>VYXB01008526.1:212646-364057 GCA_013397135.1 Pachyramphus minor | reverse complement strand
GTGGTGGATTCACCGTCCCTGGAGGCTTTTAAGATGAGGCTGAATGTGGCACTGAGTGCCATGATCTAGGAGTCACAGTGGTAGTGGATCAAGGGTTGGATCTGATGATCTCGGAGGTCTCTTCCAACCCAGTTAATTCTATGATTCTATGGTTCTATGATTCTATGATTCTATACAGAGATATCAAAAGAGGGAGAAAGCAGCCTGTCCCTTATTCTTTGTTCCATTATTTAATCAGCTTTGCTATTGAATAAAGTGCATCTGGGTTCTAATTTGAATTTACTTAGCTATAAATTTCCACCATAGGTTCTTGCTAAACCTTTCTCTAATTGGTTAACAGAATTTTTAATACTTTCTTTCCCTCTCTCTCTCTGAGAGTACTTATATGCTGTAATGAAATAATTTCTCACCAGTAGGCCTTTTTTTTTTTTAGCAAAAGCATACTTCTGTGGTTCCTTTTGCCACCAAACTTGATCCCATTGCGTGTCAAAGGATTTTAATATTCTTTCCACTAAAACAGCCAGTTACTAAAATACACTCAGCTACAGGCCATCAAAGAGCTGTCTAATTAAAGAATATGAATTACATACCAGTTACGATACGATATGCTCAAAATAAATCTGCTGGGGCATCTAAAACTTCATCTTTGGTTTTTTGAAGCCAATTGCTCTGCCATTTGAGCTAATGGAATATTTTGCTGGGTCAGCCTAGAAGAGAGGCTTTATATCTTTACCTCCATCTCCTTAAACAGTGTTGCCTTTCACTCCTGTAAAAAGGGAATTCTCAGCGGGACCTTCCTCGAAACACTAACAATCTCCAAAACCTTCTCGGGAACATGATATGACCATAACTTGACATCAATCTAGAAGTTGCCCAATAAATGTTTGCAAGCCTGCAATAAACTCTGCTTCTAATAGTGTGCTTCATGCTGTGCTAGCAAAGTGCAGAGGAAATGACAGAGGAGAAGGCTGCCTGCAGTCCTAGAGAATGATTCCAGCAGCATTCCTCATACCTGGAGCACCTTTGTGCAGATGCAGGTGACCCTCCTCTCACTTTTCTCTGCTTCCCAGTGCTGAGGTGCTCACAAGGGCTGAAGGGAATGCCAAAACACTCTTCAGGTGAAATGTGGATATTTTGGGTATATATCATGTCTGTGTTGAAATCGTCCTAAACATACTGCTGGGCTGTGTGGTTTCACCTTCTACCAGGATGCTGATGCTGCTCAAACTCAGCTGATGTCAGCAGGTCAGTAATGGAGTCTTTCTCTGAAGAGAACCTTTTGACCCTGGTAAGGTTCTTCATGGGCATTGAGGTTTAGCTATGTTTCCCTTTGTAGAATCAGCCTTTCTGTGATAACTAAGGCTCTTATAACCATGAGTCAAGATTTACTATTTAGTTACTGGTTGCAGAGCAAAAAGCACCTATGCAAAAGGAAATTTTTAAATATAAAAAACCCAACCCAACCCAACAACACCCCCCCCACCCCGCTCCAACACAAACCCAAAACCAAATAATTCCCCCAAAACTAAAGCCAGTAGAATAGTAGAAATCTGGATTCCTCACATCATTTGCTCTCTTACCAGACTGTTGTGGCCACCAAAGCTTAACTTTCTTTCCCTACAAAAATCCCATGCTCAGCTGACTTGGCTGAACTCTGGCTTCCTGTCTTATAGTGATATATAAAGTAGCTTTTAGGCACAGCTATGAATAAGGCTGATTCATTTACAGCACTTAAAAACTTGAACATTTCAAAGAAGCAGCCATTTAAGGGATCCTCTTGGGCTTCCATTAAAGTATGGAAATATTATGACTATTTTGTAAATGGGGAACTAAGGCACTATGAGTTTAAATGATGACACAAGATGCTCATAGAGAAATGAATAGTTTAGTGTAGATTTTGTTAACCCTAGTCTAGCACCTCAAGCAAGAGAGCATCATTCTTGACTTGCTGTCTGGTGGTGGGATCCAAGTTAGTCTCTTTCATACACATGTCCACATCTTTAAAAAAAAAGATATAGCAATAAAAAGTAGTTACAAAATATATAACCCTTATGCTGAGGTCAGTACATTTGAACTGATTTTAATTGGTTAAAAAATTAAAAATACAGTCTACCTTCTATTCAGAAAAATGAAACTTTGAAACTGAGACAGAAATTTGATCTTTTGAGCCTGGCTATAGTGCTTAGAAAAACATACCATACATGACTCAATACAGTTTATCTCTGTATTCAGAGGTAAGCACTAGTCAAAGTCAAATGACTCTGCTTCACATTCATGCATAATAAGTTTCTGCTTCAGTAACTATGCTAAATAAGTTTAAGAAATGAGACTGCTGAGCCTGGTTTTTAGTTTGCAAAAATACCCAAGAAGTCACCAAGTATGCTTTTCAAGAAATTTTAAAAACTGCCTAAAAATAGAGTTTACCCAGAAATGGCACTAGCATTTATCACCTAGAATTACTAGAAAATAATTTTTATGTTAAATAAATCTGACCATTATTAAAACAATTGCTACTATTTATCTAAGTAAAAATATGTCTTTTTCTAACTCCAATTTAAACGAATGAAAAACAAGGACTAATCTGCCTAGTTTTCTATGAAAATTCTCCTTGACACCTAGTTAGACCTTTAGCTACCTAAACCTTTCAGAAGCTGCACCTTGCTATTTAAAAGTTAAAAGATTTCCAGAACTACACACCAAATTCTCTTTAGAACTAGTAACATTCATGGAAACATGTTTTCCAAGCAAATGTATTTTTTTCTGAGTCTTTGGCAAATTTCTTCCTACTAACAGCTGTGATCCTTTTACAGGTATTCTGAGAACTAAATTCACTAAGTGGATATAGGCACTTGAGCTTCCAGCATGTGACTCAAAATGTAGATCTGCCTGTTTCAATGGGTGTATTTTTCTCAGTAAATATCCCAAATGTCTAATATGCTCCAAGTACCCATATTTTCATGTAAAATACCCCTAGAAGGAGAAGGTGGCAGCCACACTGGTCTTCTGCCTTTGCTCAGGTAGCAACATGATGCATTGGGCCATTTGGGAAGCAGAGGACAGCAAGAGGCACCATCACCTTCCTTTCCTCCAGCAGCCATGTACAGTGACAGTCTCATAAACCTTGCCCTCAAGATTTAGGCTTCCTTTCCTAAGGAAGGGGAGTCATCTAAATCCCACTGAAAGACAGAGTTTCCTGCTATGATTTTGTGAACTTTTAGAGATTGTTAATAAGGAAGTCTGCCTGTTTCACCCTCCTTCTGGACTGCACATGCTCCTTGCTTGCCATTTTTGCCATTCCAAGCCATTGTCTTGGGCTAATTATCTGTATTAATACTAGCACTGCAAGAAGAGGTAAATTTTCATCTGGAAAAAGTCTGGAAAGTTCATTAAGGTTCATTGAGAAGTATCTTAATTGCTTGTGTCAACAGATGGTGGTGATGTAGGGAAGGCAATTCAGGGTTCTGATTATGTGCTTAGCAGCAAAGCTAACTTCAGGCAGTCAATGCATCCAGAAGAAGGTGACTTCAGTGACACTTCACTTCTGAGCATTTGCCATGTGGCAGAGGTTTCCTGGCTTTTAACACTGGCTTTTGCAGAGCTTGTGCTTAGCTATCTTAAGGTTTATCCGCATAAGTGAGTACAGAGAACCATATGTTCACCTTCCCTAAGCTCCACACAAACTACTTGCAGCTTGGAAGCCACAGAGTCATTTAATGTGATCTTAAGACTGACCCTGCATCTCAAAAGTGATTTTTGGGGGGATCAGTGGCCATTTTCATTTGACAGTAAGGGATGAAGTATGAGGTGCTCAGAGAATGCAATAGTTGATTTAAAATATACTGGTGTTACAGAAACTTTCTTTCTCTTAGAGAATATCTCTCATTTACTGTGACCACATATTTAATATGCAGGGGGCTTGCACCATCGTTTACCTTGTGGGTTTTGTGTGCATTCATATCCTGAGCCTCAGGGATGGAAATGCACCTACAGTGCTTGTAATCCCTTTGCATCTTCCTCATAATGTCCTTGGTTGAAAGTCTCTGCTGTGCAGGAAGCCAGCACAGGTCTGCACACAACTTAAATCCCACTTAAATTGCTATGGCTTAAAGTCCCACTAAAATAGCTCCTGGGCCGCCTCCCCCCAGCTCTACATGGGGATGAATTCCATGCTTATGGAATTCCTCAGCATTTTCTACTTTTAATACTCTTTTCCTTGCTGGCAGGGTATGTTAGACTCTTCTAACTACAATAAGATGACATTTAGCCAGCACTGGTACACAAGCTTGTTTCACATTTTAACACTAAAAGCAATTGTTATTAAAATTGGTATGATTGAGTGCAATAAAAACCTGTCATGCTTTAGAGAGAATGAATCCAAATGTCATTGGCACTGTGATTCACTTCACTTACTGTAAGACAAAACACAAGTGACCGTGACTGTGAAGAAGAACTTACCAGAAATTGAAGTACTGCCTGTTACACTTTGGAAATAATTATTGCTACAGGTGATTTGAGTTTGGCTGGACTCAGTAGAGAAGCTAAAGCATAGAATCGTAGAATCATAGAATCATAGAATCGTTTGGGTTGGAAAAGACCTCAGAGATCATCAAGTCCAACCCTTGGTCCAACTCCGTTTACTAGATCCAATCTCAGTTTAAAAACCTCCAGGGATGGTAAATCCACCACCTCCCTGGGCAGGCCATTCCAATGCCTGACCACTCTCTCTGTAAAGAATTTCTTTCTAATATCCAGCCTAAATTTTCCCTGGCAGAGCTTAAGCCTGTCCCCCCTCGTCCTATTGCTAACTGCCTGGGAGAAGAGACCAATCCCCACCTGGCTATAACTTCCCTTCAGGTAGTTATACAGAGTTATAGACTTCAGCAAAGCCTTTGACACTGTTTCCCACAATATACTCCTGAAAAGCATACTATTGTCAGAATTCAAAGAGTTTCAGTCTTGGCCCACTGCTACCCTTACACTGCGTCATGTAAGTGCATCATATAAATGTATAACAAAAGCCTGAATACAGATTAATATTAATATGAATGAGTCAACTGAATAGCACTTGTTCATCATTTCTATGATACACAGGTGATGAATGGTCATCTTCTGTTGTCCTTTTCTCATGAGATTTTCTCTGCATTCAGTTGTTGCTTCAAACTAAAAAACAACTGTGAACAAATTGATTTCTTTTTCCATGTGTAAATGATCCAGTGCTGTTCTAGTTTACCTTTAAGATCTGAGACTTCCTTAAACATATACCTTTTTTCCATTTGCATGGTAGTTGGCAAAGGCAGTTTGGTTTTCTCATGCAGAGACACTTAAGCATCTGCATGCACAGATATTTTTATATACATTAGAACATTTTCATTTGAGCAATTTTTGAAAATCCTCTTTTTTTATAAAGGTATTTGTAGCTCTGTCATATACTGGTGTTCTGTGGCTCAGCTGACCATTTTTAGAGTACAGTTAAAGAAAGAAAAACAGTTGGAAAAAGTTGCCTAAACAGGTTCAAAAGTGTCTGATAAAACTGAGGAGATGGTGCTGGGGAGATTTACATGATATAGAAAACACAGGAAGGAAGAGAAACTTGGAGAACACATGAGAATCCCTCAGCACTGTTAGTCCTGTCTGAGCTTCAGCAGCTTGTCCCTGCACAGCACTCCATCACTGGGGCAGTTCTGGCGCCAAAACACCAGTGAGCACAGCACAAAGGTGATAAAAGAGAGGAATCCCAGCTCTCACCATGAAGTGATCAGAGCACACCAGGCCTTTGACTCACTTGACCTTCCCCAGTGTTATTTTTCATGTTTTGTTGATTTTTTTTTCCCCTTGGCCATTGAATATGTATTAACTGTTACACAACACTTACCAAGTTTGTTATGTAAAATTCTAGAGATAAAACCTCAATCCAGGGCCCCCCTCTAAAGATTTTTGAACTTCCTGAGGGCTCTGGGAGCACATCCAAGGATTTCTATTGTTCCCAGAAGATATATAGAGATTATTTGTCATTTGGAGAATGTGTGTGTGTGAGAGTGTACTGGGGGGCTCTGCTGAGCACACTATTGCGTTGTTCTTCTGGGGAGAAGGTGGGATTCAAGGGTGACCTAAAACAGATGTTGACAAAAGAGGGAAAGTAAAAAAAATAGAAAGAAGGAAAGAAAGGAAGAAAACCCCTGAGATCAGCTAAGGATTTCCAACTGCATTATGCTTTTTATGAGGGTGCCTTCAATATTACTCATCTGCAATAAGCTCCCATAGACCTTGTAGGCTTTCTTTTATTTTCATATATTAACAATACAGCAGCAAGGAGCTGACACTTGTTTTCCATATCAAGCAAAGTTTTATAAGTCTTTTTTTTCTGGCTATCACCTCAGCTTACATTTTACACTGAACAGTAATTTCATTTTTATGGACACTGTCAGATACTTAATTTTTATAGAGTTCCTCCTTTAAAAATAATAAAAAAATAGAGATATTTAAGGGTCTCTTAGTGATCAGTCTCATCTTAGATACTAAACCTGTAGAGTCACAGGTGCAGATAACTACTGGAGCACTTAATGGCCCTGAAGAGTGAAATGCTGAAATCAGTGGGAGTTTCATTAGTGTGACCAGCATTTCACCCTGTGCATTTTACATTTACCTCATCCTCAGCTGGATCCACAGATATTCTGTGTCAATCCAAAAGGTCCACTGGCTTTCATAATCACCACGGTCTGGCATGCCCAGAAGAACTGGTAACTAAATAACATTTTCCTTTCTGGTGATTCTGCTTTTTTTTTTCATCTGGCAAACACTAATTTTTAGCTTATTGGTTGGCCTGGATTATGAGCAACTGATCTGGATCCAAGGGGTATAATTCTGAAATATCAGCATATTATCACAGCATCCCAGAGAATTCATGCTTGCTAATCACCTCTTAGTGTAATGGAGTAACTATTTTGGGGACAGCACACTGAAATAATGCTGGAGTCAGTATAATAAAAGACATTCCAAGGCTTTAATAACCACATTGGTGGCACAGTGGTAATTCGTATTTGCTGAGATATATTTAGAATCTGGAAGAGTATTATGAAATAGATTTCCATTTCAAGATTTTTGGACAGAGCAGCCTGTTAACATCCTTTTAAATCTTAAGTGTACAGTGCCACTGTTTCCTGAACTAACTGTGATTTGTTGCTATATTTTTAAACAAAAGGCGTTCAGTTTTACTGAAAGTGGAATCAGATCCTGGTTGCTGGAGTGAAGTCAACCATCCCAGTGTGACTTTTGAGATGTTAGATAAGCAGCTCTTTGGAAGGCAAGAGGAAACAAAGAGAAAATACTGGAGGTCAAAAAGCTATAAATGCTCATTTGAGGATATTTACATTAGTAATGTTCCCTTTGTGTGTCTGCAGGGGGGTTGCTGTGTCACATCAGGACAAAACTTCTACTAGTTCATGTCATAGCAGCATTTGGGGAGTTTGGAAGGGTCTGTTCAATTTGAGAAGTGGTCCTAACCATTGTCAGCTGGGCACATACACAGTGATACTGCTCTTAGGACATGAACTCATCCATAATTTCTGTTTCAGATTGCTTGTGACCCTATTATCAAATGTAATGTAGGACTGCAGTGGGGCTCACTGCAGCAACACTTATCATGGAAAACTCTTGTTTTAGAGACAGCATTTCAAATCTCGTTTTGAATTCTCAGAGGAGTAACGCTGGAACTTCACTCTTTAAAATGGCAGTCATAACAAATTGGCAAAAGGCAATCATAGCAATTATGGCAATCGTTTCTGATACAAATAATGACAATATTTCACTTTTTACCTGAGAGTTTTATTTAGTTCACTCTGTTTAGATATAAAATATTTCTCATGTGACAGCATATGAAATATTTTTGAGACTCTTACTAGAATACTAATTTTTCCTGTTTTTCTTTAGGGAACTGTATTTTTATGTTCTTCATCAGCTTTTAACGCTTTTCTCATGTCTTTGGTGCACAAGTTTCTATTGTATATCCTTCAGCTGAAGTTGCATGTGCTACAAGCTTATCACAAGGAGTCTTTTTATGCAATATGCTGGGGTAGCAAAACCAGCTTCTGGAGCTGATGTTCCACATGCCAGTTCTTGCAGTGCTTGGGGAGGAGATTAGTCACTTCTCCTGATCTGAATGCATTAAGCTTTTGGAGTTGTTTTTCCTCTACCTCAGCATGATTCTTCTCTATCCCCTTGTTTCTGTTAGCCATCTGGCAGTGTTCTACCCACCTCTTCTCTGCGAGTTTCCATTTCCTGAGGTCACAAGCTCCAGAAAGTGTTGAGTTCCAGTGCTGAGCCTCCTCTGTGCTGATATTTGGGAGTTCTGAAGTCCAGTTGACTTCATATATTGGGTATATTAAGGTCCTGGAGTTTCTGGAATAAAGAAATCTTGGTTATGAGTCTGTTTGTTTCACTTTCTGTGTAATTTAAACTGGCTCAACTTGTGACCAGCTTGTTTCAGGGTTATTTTCTATGACCAGTACTTTCATAGTGTCATCACTGCTTACAAAAACAAAGTGGCTTCTGTGACTCCCTTTTGACGTATGTTGTATTTCCATTAATACCCTTGGCTCAAGCATCAGGGATAAAATCCATGAGTGTATCCTTTGTTGTGGTCCTTTGTAATCTATAGCTGGGTTTCATGCAATGCACACTGCACTCCAGAATACAGGAGGTTTAGCTTGCACAGCGGGCATCTGTCTGCTGCCTGGCAGGCACAGCCACAGAAAGAATACTACTTCAGTTCTTCTCTGAAAGAGATAGCTTTTAAGTGGCAGCTAGATGCTTGTCTTGGCTACCTGATATCTAGGCTTTCACCCAACAGCTGACATCAGCTAGAGCATGGAAACTGCAGATTCAAATATCAATGCCTTCTTCCGAAAAGCTTCTTAGATCTGTCACTCACTTTTTCTCACTGGCCTGACAGAGCCTACTTGTTGACTCTGCAAGTCGTAAAGAAAGGTCCACTTATTTTCTCTAACCATTATACACTTACGAATGCTTAATGTTGTTCAATCATAGTCAAGCAATTTAAAAAAAAAAATCACATTGGAATGGTCCTTTATCCTGCCCAATAGAGCACATTATCATGGTAGGATAATTGGTGCAGTAACATAAATGTCTTGCGTTTTTTAGAAAACAGGAAAGTTTTTCAATTTTGAAGAAAATCTGCACCTAGTTTCTCTGTCCTGTGAATAAATCATCATATGCAGAATTTATGTTTTGCTATTATTTGGTAAATAATATGTTCCTTTCTCTTATTTGACCTCTGTCATTGCATCTGTGGCTAGAAATTTAAGCAACACAAGGCAAGGTTTCTGGATGCTGCATTCGGTTAAATGAGTTTACTGTATGGTAAGTTGCTAGAGTACTTCATAGCACAGTAGAGTCCTCTCTGACATGCTTTTGGCCAAAGTCAGTGAGCCACTTCTCCAGCTGAGATTCCGAAAGGAGGGGTGACTTTAATCCCTTCTATATGCCCATCAGGACTAAAATATATTTTGGAATTCGGAGTACACCAGCTTTGCCCAGTTTTGGTGACTTGGTATTTCTTTCATCAACCTGTTGACAAGGATATACAGTTAGGATGCTAGGACTAGTACTGGGACAGGAACTGGAGTGTGATCCTGAAAGCCAAGGCATAGTTTTTCAATAAATCTTGCAAATACTATTGCAAATGTATAGTTTGTAATAATTAAAATGCTTAATATTATGCATAGGAGCAATTCCATCACTTGAATCATTCACATTGTGAACCTAAGGATGGATCTGAAGAAAGAGTAGACCCAGACACGTTTTGCATATGAAATATATATTCTTAATTTTTTTAGTGAGTTTTGAATACATAAGTGATCTATTTGATTTTCAGAGCCCTGTAAACTGCTTTATAACTTTGGGTTGTTATAAAATGATTTGTGAACACAGAGTAACAGCAGTGATTTTTGATTGGCTGGCAGTGATGTCATACATGTCTCAATATTTCTCATTAAAAGCACAGGTATGACCTTTTTACCTTGCAGTTTCCATACCATAATAGCTATAAGGCACTCATGGTTAATAGATTTCTGAGGGATTATTGCACTCTTTGAGTAGCTGAAGTCACTTGGCTTTTGGCTGGTGCCTTATGCTGCACCTGAGGTGTGTGATAATCCCTCAGAAATGCACTGCTTGTGGAATCTCATGGCTTAATTATAAACATTAACTGAAGTCAGCTACACATTAACTAGCTTACCCAGATGTTCCTGTACCTGATGGATGGATGTTATGACTGATGAAAAGAAATCATGCAAAAAGGTTTGCTTCTACTGACTTTGCCATGGAAAAAGGGAAGGAGGGTAAAGCAGTTGCACTACCCACTAACAAGAGAAGTGAGACCTCTGGACTGCAGGAGGATGCACAAGAAATTTAATTTCTCCATTTGGGGAAGAAGTAGCTCAGTTTAAAATCTTGACAGTCACCACTGCTCCCTCCTGCAGGTTGCACTCAACCTGGAGCTCCCCTTAGTGTAACTGCCTTCTGGGCAGTCTCAGGTCTAAGACACTTTGAAAGCAACCTCTTCTCCAATAACCTTCAGTGATCCTGGAGAGACAATTTTGCTGCCATCAAGGAAAACATATCTCTTCTTTCTGGAACTTATAGCTCTTTTTTCTGACTTGTTTTTTCTTTCCCCAGAATTGTACAGTACTAACACTTTACTGCTTCAAGGTCTGATATATATTTTTGATATGTTGGCATTTGTGTACTAACATCAGTTTCTTCAACAAAAACAGTAGTGAGAAACAATGTGAATAACCCTCCTTTTGGTTGGGTTTTTTTCCCATATTTTACTTTATAACGTTTAATCAGACTAATTTTTATTTCTGTAAACAAGCAAACTCATAGAAAACCTACTTGCAATTGGGAATGTCTTGGACAGGGAAAAAATTTATGGCAGCCCTTCAGATCCAGGCCAAACACTTTGCTGAAATTATTTGTTAAACCACCTTAAAATTCACACTAACTAATTAACTGATAGCTGCCCTAATGTAATGATATCTGCAGCAGTGCAATAAGATTCATGCCCAACAAGAACATGCAAGTGTTAACCTAACATCTGCATCTCTTACCAATAACTTGTAGAAATTAGGACTAAAGATTGTGCAGATTGCCAGAGATCCCTTGACATTAGGGAAAGCCTCAATAGCCCTGCTAGGGCAGTTTTCCAGATGTTTTGCCTGGGAAGCACGACATATCTGTAAGAGGAACTGATGTGTATTTATTTGGTTTCAATCAGTATTTGTTTTCATGCCTAGTTGAAGACTGATTATAGAGTTGCTATCAAGTCATAGTTAAATAGGCTGCATTTAAACATTTGTAGTGACTAAGTCTTTTTGCATCCATGTATAAGCCGAATTAATTTTCTTAACTTGAGAACAAATACTCCCCTACAAGCATTTCAATGTATAATTGCCCTTAGACATTTTGCAAACCCTCATGAAAATTTTGGAGGAATATTTTTAATTTGATGAAACATTAGTCAAATTTTATTGAATTTTATTTCCTTGGGTAGACCTTAAAGGTGACTAATAAATGATGGTCTTGGTGTGACTTGCTGTGTGTTCAGTCATTCCAGCAAAAGCAGCATATAAGGGCAGTGCAAAGCTTCAGGGGAGTCATCCTGCCGATTCACTGCGTTCCTTTGCTTCTCGGTAAAAGGCAACGTGCTGGTGTGATATCAAGAGATATCACAGTATGGATAGAAGAAGCTGCAGAACCACTTTCATTTCACATATGCAAAAAGGTGAGGGTAGTCATGTTAGTTCCCTTCATCTGATATTAGCTGCGGGGGTGGGGTGGGGGGAATCAATGGATGTTAATACTAATGAATTAAAGAACAGATATCTTCATGTTTCTCGTTCTGCAAGCAAACATGGGATTTGTAACATCACCAAATGGAGAGAGATTACATGAACTATGTAATTATAATAGCTGCAAGACAGCACTTTTTTATTGCATATTCTTAGGTCCTTTTAGACTACATGTGGGTATTGACCCCATGGGCATGCAAACGAGAGTCTACTCATAAACGTCTTTCTGATGTTTGTCTTTGAACTTTAGCAGTGACACATACTTGGACAAATTGCTGTGCAGAAAGCTGTAGTCCCTGAGGCTGTTCATCTTCCATCAAAATATATTCAGTGGGATGACCACATTTCCTTTCCTTCTGGTCTCCAGTTTTTAGGGGGTTTATTTTCTGTCTACTATTCCACTGTGGTCTTTCACTGGGGATTTGGCAAAACAGGAACTGTTAAAGAAACAATCAGGTCTGTGACACGGAGTGTCTCTCTGATCCCGACCTCTACAGGTTCCAGGTAGGACAAGAGATTGAGTCCATTCCTAGGGATGTGCTGGGTCTCTGCTTTGTTATTGAAGTTCTGGCTCTCCTTTTTCAAGCAGCACTGCCCCATGTGGACTGCATTAGCAAGCATCCTACAACATATCCTTTCAGCAGGAAATCACACTGAAGTACTCAAGTTCTTTCTAATTCTTAAGAAACATAATAAGCATGGCTGTAAAGTAAAAGTCATGTCCTGTTTTGTTGTCCACTCTGTACCCTCTTTGCTCCTGCCCATGGAATACACTGCCAAGATTCTGCACAGCCAGCAGAATAAGATGCTTTAGCTATCTCAGGGTCTGGGTGAAGAGCACTTACCTGTAGCTGAATCCTGATAGGGTTTGTGTATTGATGGTGAGAAAAAGAGGACACTTTAAGATATTTCCTACACATCAGTTTCATCTTCCCTAGGAGCATTCAGCCTTCTCCATGTTCTTCTAAACCTATTCGTCTTCTGGTAAACCAGGGTACCAAAAGCAGCAAAAATACCTTCTTTCTTCTGTATGCAGTAGGACACCTCCCTTTCCACTCCCAGCCAAGCACACTGACTAAAGCAAACTCCCTTTCCACTTTGTTTTTTTTAAATCTGTCAAGAACATAAAGAATGATGTGTCAGGCCAGCCCACAGGTCCAGCCAGCTCACTGTACTGTCTCCAAGAGTGATGGATAATGGGATGTTCAAGAAAAAGTCAGAGAACAGGCAGGCATACCAGGATATACATTATTCATAGTGCCTCAAGATATTCTCTCAGAAATTTGTGGCTCAGGGAGTTGCTGAGCCATTTCCAGCTTTACTGTATCTTTTTCATAATGAGGAGAAGACAATAACCACACATAGTACTTATGAAGGAGATGAAGCATTGATTTATATAGTGGCATAATACTGATTAATGTTTTCTATTTTTTTCTTAATTATTCCTGATCTTCTATTTGGTTTTTGGTTTTTTCCTGTTTTTTTCTAGCATCGTATGTTGACGCAGAGTTTTGCAGAAGTGTTTTATGGAATTTTTTGTTCCAAGGAATACTTTTGCTATGTGCTTTACTTTATATTTCTCTAACCTGCATTTCATCTGCTACTTTAGCTGCTGGACACTTTCATTAAGGCACTTTCTGTACATTTCTACAAATATTGATTTAGTCCTTGTAATACTCATGTGAGTTAAATGTGTAATAAGAAATATGTGACGAACTAGACTCTGTTTTACCAAAAGTCTTCTTGAAATTGTGTTTTGCATGGACAAGGTAGCAGGAAGACTTTAGCAAGCATCACTGGAATATTTTTAGAATTCAAATAGTTATCTTTCTTTCATAATTGGAAATCAGAGACAGAGCATTTGGCAGAATTTGAGCAACTGAATATTACCCTAGGAATTCATTCCATTACTTTGATATTCAGAAAATCTCTTTTATAAGCCCATTAGCAAAGTGTGATATTCTTACAGAAAGACATAGAAGAAATTACTATAAGACTATTAGCAAATACTTTAACACACTATCTCTTTATAGTGTCCAGCGTCTTCTCATTATTTTGAAAGAACAAGTAAATAAATAGGAAAATAAATAAACCAACCAACATACACACAAAATCCTAGAAATAGAATTTTTTTGAAATGAAGTCCTCTATTTTATAATTCAGGTTTTGGCCTTCATTCATTTCCCAACCAGCTGCAGCATTTCATCTTCTGAAGAGCACAACTGTTATCTAAGAGCTGAGTGCCATCGTGCTAATGACTCCATAAACAACCCCACCAAATCCTGTATGATAAATTCTCCCTGATTAGTTGAACAGAAATTGTATCATGCCAGTGGAAGGAGTTTTTGTTGACACAGCATCTCTGGAGACAGTGGTATATTTTCTTTTACTACGTGAATGCTCAGCAACTGCAGTAGTGAGAATGACAGCAAATCATTCAATATTATTCAGCCCTGATGATCCTTCATACCTTTAATTTTTGTTCTTTTATATACATATATTATTTTTAAAGAGAACTTTTATTATTCTGCCAGATTCTGCTTGTAAAAGTGAAATTGAGTTGAGTCTTTGAAGGGCAGAATGTGAAAATATTCTTAGCTCCAATCACAATATGCTTTTTTTAGTCTATGATCCATTAGAGCTACTTCTGTGTTTCAAAAAAGAAAGAAAAAAATTGTACTCATTTTATATATTGAGGTTATTTTATTTTTAGTCCTTGAGTTTTACAGTAAATACATTGGTGGGTCACTTTTGTGCATTATTTTTATGTCTTTGTAGTACTGTTTCCATGAGCATGTTGGTTTTATAGTGGAGTTTCCACTTAGGGCTGTGAGTAAATCTTTCCACAGAAGCCAGGCCTTTAAAAGTGACTATTGTTAAAGAAATGTTACTGGCTACGATGGATATGACAATAAATGTAGGAAAGACCTGGCTTGTGGTTATTACTCTTGTATCAACTTTCCCGTCATGACTGGAGGAAAGGGCTAATTGTGTCTTCCCTTCCCCGCAACCCTCCACACTTTCCTTTGGGCAGCGGTTACACGCGCGGTTTTCAGAGAGAAATAAATGACACACGGAGGAGGGTAATCAACATGGCCTGCTCAGACAGAAAATATGGACCCTTGGATAGACTTTGAGAATAGCATGACGTGTTCCAGATAAACAGCAATTTACTGTAATGGGAACACGAATTCAGTGTGCAGTGCCTTGGGTTCCTAAATAGTAATGGTTTTTCCATGACATGTTTGGAACATTTCTGGTGTTAGCTAACCACTGTAAGGAAAGCCCATGTACGTGAGCATCTGATCGACTGGATTTTACAGGTCTGTGTCATAGAGGGCTCTAATTACCATGCTTTGAATATTAGAGAACTCAACATGCTTTTAATCAATCCCATGGGCTCTGCTATTTCCATTACTTAGTCTCAATCCCTGTTTAAAAACTGGTACTGAGAATTTGTTTCACATACTTAGTGAATCCCTAAGTGCTCTGCTCCTGAAAGCAGACACTCACACTAAATCTGGATAGTTTATATTCATTTTAAATGAAAACAGCAGAACAGTGGGATGACTGTGAGAAATTATGACATAAAGCTGATTCAAGACCTACTCAGACTCTCTCACTTCAGCTGAGGGCTAAAGGGCTTTTATTTATGTTAAAGTGTGTTATTTATGAAGGAGCAGACAGAGTCCATACATAACCCTCCACAAGGAGGAGTCAAGACTGTTTGAACATCTTCCAGACCAACTCCCTTTCTGATCAATGGCCCTCTATTATCATATCAAGCCATACTGTTCAAAAATGTGCATGCAGAACTTAAATACTAGTAAACATTGTCCACTATGCAAAAGAAAATATTTAGTAACTGACACTTAATGAAGTAATTGAAGGTTAAAACATGGGTAGAAAAGAACTGATAGAACAGTGGAGGAAAAAAGAGGAAAGAAAAGGGAGGGATGCAAATATATTTGATATCAGTGTGAACCATCCTGACTTCTTTCTCTGAAGTGTATAAAATGAAATATGTTGAGTTTTTTGTTACCCTGTGATGATGATCCCCAGATGCAACTGGGGATTCAGCCGTTCTGGGAAATTGCAATATGACTACAACATGGGTCGTCAGGTTGAGGGTGGATTCAACAAGGGTCAGCTGAGGTAAGTAGCCTTGTGGTATGGTCTTCCTTAATGCAAAATATGTTTTGAATCTTGTAATAACCATCTTTTGGGGATGTGCTGCTTATGTAACGTTTTGAGGTGGCTTTCTCCTTACTACTACAGGAACAGGAAAGGGGTTTTTTGTATTTTTATTTTGTGTCAATGTTTGAAGTAGTTATTCCTTAGCAACTGGGAGTAATTCGTTAACTTTTGACTGGATACTGCCACATATAGAAAGTTCTAAAACATTAACCAGCTATCAGAACCACTTTCAACAGGTATGTTCACTGCCTGTATACCTGAATCCACATCTTGGCCACTTAGTAAAGGGCTGTAAGATGCTTACCTCTGAGTGAAGAGATCTTAAGGAATCATCACTAAAGGGGGAAAGAAAGGGACATTGCATTCAAGTCCACTGCCTCTGTGTTAAGGACAACAGTATTCACTAATATCTTTTCATATATGGAAACCTATCTGTTAGTGCCCAGGCAATTTCCTCCCAACCTGTTCCCAGTGACCATTAGAAAGTAATCAGATGGACATCGAGTCAACCTTCCTTAGATTTGACCCAAGGCAACTGAAAAAACGCATGGTGATGATTGTATGGGAAGATCTTGGAAGCCGCTGCTACCTTCCAAATCCTTCCATTTCAATGGGAAATTAGTTGATTTCTAGAATGCCAGGTTTGATGCCCTCCATCTTGTAGGATTAGATTGAAGAAACAGGAAACCAGAAAAAACAGAATCTTTCTTTTGGATGATATTATTCTGATGTTCTGACGGTCAAGTTGGAGTGGGCTGTGAGCAAAATGATGTAGTTGAAGATGTCCCTGTTCATTGCAGGGAGATTGGACACAATCTGGAGCTGATTTGGTCTGAAGCTTCATTTGGTCTGAAGCTCACATAAAGCTGTGGGTGTCTAATTTAGTGAAAAGTTAGAAACTGCTGACCTGTCTGCAAGAGATAAAGGGTTTTGGAGTAAATTACAAGGAGGGAAGTAAACATGATTCCTACTGTCAGAAATCTTTTTTTCTTATTCAGAGGTTTTATGTAGGAGATTCAATTGATGGACAGTTTTATTAATGTTGGGGTATTTTCTTTGGAATATTTTCGCATATGACTTGTAGAAATAGCGAAGTATATTGAAATGCTCTCTTCCATTATAGACCTTGCTATCTCATTTCCCACTTTCTGAGTAAAAGCTTGGGCTAAAAGCTCTTATAGACTGAGAATAATTACCTTTGTGGAAGGTCTTATCTGAAATGAGTGTTTTGTTGTTGATAGTCATAAAATGGATAAATTATTTTTGGGAAGTATATTATTTTTTATATCTTGGTCTATTTGCTTCTGAAGAATCAATTCAGTACTGATGTATCTTTATGTCTGTCATTCTGAAGCATCTGTCAGCTCTGAAATGCTGTTCTTTATTCATTTCCATTAAGATGAGTATTCTTCAGTGTAGTCCATTTAGCTAGCTAATATTTGTGAATCCATAGCCACTGGTGGATCTTTTTGCCAAAATTAAGCATAATGAAAAGTAACAAAAGCAAATGTTGCAGTAATTTGAAGAATTTCTGATTCAGAAATTTCTCATTAGAAAGGTCTTTGATCACTTCTCGTTTTAATTTAAGCTCTAATTCATAGCTCATTAAAAGCAACAGAAAGGACTGCACTGAGTTTTGTGCTTCGTATTTATTGATCTTTTAGCGAGAAACAGAGATCCTCAGGAAGCAAGTAGTGACTCCAGGGAAAACACCTCTGTTTATTTGTATTCGTCAGCTGATCATTTTCACTTTCCCATTGCAATGCAGCTGATATTCTTCCTGCAGATATCAAGAAGTTTGCTTTTGAAAAAGCAAAGGTTGGAATATATTCTATAAACATCATGTAAGTTCTCATATAAAGTTACATTTTATAGGAAATTTTACTGGTCTTATATCCATTAGCCAAAAATCTCAGGTGCTCAAGTCTGTGGAAAAATAAGCTACTGTCTGTTGAAGTTTCAATAAAATAGTCAAAAAAGTTGATGTTAAAGAAAAACTTACACGCAAAACTAATATTATTTTAAAGACTCAAAGGATTTTTTTTCTTTTTTGGTTTATATTAGGCACATTAGAATTCTTCAATTATTTCTTTCAAGATCCTAGATATTTTACATATTAATTCTCACTTTGAAGTTGAAGTAGAACAACAACTTGGTTTCAGAAATTTGTCCTTTTCGTATTTGTTTTAAAGATAAGATTTTTTTTCTTTCTCTGTTTCCTTTTTTTTTTCCTAATATTTTCCCTGTAAATATTTTTGACGTAGAGGGTGGCAAACACACACACAAAAAATCTATTTATATGTATATAATAGATAAGACCAAGACAAAACCATAAACTTTCAAAAACTAAACAGGGGATATATTACAGATCACTACTTTGGTGTTTTTAGAATAGATAATTGTTGACTGTTGACATCTGATCACTGAGAACATCTAAAGCATCTTTAAATGTGGTTGTTTTATTTAATTACAGTTCAAGTAACTTACGAATAGTAAGCAAAATTGATATTAATACCAGCAATTTGGGTATCATCCATGAGTTGTGGAGTCCATTTTTAGGACACTATAAATAACCATTTCTAGTAAAAGACAGTCTATCAAAACAACTGTAAAATGACAAATACATAAGGCTTCTGTATTATCATTCAGATCTCTTACACTGAAATTAGTAGAAAAAAAAAATAACAATTTTGGCAAACTTCTCTCTCTTGTAACAGGAAAGCCTTGGNTATTATCATTCAGATCTCTTACACACTCTTACTCTTGTAACAGGAAAGCCTTGTTTTCTGCCAGTGCCCTTGGCAGAAAACAGAAATCAAACAATAACACAGGTTCCCTTCCCAAGAATCACATTCCTGCTGTGGCAGCTCTGAGGGAGAGGGAGGGACAAAACACAATAAAAAATCTGCTTTTATGTCGTTCCTTTTCCATGACTTCACGTAAGGTTGTCAGCACTCAGAGTGCAATAGCCCCTGTTGCCATTTTACAGTCAAGATCTCTATCCTGGCCATGTATTAAGGGCACTTATTGGCCTTAAGATAATGTAATACTAGGTGTCTCAAGCTGTTAGATCATTACAGATCAAACCTTTTCCTGTGTTCCCCCAAAATATTATCCATTAGGCTGGACATTTCCCCTCTTACTTGATAGCATACATCATTTACACAGTGGATTTGGACACATTTTGTGAGGCTGAGATATTGTAAGTTTTTGGTTTATTCAGGTAAAAACATTTCCCATACCTTTTAACCTGCTTTCCCCAGTGGACCTTGCTGAACCACTTTTTTACTAAACCATATTTATAACATGTACTTAAAATGAGATGATCACATTTGTGCTGTTAAAAAGAGTGTAAAACTTAAGATATGTCTTTATCTTTTGTTATTACAAATAATGCAAGGTTTTTAAAAACTGGTAGAACAGTATTTATTTATACCAGCAAACATTTTTTCTCCTGGTTCCTGTATCACTACAACATCCCTATCTTTATGTAACTTATAATAATATATTTTCATAGGGACTTATAAAATATAAAATCATTTAAATTACACATGTAAAATAAAGGAAACGTAATTTAATGAGTTCCATCTATAGGACCCATAAATGTATTTCTTCATGTAAGGCCTGATCAAAAGACCACTCAAATTAATAGCAAGAGTCCCAGAGATTTCTATAGATTTCAGATCAGTCCTTGTTAAGATTTAATTCAGCACAGTTTAACTCAAATAAGTTACATGTGGAACTGGTTGGGAATGGGTTTTAATTTTTTGTGAAAAAATTCAAGGAAAAAAACACATTCAAGAAATATATTTCCATTTGCAGTGAAAGCACCTACTAGCCCCAAACTTCATGTTTTGTCTGTGTCTTTGGCAACAAGGAAAATAGTTCTGGTATTTCTAGATATCTAGCATATAATGTCAGATTTTAAAACCATCTTAGAAAATCCTAAAATGTTAATGATAAACTTGTTAATATACTTAGATGAAAATAGTAAAATATACCATTTGTTCTTAAAATTATTATCTCAATTTGAGTGCTCCTATATATTAATTTAAACTCTGATTAGATTTTTTTTCATGCTTTTCCTTCTTGCTTGTGTGATTTCCATAGTGACTAGTTCTATACTAATTTCTCTGGTTTTCCAGTTTAGTAGGTATGGTCCGTCATACTTTCACGTGTCTCACAATGATGAGAATTTCTTCCAGATCTCACTTGTGTACCTCATGTTTTGTTACAAAATCACAATAAACCCACAGATCTCTACCTTCAAAATGTCTTGTCTTTCTGCAGATGTCAAAGATTTATTACTTCTTTCACAAGACCAAATACTGCATGTAAGTACAGTGAATTTTTGTAGGTAGGCAATACAAGCTAAGAGGTTCTCCAGGGCTTTCTGTTTCTAGAATTAAATACTGAAAAGTTCTATCAGCTGCAGGACAGAGTTCAGGAGCATTTCACCATTATGAAGTGTTTATGTAAAAGGTTACTTCTCCACATGGTATGCTTCATTTACAAACACATAGGTGTTTCTTGTTATTGGCTGACTGTTTCAGCTCAGCCAGGTCTGGATATTAAGCTGAGTTCTTTCCTTGTTACCTTTCAAAACATGGAAAACTCTATACCAAAGAAGTCCTTCAGCTGTGCTTTCAATGACAGATATTCAGTGGCTATTATGTAGATATAACTCAAAGATACAATGGTATAGTAGATAAGGTGAAACGATCTGGAAGGTAAAAAGCAGTAATATTGCTGGTACACAACATAGTATAATTCATCTCCCTGCTTCAGCTCTGAAAATAAGGAACATGTAGAAAATATTTCCTTGTTGCTGTTTAGTCTCAGGGACTGATAAGATTATTACTAATTACAGTGGAAGAAAGGGAGCCCTTTTCTGGCAATTAATGGTCAATTGCTGAGAGCCATTAATAGAGGAGATATATCTGAGCTCCTGGTCTTTTATTGTTATCTCAGACCAGAAGAATTAAAGACATAAAATTAAATCCTGACTTTTAATGTAGCCACCAGTGGTGCTTGCCAGTGTTTTCTCAGGGGAAATGCCTATGCAGTAACTAAGTGTGATACTTAGTGTTTTGGTACTTTCCATCTTACTTATATGCCCACTACTGCACTCAAATAAACAGAACTTCTGGTGACTGCAGGAATAGGACCCATAATCCTAATGACAAGATTTCAAATGCTCAGATACATTTTTGATTAAGTTTATGCTTTGCTTCTAGTCTACTTTAATATTACCACAAAAAATGGCTTCTCTGAAGTCACTGGGGAGGGAAAGCTCAGAGAGCACAATGTGTCTGAGCAGCCTGGAGGGTTGAGAGGCTTGTCCAATTACTTGAGCCATTTGCAGACTGACCAATTTGTACCAAAAGGAGGCTGTTCAAAATTTTTGCTTGCGTTTGCAAAGGGTTGTGTATGTTTCCACTGACTCATGAAGAAGTCTGACTTTGGAAAGCTATTTTAAATTAAGAACAAGTATTCCAAACTACCACGAATATTCGAAATCAAACTCGACTACCTTCTGTAATAGCCATATTTTCCACCTCTAGAGAAGACTTGCTTCAGTTTCAAAGGAAGAGAAATAATGACATCCAGTGGCATTTTACCTCCCCAAACAGTGCCCACGTTTGTTGTTATGTTCTTCAGCTTGCCTGCCCCCTCACCAAAGAAGAGAACAGACCATACACCATCACTCAATATGGTTCGAACTGCAGACGTGTTCCAGTCACAAATGGTTGAATTTGCATGTAAACATCCCCATTTGTATCATCCCCATCTGCTCACTAGGCTTGCTAACAGAATGCTAGAGATCCAAATTTCCTATTAAGAAGCTCAGAGTAATTATTTGAGAGTTCGGTAGAAATATTGATTAGAACATTTAATCAGCATATCAATAAGAAATTAATAAAAAATAAGAAACTTGTTTTCCAAACAGGATAAGTAAATACTACATATATTTATCCAGTGTAATTGTGTGTTTCTTTTAAAAAAAGGGATCAGAAATACTTCAACTCCTATATCCTGTCTATAAAGGCTTAACTATGTGGTATAAATAGGTATGCATTACTGTATTGTGACTTACTAGTCAAATACCCTTGACTTATTTAACGTATTTAAAAACTCTTTTTGTTCTTGACAGAATAGACTTAATCACAAAGAGATTCTGATGTATATATAATGTATATATATATATAATGTGTAAAAATAGTTGAGTCTTTTAGATCAGCCCTCAAAATCTACATCTCTTTAGCTTAGTTTCTGGTTACTTTCTGTAACTCCTTATTTCAAAATAAAATTTTGCTTCATTCATTCTTTGTCTAGCATTTTCTGACCCAGAAATGTCAATATTTCCATTCTGCTGCTCATGCTCTTAAGGATATTGCTATTGTAGCAACACGTGGGAACCTGACTCAGGGACTGACTCCCATTGTGCCAGGTGCTGTCCACGCACAGAACAAAAGCTGGTTCCCGCTCCAGGTCTTTAAGCTTGTTAAGTGCTTTGGGCTAAAAAGCTTTGAGTGGATATAAAATATTACAGCTCATTTACAAAAATTGTTTTAAAAGATAATCAGGTTCTAAAGGGAGCTGATTCAACAAATGTGTGTAGTAATATCTCAGATTTCACTGTGGTCCCCTGTGATTTCATAACGATATGTGCAACACTTAATCCTCACTTACACTAAAGCCAGTTTGCATTGCTTTTACAATGAAAAGCTTAAATGAAATGCAAAAATGGGCCCAGGGGATACATTCTTTTCCTGCTGCTATGGCCAACGATAGGGTTGAAAAGAGATGGATGGAACAATTAATTCTCCTTGGGCATGGGAAAGGGCCCAAAGAGACCAAAGAATCCATTTCTCTGTAAATGTTGCTACCCTTTCTCTTCTCCTCACCATCTTTTCCTGTCTGCTGTGATGTTGTCTAACTGTCCTTCTGTGTCTGCTTTAGTTTCCACATGGAAATCAGACATATTCATCTGCCCAAACTGAACTATATGGAATTATCCAATTTATGAACATCTGGAGACTCCAGGAGATTTTCTGGAATTCTTTTCTAACAAAGCTTTAATAGTTGTGCATGAAGTCATAGCCATCCAAGGATTTTCAGATTGGATTTTGCTCAGCTCAGTTGTTAATATATAGAAAATAATAATTTCATAATGGATCAACCCAGTGGTTCATCACTCTGTTCTCTCGTTTCCTGCAGAAGCTTGTGGTTACATGGAGAAGATGACACGATACTCCTCCAGTACATCCTGCTGGCTTCCATCAGCCTGGGGTTTATGAATTTTTGAGCCTGAGACTGTATGCTGGTGGTTTTTGTTGTTTTCAATGACTCTTTCTCTCAATAATTTCTCTAATGTTTTTTGAACTTATGTGAAAGTTTGGTAGCTACAACATTCTATCACAAAGAGTTTTGCTACTTAATAACTACACGCAGAGTGAACAAATAATTGTAACTTTTAACTTAGTTTAGAACCTGCCATGGGTTCCTTCAGTTCTCCTGCTGTGAGAGGTGGCGAACTACTTGCCCCTCCTCACTGCCACTTTGAAGATCTCTCCCACAGACCCACTCCTCATCAAACACCTGCTGCTGCAGTTTAGCTGTCTAACTGACAGTGAAGACACTGAGGCCAAACCATCTCACGGAGACATGAAAATTTGTGTTAAGACTGCTTCACTTTGGCAGAAACAAGATGCATGAAACAAGACTACTTTTGGTAATAAAGTTATAACTTTTCATGTGTGTTAGATTGAAAGAATATTTTGTGTACTAAAGCTGGCAATTTCCTTAACTTATGTAGGTAACTGGCAATCTAAAAAAAATTTTAAAAAACCCAACCCAAACCACACCAAACAAAAAGTTACATTAGTTTATCAATGTTTTTAAGAGCAATTACAGCATTAGGATACAGGATTTAGAAGATTGCTGCTCAAGTTGAACCTCTGCTGCTGTTTCAATCAGTGAAGCAACTATGGTTAATGCCATGGCTCTCACAAGTAGGATCACAAGACACAGAAGGAACCTGGCTACTTAATCACCCAAAATATTATCTGTTTGGGACTCCCCATTCCTAAGTGTAAAATAGCTTGAGCATTAGGTATTTTTAATTTGTTATAACTTGCGAGCAACTGGCTGCATTGGCAACTGCAAAGTGCCTGGGACTGTATCACGGCCTAATAAAAGTCCCAATAAAAGTTTTAAAGTAGTTCACACATCTGCAGTCTGATGGGGGGCATTACCTAATGTGTGCCATTTCTGTTGTGCTCCCCACTATCCCTTTGGTTGTTAAGGGAGGGGGAAGTGTTACTATGGTGTCCCCCAGGCAATTTATGGCCTTCTCTGAACCATCACCACCATCTTCAGATAAACCTCATGAGAATTTATTGGAGGGATATAGGTAATTCTCTAAAGGACCTATAATTCTCACTTCTCAACATTCTTTGAAAACATTAGAACCTACCTCCAGTCCACACATTCCCTTCAAAGGGAAATAAAATTACATGTCTGATATTTTTATACCTTGGATAAAAGTAATCAAGGTGGTCCTTTGGGTCCATCCAGCATTTTAAAATGTTTTTTTCCTCCAATTGCTATGACTTCACCACACGGTCCACAAAAATAAAGCCCATAATTAATGTCCAAGATTTAAAAATGGAGACATTTAATCCTGTTGGCATCCAGGAGGGTGGAGAGATCTTACGAGCTCTGATTATCATTGGATGATGAAGTAGACAGAGCTAACAGTGTTGGTAACTCCTTCTTCGTCTATGTATAGGTGTTCTGTGTCCAATGGGATTTATAGTGGGACTGCACAACATTTTATTAAATGATAAGGTGTGTCTTCAGATTTTGCCCAACAGTGGCAGATTTCCAATGGTCAAAGACTATAACAGAGAATACAAAGGTACATTTCTTTGCTTTAAATGTAGAGATATAGCTCCTTTACTCAGTCCTTAGGCTCACACCTCAGCATGTTGCACGTGCTTCCTAGGCACCATGCTTCCAACGTGGCAAAAGAGTCTGCACTATAAAACCATCCAAATGCCCTTCGTTTACATAGCTTGCAATATTTCAAGACACATTTTAAAGATGTACAAGCTGCCTTTCTTTCTCTTTTCTTTCCACTGAAAGGAAGTCATTACAGTAAAATGCTGAGGGGCCGGGGGGAAGCAATGTCTGGCAGGAGCTGGTAGAAATTTCCTTTGAACTCTGATGAGGAACATTTCCACTCTGTTTATTACTAAATCCAATGGCCATAGATGATCCAAGGCTCATAAACTCAGGTATGATGGAACTCCCTAGGGAACTATCAGAAGGAGAAAGAGAGAGAGAGAGAGAGAGAGAGAGGGGGAGAGGCTTTGCACGTGGTGCACGTGTGAGTGTGTGTGTGTGTTTATTATTTCTTTTTCATCCTGACTGTGAGAAAAATAGTGATCAGATGATGATAATTGTTCTGTGCTCTCAGAAAAGTAATGGTACGTAGCAGATATTCTCTGAATGAAGGGAAAAATGCTTATTAAAATATCAACATCACCTCTTTTTTTCCCCTAGTTTTTTCTGAGCTCTCTGGAAGTACCTCCTTTATACTTTAGAACCACTTTATGGATTACAACAGACTTTTCAGCAAATTTATTTCAGCCAAAAAAATCTGTCTCGTGTCACAAAGTAAGCCCAACCTGCCAAATTCAGGATGGGGAAGAAGCCCTAATACTTTTATTTTCTTTTACTTTCTTTCTCTCTTCAGCTACTTTAATTCATTACCTCACATGCAAACTCTGTTTGTTATCTTCTCTTGACATTCCTGGGCCATATAAGTTTCAATTCTATGTGAGAATGATTATCTTCAGTTCATCTTTGTGTTAATGGGATTTGAAAGATCCAATTGAGCAGGACTGAAAGAGAAGTGGCTAAAGCTGCCGTTAGATGGTAATCCAAAACTCTGATCCTGAAAACCCCTGCTCAGCTGTCACTTCTCTGTAGAGATCTTTAAGCTTCATTAGCGTGGTGTTCTTTTTGAAATCCCTCCGACACCAGTCCAAAGAGGCAAACATTAGGCTACCATTAATGCCACTCCCCACGGTAGGAGAGAAACCACAATTCCCAAGGGGGTTTTGATGATATTTTATCCACTGACTGCTAAATGCAGAACCAGCTATGAAGCAGGAATTGGCACCTAAATGTCTCTTCCTTGCTGAGTACCGCAGCAAGGCAGATACAGGAGGATGGTCCCAGTCTCACAGGAACAGGAGCCCAATGACCCCAAGGTGCTGATAGATGCCGACTGCAGTAACTTCAGACAAAAGTGGGAGCTGAGTCCAGGTTTCATGCATTCTTGGGAATACTGTGGCCCCTTGGTGTTATTTTAAGAGCAAAGCTGGGCTTTGCTTTGTCTCAGAAAGGGCAAACAACACTGTTCCTTTCAGACAATGACACAGTGAATCCCCCTTTGGCACTAAAGCTTCAGAGAAAAGCTGAGTTACAACTGAGTCCTGTCCTCAGTGTCTTATTTGTACAAATAGGCAAGGAAATTTCCTGGTCAACATGCAGGTTGTTTTGGAGTGCTGCTGTGGAGCAGAATGGAATGGTTGCTGAAGGGCAAGGCACAGTCATAACCTCCTAGAAGTTACTGACTGACATGAATTTGAATCTGATAGCTCCAGGAAAGGTTATCTAGATCTGCTTGGTACAAACACTTAAGAAAATTGGTTAATTTAAAGGGACTTAAATACATGCCTTGCTTAAAATATAGCTAAGGACTGCTGAACCAAACCCCAAACTCTCTTGTCATCTGAAGCCCACACTCGGTTTGACCAAAAAATAAAAATGTCTGTTAAATTGCTTTGTTTGTAAGCCTCAACCACCACAGAGGGGAAAAAGCAGTAAGCATTAGCCAAAATTTCACGAGCTGTTTTGTGAGCTTTGATTTCAATTTATAAAAGCAGAGCTAATGCCTGAAAAAATAAAAGATAAACTTTTATCTGCCTTGTCAAGTCCTTACAGTCCCCTGCTTGTGCTTGTATGGTCTCTTGAAGCTAGGAGAACCATTCAGAAAAGTGATTTACACAAACAGCTCTTTCCAAATGTAAAGAAATAATAAATGAACACAAACCAAATAAGTTTAGCACTTGCATCTACTCTCATCAACAGACCAGGTTAAGATAAAATAGGGAGAATTTATTCACACTAGCGTTTTTGCTTAGACATGTATTTCCCTATTGTGTGCATGTTAGATCCTTGTCTTTGTTGTTTGTGGAATAAAATAGTGTATAACATGTCTGAACACAGTATTTTATTATTACTGTAATTATGTCATCTATTACCATCATCTTAGCATCCAGTTAGGTTTGGGACGTGCTTGGCATGGTTCAAACATAAACTAATGAACAAATCTCTCATTTAAACCACATATGCTGTCCACATATTGGTAAGATACAGGAGACGGGACTGGAACTCAGCTGAGATGACAGAGAGGGAAAGAGTGACAGCTGAAGGAATAGCCAAATATAATAAATACCTATTAAAATCAATAACAGCTTTTCCATCGGCTTAAGTAACTTTTGGACCAAATCCTAAATGTACCATTTGGAGGATTTATAGGTTTCTTTTAATAGACACGAACAAAAGTCTTTTTTATTAAATTATGCATTTGCTGCTGTGGCTTATGGAAACGACAGGCATATCTACTACCAGTGTGACGGACCTCAGTTCTGACAACACTTATGCATTTGTTCAGCTTCACGTGGTGAATAGGCTTAGTGTATAAAATTAAGCATGTGTGTACTGGGCTGAGGCTTTTCTTAATTGTACGATAATTTTATCTGGAGATGTACCAAATTCAGACATAGGTTTCCCTGACATTTGTTTTTGTTTTTAATCCTGAGTCTCTGGTTCATTGAACCTGCCTTTCTGTGCAGAGAGCACCACAGGGAGCTGTACCCATGCAAAGTAGTGTAATGGAGTCTCACAGAGGCAGCACGGAGTGGGGGCCTCTTGCTCTCAAGCCTCACAACTGTATGGATGATGAGGGAACAAGAAAGCTAGGTCTGCTGAGTGCTTTGGAAGAATGGCTGTGCTCAGGAGATGGTTTTCTCAACCTTGAATCCCAGGTAAGCAGACACATCCCTCGAGAAGCTTAAACTTGGGATAAAGATCATATTTCAAAACCAGTATGTTTGGGTTCTCTTGTTAGACAGGTTTAGATCACCACTTATCCCATAGCTTTTCCAGCTTGCCTTTTCAGTCATCAAACGCACTCAGTGGACTAAATGGACAACCTGTGTGCATGTAAAATGTAGGTGAAAAAGCACCTCAAAGTACTGCTTCATGATAGTCAAGTTCATCTGTTCACTGCTGTCTCAAAGCAATGGTGATTCCCCAGCACCACCTCCTGCTCCAGCCCGTGGTCTCCTGCTACTTTGTTGGGACAACTCCTGAACTGATTCAACCCACTAAGAACCAGCAAAATAATGAAAAAAAAACAAACAAAAAACCCCCGGAAACAACACCAAAAGGCAAAAAGACGTCAAACAAACAAACAAAGACCAAAAAGTCAAACAAACTAATAAAAACAACAACAAAAAGCACAAACAAAAGTGAATGAACCATGAGCTAAACTGATTCAGGGAAGAGGCCAGGCAGCTCAAAAACCTTGACACAGGCTGGCACAGGGACAGGAAGACGAGTGAGAGGGAACAAGGCATCCCAAAGTGTTATCTTAAGCTGTAGCTGGAGAGACAACTTCACTGAGATCTCCACTGCTGTGAAGGAGAAGGCAACCACTTCCTTCCTGAACAAGTTTCTGACAATGATGGTTTCAACCATGAAGACTGTTAGGAAACAAATGAAATACTGTTCATCCTGAACCCTGTGTGTAAACTCACTGATAGCAATATACTAACAGTTTTCTAAGGTGAAAAGGAGCCAAATATCTAACTTAACTATAAACAAATATGTATCACATGGTCTCATTGGTTGTTCCAGATGAATTTAAAATAATAGAAGGAAGTAGAATAACAGAACAGAGAAATAAAATGTGCCTGGGGCAGGGGGGGCGGGGTCAAATAAAAAAGAAAAAGAAGGGAACTTGTATGCAGTGTGCTTGCTAACCTTTTCCAGAAAACTGAAGACACTAAAATTTAGAAGAAGACTAGAAAATAATCTACTAGTGAAATTTTTTTCAGGGTTCAGAAGCTCGTAGTTATGACCTTATTTTCTCAAATTCCAGCATTGTACATTTCTAAAGTCTAGCCAGGAATAAACGTAGGGGTGCCAAAGTACTGTGAGGAAGATTCATTTCAAATGTTGCTGGACCTAACGGAAGCTGGACATGGAAAGAAACTCAGGAGAAATCCACATTACTTGAGATTTACTGACACTTTTGTAGATCCCAGATGTTTTAATGATTTATGTAAGCTGCAGATATTTGAGGGTTTATCTAGAATCAATTCCAAGATTTTAAAAATTTGTCTATCACTTGTCTTAATGGACCACTGAACATAAAATGATGAAGTAAATCTGTTTTCCCTTAAAATGTAGAACACTTGATCAGGCTAATGGGAGAGACAAATGGGGATAGGGTGCTTGTTTGGATCTGCTCTTCAACCAGAGACCCAGGTAAACAGTTGCTTGCCTATGGGGACAACCCCTACAGATCTGGGCATAGGTGGCATACCTACATCCCCAGCTTCCCTTCATTTTATTCTCAAGATGGGAAATCACTTTGAAGTTGAGATACAAGGTGGCAGCTGGGTCTGTAACCTTCCTGCTCTCTTATTCTTTGTATATAATCAACAGTCATGGTATTGATTCTACAACTACAGTAGTGGTTCTCTGGGCAATTTTCTCAAAGTGGTAGCACAGCAGGGGTAAAAATCAAATGTGCTGTAAAAGTTATTATCAAAGTTCCTTTACCTCTTTAAAATGTGGAAATCCTTATTCTTCTGGCATTCTGATGGAACGATTTAAAGAGCAAAATATATTTAATATTTTGCATGGAGTGACTTCCATCAGACTTTGAGGGAAGTTAATAAATCAACAGAAACCACTTAACTGCAGCATTTTCATGGGTCCAGTGGAATTCTAAGCAAATAACAAGTTTGTAAGAATGAAAAGTCACTTATATTATACACACAATCTAACGTTCAAAGGAGTGTAAAAGATGCTTAACTGTTAATATTTTATGCAGCCTTCGCTCTCAGTAGTAATTGCAAACCATTAAAAAGAATGTTAAGCCATAGCTGTTAGCACTGGCACAGCCCCAAGTAAACACTGAACCCTCACGGAAAGGGGTTAATTGGTACAAGAAGAGGTAATTTATTAAGGAACACTGAAACCCTGTGTACACCCAAAGATCAGAACGAACTGCAAAAATCTTGTGTGAATATTACATCTGATAATCGAATTTTTTTTCTACACTGCACTTTAGAGTCTCAACCTATGCAGAAAACTGAAAAACCAACATGGGTTTTTCTATGTGGCTCCAATAAACCTTTACCTGGTGCCCTTCAGTCTGCCCCTTCCCCACCCCAACCTCCCTTGGAAAGTCTGTAGCTTACTGGGAAGAAAAACCAACATGACAATCAGAGCAAGTGTGCGGGACTCATATTGCTTTCTTTCACTGTTTGGCACACTGTGCTAGAGCCTTACCTGACTTGCACAAGTCCATTTCATTTTTTCTGGATTGATAAACTTGTATTTTTATGAATCTTCTTAAATTACTACCTTCTACAAGGTTCTTCTCACCTCACCCCACTGTGTCTTGAACAACTTTTTTTTGTTGTTGTTTTTAAATGATGGCTCTGAAAAACAGAGTTTAGCTGTATAGACATCAGGGGTGGAGTTCTGCCTTCAGATCTCTACATGCCACTGTAAATCTGGGATACACCCTCCTTCCAACTAGCCTTAGGAGCACTATTAAGGAAAGGCACTTGGAAAATCTGCAGACCCAAGAGCCAGATCCAGTCTCTAAGCTGAAAGAAAGGGTTTCAACTTCTTATGTTTCTCTCCCTGGCGCAACCTTTTTCTTGTTCTGCCATGCAGATGTCTCCTGCATATCTGCTGTTGAAGTTTTACAAGAAAGGTGCACAGAGTACATGTTGGACATGCACTTCAGAGAGGCCAATCTTTGTTATTTGGTTTTCAGAAATTTTGTAGGTAAAGTTAAATTCAAAGCCCACTGAGATCAGTGGGAATTCTCCAACTATGCTCAGCAGGATTTGGATCAGGACCATGAACTAGAATATCTTGAAATCAGTGTTTAAAAGCCTAGACAAAATGAAAACAGATTTGTGAAACCCTCCCATTCTGTGTTTTGCCTCCCATGGAAAGGTAGAAAATGCAGGAAATGAGGAATCTGATAGCTGCAAGCTTTTATAGATCTGATGCCCAAATTTTCCTCTTGATCTCTAGAAAAAACAAGTGTGGTTACATCTGTTCAGGTTATTTTATTAATCTAAAATAAAAGAGAAGACACTTCACTAATACACTTAAGCAATTTGCATCTTTATCTGTTTTGACATAGTTCATTTTGCATTAATAAATACCATTATTTGGGATGGGGCCCTTATTTCTCATACAGAAAATTATTTGCCTCTAAAATTGCATTGATACTTATACTTTATGTTTCCACAGGTTTACCTTACAGAAGTTTTAATTTCTCTCAATGTAGATCTCATTCCTGTAGGTTTTTTTCATATACTTCTGATAACAAATGACTCTAGTGTAAAATTGATGTCAACGAAAGAAACAGAAAATCATACTTCAGTGATTATAAGGACTTCAATTTTTTTGATTTTGGATTCTTATATAATAAGCCCACATCAAGACTTATCTCAAGAAAATGAACCAGAAAAAGCTTTGTGAATTTTTACATAGTCCTGGTACATAGGATTTAGCAAGGATTTTATGTGTACAACTGAAGCAGCTTAAAATTATGTTCAGAGTAAAATACAATTTTGAATAACAGTCCTCATCATTTTAGATTTATTTTGCTACTTCAGTTATTATTTCCGTTTATTTTATAAACTTTCTTGTTTATTCATAATTTTTAGTGTTCAACTAAAAGCCTTTGAGGCTTTCAAAGCAATGCTCAAGTATTTGTCACTCCACTGTATTAAATATATTATTCCAATCCTTTATTTTCCATTAAAATGTCATCCAAGGCTATATTAGACAATTCAGGTCTTTATTTTTGCTCTACTCATATGATCAGTGCGTCTTAATTCTGAATTTCAACGAAAAGTAAACAGTTCATTCAAAAAAAGCTGTTAGGTACTATATGGAGTATCCTTACACACACTGACTCCCTAAGACAGAAAAGTGCTAAGAATAGTAGTAGTAACACCACGTGTTAAAAATATCCTTCCTTGAAAGGAAAACTGATTATGTGCTATTTTGAGGGCATTAATATAAACTGTAGAACTTGCAATATTTCTCTGATTTTATCATGATACAGTCCATTTTTATACAAAATCATTCTGGAACTCTGAACTACCCCAGCTTTAAGTCGCCAGTCACTTTTTTCTGCACAGATGCCTCACTCTAATTGCTGTGCTTGTTAGTGTATCTCAAACCACACTTAACACCATCAGAGAAATGTTGAACAAGTGCTCCAGAAATGGCAGGGTACTGTTCCAAAAGTGCTGCTTTTCAGCAGTCCCATACCTCATGCAGGTGGGTGTATGGTCCCCCATTGCCGTGACGTGTGGAACCTACCTCAAAATCTACTGCTGCAGTTCTCTATAGAGAGTTCCCACATGTTTTAATGGCTTTTGGGAACCAAATACACCCAAGTGGTGTAGAGGAAGTATGTGCAACAAAGGTTAGCATAAGTCTATTGTATGGGACTGCAGCATATCAGATACCTTGCCCACAAGTAAAAAGACAACATACAAGATCTAAGGAACAGGAAGCAAGAAGCAACTTCACTGATAAAAAGGGGTTTTACCATGAGCTTGAATTTCTGTTGAAGGAGTTGTTCAGAGCTGCCTTTTGATTTATGTCCATCTCTGATATATTTGCAAAATACAATGAACATTATGTGACAGTTGAGTTTTTCCTCATACACCTGTTGCTAATAAACATACATACAGGTAGCGACATTCCTTAGGACTAGAAACTGAATCCCACATGCACCACCAGCAAACAGTAAGATACTTTTTATTAAGACAAATACTTTGAGGATAAAACTTTTTCAGTATACTACTGGAGAAAAATTCCAAATGATATTAAGTTATTGCTTTAATAGCCAACAAAAATATGTTTTCATCAGAACTATTCTTCACTATATTACTAAGTTTTATTTATATTTTAGCCCTTTTTTAGACTGAAGTGAAGCAATATTTTAGCTAAGAACAGTATATCATGATATACAACGTTATCAAGAGAAGTATATGCCTTTCAAAGCAGATATAATGCTCCATTTGCATTCACCATATGAGTTCACTTTTGAAAATAAATCTTCAGATAACCCACAAACAGGGAGGCAAAGCCAGGAAGAAACCAGAGGCAGTGGAGTTAGTGGATAAAAAGCAGGCTCTGGGGAAACTCCTTCTAATGTTACTTACATATGCATATATATCATGCACTGCACTTATATTTCTGCTGAAATATAAGGATTTATCTCTTTTATATGCACATATGGCACAAACCATATGAATGAAAGTATGGTACAATTTCATACAGAAGAAAGAAATAAAAAGATTCTTAAATTTCAAATTCAGATGTTCAAAAGGTAAGAGACCCTCCTAACAACCTCATTTGTTCTGCTTTTGTTCTCTTCTACTCCTCTCCCTTTTGGAACTCCCTACATCTGGATCTTTATTTACATGATCACATGTTATCCTACAAAAGACCTTTGTTTCAGTCCATGTACATTCAAGGGAGCAACGATGGCAAAATGCTAGTGAACAATCCTCTCTGTTGTCTGTTTTAAATAAACCTAAGATTTTTTAAAAAATTAATCAAAATCAAGATCTGTTCCAAACTGATCCAAAAAAAGGGTCTGCATTGACTTAAAAATTCTATTTCAATATGTGCATCCAGCTATGCAACACGAATGCATGATGAGAGACAGAAAAGACATAAAAGATTTATTTGGGTTGATGTATATAATTCTCTCATGTTTTCACCACTTATAATACAGTCATCCCAAATGATGCCACTAAAACCTGCATTTCAGATCATATCATCATGTGCTTAGACTGTGTATGATGCACTTGGCAATTTAAAAAAAAAATCAAACAAACAAACATAAGAACTTCATTATACAAGATATGTTCAGCTTTTACAAATGTCAGACCTTTTCCTCATATATGGTCTATGCTTAAGAGACCAGGTGCTTTAGCTACTGGCTCCCGCTGACTGGGACCCAGAAAAGGTATTAAAGCTTCATATAGTGATCTCAAATCACTTTCCTATACATAAAAATGCCATGATTTTAAGACTTTTTCTTTCCTGACTCTTCTGAACTATGAACAGGTCAGGTGGGAAGCCTGGGAAAGATTGCTTTCCAAATCTTCCATTTTTAGTCTGACAAGCAGGAAGATAAGAATCTGAAACACATCATTCGTCTAAAATAAAATATTGTCCACTTTAGCCATAATACTGTGATGAAAACTTCCAGATTCAAAGAAGATGAGAAGAGATCATATATATAGGATGCTTCAGATTCCTTAATGACATATGTTCAAAATAGGGTAATAATGCAGGACATTAGGTATAATTTCAGTAGATAATAATTAGTAGGCATCTTCTAATCGAGAAAAGTGAATGTGATTTTACCCCATAACTAATTCTTCTAGATGAAGTGGGAGACTTGCACTTTTATGGCTCTGGGCAGGAATTTAAGATCTCAGTTTTTGCCTTCATCATCATTTCAGGCCTTTTCTTGTTACCTTGCTGAAGCAAATGTCTTAGAAGTAAATCTTGTTGGATCAGTGAGAATTCTCCAGCTGGAGCAGAATTTCCCCTTTTTATGTCATCTCTTAATGAGCACTTGAGGAAAAAGAATTTGTCATGAATCTTTTTTTTTTTTTAAGTAACAGAAGTTCTGATGGGCTTGTACTTGCAGGTTGAGGTGAAAGAAAAGAATTCTAAGCCACTAATAAAATATAGTTGCCTCTCCTCCTTATGATCCCACTTGTTGAGCTAATTTGCATGGCCAGAATACCTCCAATTATATTTCTAAAATTATAGACTGTATTAAGTACATGAAGAAGTAAAAGTACAACTTTTGCAAGTCATCATAATTTTCACCCAGGAAGAAATTTTGAATGACATTCTCAGATTAACAGTAATGTATTTTGCTTCTACTTTTTTTTGGTCTGAATCTACTTAAATGTAGATATACACCTCTACCTCCTGATCTCTATATCCATTATACTCCTTGATAGTCATAGCAAGAGTAAGGAGACAGGCTCTAGGAGAAAGGAAAAAACACTGCTTCCTAAAATGCTTAAATATGGATGATGTTGTGAGGAGTGGAAGGCCATACTCTGTGACTATCTGGATTAGAATATAGCTGATGTTGCAATAAAATAAAGTGCACTGGGTTTGTGTAAAACCACTATTCTTTAACATGCTGAAGTCTGACCTTCTTATTTGGACAGTCTTTGACACTCATCATAAAGTCTTCTGGGAAGAGCTCAAGTCTATTTGGTTTTAAATAGCAGTTAAATTACAGAGTCTACACTAGACAGTCAAACCTATTTGCCTGAGTATCTTTAGGGTGTGTTTCAGCCCCGTGGCAAGGCTGGTCTGGAAAGATTTTGCAAGAGCAGAGGTCTTGAAGGTATAATATTATCTTAGTCAGATCTAATCCAGCCTGTTAGCTGAAAATGGGTGAACACTGTCAGGTTCATACACCTTTGGAGAGAAGATACATGCCTATCCCTCCCCTCTTGGACACTGAATCTTTAGATGTGAAACACACTGTGCTCATTGCAGAAACATTTTCTTAATGTTTCTGCTATTTTTCCAGCTTCTATATGAAACTACAGGTCAGTCAGGATCAGGATAAGGTTGATACCATGGAAAATTTCCTGTTTCAAAAACGGAGGTGCTATGCTCTTTATTTTTGGTGGCATTTTCTCAACTGAACCAGGAAAAATAAAACATTTGATTCTTCACCAGATGTGCAAGAAAGACCCAGAATTTCTGGATATGAAGGTATCATATGAACTCCGGATAAGTGAAGCATGCCTGTGTATGAACTCAGAATTCCCAGCAGGCTTCAGGAAGAGTTATTTTTCTTTCAGGGATACCATTTGTTTTCCATTATGGCCACCTTCTGTTAACATTTTTCTGAGATGAGACCTTGTATCTAATTGTATTCATCCACAGCTCAGCCCATGACTGACTTTCCTGGCACCACATGTCTGTGTTTGTCTTTGACTCCAAGATACTCCAGGAACTCTGTGACTATCTATGATCATTTCTTCCTCCCCTATCCAAAAAAAGGACCTATCTGGGAAGAGATAATTGAATTCCCTCCTACCTGAAAACCAGTAATAACTTTATCATGGTCTCACGGAATGATCATGGGCCCTTGTAGAGCGAAATGTCTTCAAAATTAAGTGGGAGATCTCTTAGTCGCCTGTGCAACCCTCCCTTCTTAAAATGAATTGCTTCATGTCTAAATTTACCCTTTCTGAGGGAAGACTTCAGACGGGAAAGGATGGTCTGGTTTAGTCCTTTCAACTTTATTCATTGCTGCTTCTTTTTTTTTCCCCGTTTTGGGCATTGGTGTAGTTTGCAAGTGTCTTTTTAGAACAACCATTTGAAGCAATTGCTATCTCTTCTGCAGCTTCGGTATCCCTTTTTTTGTTATTCTTTTCTTACCATTCTCAGAATATGAAACTCTAACATTTAATAAACACTTTCACTCAAATCATATTTCTTCTAATCTCTCAGTCTGTTCTTCCCTACTGGTCAATACTGTACGTAAAACAGCTACTGCTCTAGTAGCTCCCTTCTGCTGTTGGGACAAATTATCTTCGTTACATTTGTCAGAAAGGTTTCAGCTACCATCTCACGTAGTAGCTTTAGCAGGGTTCTCCATTTTCTCTTGTTCTTCTTAAATCTTTTCACACTTACAGGCATACAACAAATAAATTTCTTACATTTTCCCTAAAACACAGCTTGATTTGTCCAATCCACAGGCACAGTCACAGGCGACCATGCAAAAGATGCACCTCTTCCAACAGTCCACAAAACATACAGTATGATTCACAGTACACCACAGGTAATGTGTGTGTGTGTATATATGTATATGTACATATATGTGCTGGAACAAATACCTCTGGCAAAAGACAGAAAGGCTCACCTTTGTTTCATAATAAGTGAGCAAGAGACTTAAGAGGCATCATGTGTCACCTCTGCAATGGCAGCTTCTGGATAATCATAGCAAATATACACATCCTTGAATTAAAATTAAAAAAAAAAACTTTCAAAACAAGCTAATTCCTCCTGTTGATACATTTTTCCTATGATTTGTCTCTGAGCTTTAATTAAGTGACAAAACTCCTTCTCCTTATTGTTTCCTTGCTCTCCTGCTCATCTCTAAGTTGATGTCCAGATGTGTTCTTTCCCTTGTAAGAACACACAACAATTATGTAATCTGTTACATTCTGAAATACTGAAAAGGGACTGATTTGAAGATAAATAAGGTATAGCAAGAGTTCGAGCAGGAGCAACACTTGTTGCTGACAAACTCTGCGTCTAGAAAGAGGAAGAGCATCTGAAATTGATGGCAGTTTCTTTCTGGTGGCTGGATTAAGCAAATCATCCTTGAAGAGTTTCCATTCTGAGCAAGATGCCAAAACTTTATGTGATCAAAACAGCATGTAGGCCATTTTCATGGGATCAGAAAGTGACAGATGCAACCTGGAGGTCCAACTCCAGATAGCTTCATCTGCAAGACTTACAGAGAGTGCTTAGAGGATAGAGCCAAAGCTGATACAATCCCCGATCATTTTGACAGAGATAGCTTTTCTCCTTCAAAACCTGCTCCAGTTTACCCTGCAATGTATATACTTTTCTGCTCCCAGTCACAAACACAAAATGTTTTCATCTCTTTTAGATGATTATATAGCTTCAGCTTTCCATAATTTTCCATTGTATCATAAAGAAAGCAGGGAAATTGCTCATCTGAGAGGCAAATCTGGAGGCTGGAGGAGCATCCAGCTGCCTGAACAAATCAGCCCAATATTCCCCCTAATGGGACAGGGCCCTCAAATTCTGGTGTTTGGGCTGTGCAGAACCACATCTAAGATGCTGACCTTCAATATCTGTACTTGTGTGCCAGAGGTGTTTGCCTCTGTGCTGAAAAGCACTTCCAGAAGTTTGCAATTCCCCACCTATCTAAGTGTGAAGGATCCTGTGTCCATAAAATGCAAATAGCCCGACATTCATTTTCACGTATCTGTGCACCTTGATAGCTTAAAAAAAAAGAAATATTTTTCTTCCCAAAGAGTTTCCAGGATAATTCATCAATGTTTGCTTGGTGTTCAGATTTTTCTGTAATATGCACTACATAAATATGTAGACAGCTTAGTTTCATTACATAGATATCACTATCGGTATGTTATTAAAAAATAGCTTGAAGGAGAGGCCATACACTGTAGCTTCATCTGCCAATTACTGAAGAAAGGTAAATTTACCTTCTATTGATCATTTCCTACTGACTTAGTAAAAATATTGAAAAAAGGGATGAGGAATATTAGAAGCATTTACCAAATTTGACCCTGGTTTGCAAAATCAATGGAAACTAGCCATACTTTAAAAGGTAAGCAAAAAAAAAAGACGAAAAAGAAAAGAAAAAAATAAAGATGCTAAAAATAAATTGCTAAAAGAGAAAAGTTCCTGTAATTTTAGGTTTAAAATATGAGCCTGAGTAATCAAGGAAAGTATTTTTACTGCCCTGTCAATATTTTTCCTGGAAGCTCTGGTAAATAGACTTTCTTTAGATCTGTAGTGTGCGTGCCTAATGGTCTTAGGTGTCTCTTACCGCAGAAAACTTTATCCTTAAGAAATACAGTAAACAGGAACTCTGTGGTTACGTAGTTCCTGAAAGAAAAAAAAAAAAGAAACATGTTCAATGCCATGACACACAGACAATTTATACTGATTTAAGAAGAAGCTGTTCTCTTCTATTTTGAATCTTTCATGTCAGGCTTTGTTTCCATTGCATTAAAAACTTCTGTTTTTAAAACCTATCAGTGAACTGGATCATGTTTTCTCAGTCATTTGAATTAACATCGCCATAACCCCAGGAACCCTGCAGAAGTGCTGGAAAGCAGAAGGGAGCTTTTTTCCCCTGCATTTTTAAAACTCTATTTATTTACTTTGCTGGAGAAAAAGATCGGCCATCTTCTATTCTGAATCAGCAGCTTGTAGAAGCTGTGACCCATCCAAGACTGAACTAAGCTATAAAAATTACCTCACGATCACTTAGACACATAATTCTCCCAGGTTCTGTGTCACCTCAGTCACTTCTTTTTTTATCACACTCTTCACTTCAAAACCTACCACTTGCACAAATGAAATAACACAATATCTTGTTGACTCTGCACAACTCTCTGCCAGCTGCAGCTCAACCCTACAACCTGATTCCTTGAGTAACACTGATCCCACATTCACAATGAAGTTTATCTTTCCAGTCTCCTAGATGGATGCACTGTTCAGTTGGCTAATATAGGGGAAGGTTGATATTGTGAAGGGTGTGTTAGCAGGGGAATGAACCTCAGCACTCAGTGTTACTGCTCTGACATGTAGAGTAGGTGCTCTGTCATCAGGCCTCATTCAGCTTGGAACGAGCTTGAACCATTCTTCAACAGACCACTGATCAGAATAGTCAGGAAGAGTATATCCTTCTCTTAACTCCCAAGTAAACTCCCAACTGTAATGTCAGGTAGAACCATAACAAGTGTGACCTACAGCATTGCACAGAGATGAAGACAGATTACGGTAATACGAGAAGAAAACTAAACACAATCAAGACAATAATCAGAAGAGCAACATTATGTTTTGATTCCAACTAGTTTATTTGCTTCAATGACAAATACCTTTTGTGTTAAAGTCACTGATTAAAAAAAAAACAAAAGCAAAAACAAAAACCTGATTCAGTTTATTTGATGATCAGCTCTTTTGCTATTCCCTTACTGGTGCAAGGTCACTACTAGAGAGTAGGAAGCATGTGAATGCAGTGTAGGTATGCCCCCAGCCCTTCCAGGTTGCAACCCAGTGAAGAAGGTGAAATGTGGACAAACACCCCATTTTCTGTTATCCAGTCATGACGACTGCTGTGTTCATGGGATGGATAGGATGGATTGGTGGGAGCTATGAGATGTTAAAGCACCAGAGTAAGACATCAGCATGTCCTGCTGCTCACCTCATCCCTCTGCAAGAGTTGCTTTTCCAGGCAGAGATGTGGCCATCATGTATTCACAGAGGCCTAATCTCGTGCTATTGTTGCCTCTGCTCTTACAGTAACATTAATGCTGGCTGAGACGCTTTATAAAGAGTGACTTTTACCTTCCTGAGAACTTGAAAAAAACCCACATTAAATGCTTCACATGAAAAGCACTGCAAAGCCTGGATTTGCACTGCTGCAGCCCTATGCCATCCATGCTACCAGTAATGGAAAGCAAGAAATGGCTGAGAAGATCCAGATAAATCAAGCCAGCCCTTTGTCATCACAGTGAAAGTAGGGTTTCCTGCATGTTTCCCGTGTCTTAGTCTGTTGTTTTATGCCAATGATCGTTGTGATCTTGCCTGAGAGTCCTCTATTTTTTTAGTTAGTTTTCCACTTTTGCTCAGGCCCTCGATTGTTGTTGCTGTGATTTCTCTCTGTATCTCTCATTCAGGTCATTTAGGTGTTATGCACAGCAGCAGCTGAAGATGTTGAAGGACATTTATTGTACAATTGGACTGATGTCTATTGCTTTGTAGCCTCATCTTAGTTGACTGCATTTTTTCTCAATCTATTTCCTTGGGCACTGCAAGAAACAACCTTTCCAGTCTATATTGTCAGCAATATTTTCAGTGAAAAATACTGGGTTTTTTGCACCACACTTAATGGTAAAGGATTTTTTTTCACTAAAACAAATTTCCAGGTTTCTCCAAATTGGAGTTGAAAGAGTCAGGTTTGATGAATTATCCAATATGAAAAAAAGTTGAGGTGAAAAACCTTTTCAGAAACTTTTCAAAATGCCCTATCATTTTCAAAATAAAAATTTTTGCTGTATTTTGAAACAATCTAATTCAAATACCAGACCAAACACTGGGAAAATAGAGAGGGGGGGAAAAAAAATTTTAAAAGAGGAAAAAGAAACAAACAACACAAAAATTGACAGACGTTTTTCAGAAGAATTTTCAAAATTTCAAATATCTAGCCAGATTTTTTATAAGTGGCAGATACACAGTCTAAAGCAACTCTTCTGAGTCCAAAACCAAAGCCACTTCCAGTCCAGTGTTATAGTTAGATTACTGAAGTAAACCCTATGACTGCTTTCAGTGACCTAAAATAAATTATGAAAAAAACTAATCTTGACTCATTTGTTTGATAGTCCAATGAAATAAGAGCAGAATTTTTGTGGAATCTGTTCTTCTGCCAGTGTTTTACAAGGTATATGGTATTTTCTGATCTTCCTAGGGTCATGTAGGCAATTAGATCAGATACCTTCAAAGAAGAAAATAAAAAGGAATCCACAAATCCAGCATCTTCAAGGCATAGTGTTTCAGTAATTAATGGGGCTCCTATTTTCAGTGTAATTTCTGTCTAAATAATCAGTATCTTCCTTTCAGTTCAAATGTAATTAAGTCTCATTCTGGACTGACAAGAGCCCTGATTTGGTGAATACAGTCAGTTTTATTATAAATGAAGACATTTATATGTCTATGAAAGAAAAATCAAGTTGATTTCTTAGAAGTCATTTCCGGCACAGTTAAAAACAGAATGGTTCATATGGGAAGGGCCACTGGAGTTCATCTAGTTCAATATCCCTGCTCAAGCAGAGTCTTCAACATATTACTCAGGATTGTGTCCAGTCAGTTTATGTATTACATCCCCATAGTACCCTTTATGTGAATAATTGTGAAACATTGAATTTCACACAGAACTGAAGCACAGTGCTTAAAGTCTAGAATAACAACTTCGAGACTAGTAATAACTCTTATTTACTTGAAGTTAGGATAAGTGACAAGGTCAGCATCAGCATCTGAAGAGCACAGTTTTGGGGATGCCTTTTGGGGTGTAGTAGGACGCCAGTTGGGATCTCTCCAGAAACAGCAACTTGTGCTGAAAATTTCCAGGGAATCTTCTACATCCAAAGTAAGATGTCACAAGGGATATTACAGCATCTCTTTCCATCTTTCCTTTAAAAATTGGTGAAGTTTATGAAACTGAAACTGAGTTGGAGTATGTAGTGGATTGAAATACTCCCCTAGAGTTCAAAATATGACATGATCGCCCAGATGCTGGAGCCATTCCAGTCTTCATCTTTCCCCATATGCCATCCAGGATAGGAGCCCTACAGCCACCCTGCTGCCTCTGGTGCCCCTTCTCTGCCTTTCTCTGGTTTGCAGTTTGGGTGAGTCCAGCCGAGCCTTCCCTGTGTTTGCTGTATCGTGCACAACGATCACGTGGGTGCCAAAATGCTCACGACTGCTGTGCTTCCCCAGATCTCGCTCTTCCCTCTTCATGAATCTATCCCTAAGAACTGGCACGGCCCCCTCAGCAATAGCTGTGCCTTTCCAGCACGTAGCAACAATGCTCTGATCCACCCACCAGCACGAGATCTGTTCGTATGGACAGGGTTGTGCAATAAACAAAATGTTAACTGTATCCGAAAAACTTTTTTCTGCTCAGCTTTCAGCTCTGTGCTGTTTATTTTTGTTCAACAACAAAAACAGATGTTTTGTGGTGTTTTTGCTTCTCCAGATGTACTGTTTAAAATGCTGTCAGAGGTTCAAAGTCACTGCTGATTTTTGGAGAGCAGAAAGAGCTGTGGGAAGTTAGCTATCTGGCAGTTGAAACTGAATTTTCTAGGTGCACAGTCTGTTTTTTTTCCAGTGGACACACCATGATTAAGGATTCACTTAAGAGTTCTTCGAAGAGTCCCAGTGTGGCTCAGGCCCACAGTGCAAACTGCACACATCTCAGCAAATTGGACCTTGGCATGAGCAAAACATGTATTAACATAGGGATCACAGCTGCCAAGACACACAAATTCTCTGTGTGATCGCTTGGATTTCTGGTCCCTTTCTCATTGGGGAGGAAATGTCATGATCACATGGAGACTTAGCATGAGAGGCCACTGTAAAAAACAAATAAAATGGAACCATATTTTCTGACTGGAAACAGAAAGACAGTTTACCATCAAATTTTTACTGTAATAGTGTTATTTCAAAGTAACATTACACTATTCATACAAATAAATAAACAAAATTTTTTGTTTGTTTTGTTTTGTTTTTTCTGGTTTGTTTTTGTTCAATAAATGCAAAGGCCAAAGGGTCTGACTAAATTCTGCATCTGGATTTGGAGAAAAGCTTCTTCAAGTGTGCATATTTTGTTAGGATTCCATATTTAGCTCAATGCTCCAATCCCAGTAAAATGTTGAACTGTATATGTGCAATAAGGTGAAGTATATTTATATATTTGTAGATGATGTGAATTCATCACATCTCAAAAATACATATTTGTCTTTTAAATTTACAACAAGGCAGAGACTTCTATAAGTCAGAAGACGATAGTCCTGATAACTTGAAAAAACAAAGACTGTAGTTACTTCCATATTCTTGGCTGAGGATCTGAAATCAATACTGTGTTTTCTTAATTCAATTTACATTTATGTGTATTTAGACTCTTCCCCTGAAACTTACCAGTTTCACATGTCTTGTAAAGCACTGCTCCAGAGGGGAATCTGATGAAGGCTTAATCCTAAAATTCACATCAATTATTTAATTCATAGCAACATTGAACTGCAGACCGAAAACTTTCTTGATGCTAAAGCAAATAAGATCATTTCTATTTTGAAGTATGGATTTCTATTACATTTTCTGTATCATCATGGTCTGCAAAACCCTTGTAAATCAATATAACCTCGCGGTTTCAGATTAATGTTTTCTTGGCTTCTATATAAGCTGTATCAGTCACATCACTAATTTCATTACTAAAATTAGTTTGCTACTTTTGGCCATACTGCTACAGCTTTCAGGTTCAGTCCCCTGACAGACACCCTAGCAGGCTTCCTGGATGAGGAATTAGGAGTACACAGCAGGAATAGCCCCATGCCTGACTTCAAAGCAGTTCACCGGACAGATTGACTGGACTTCCATTTATCCTACAGAACTGTGAAAATGGTTTTATCTTCTTCTGAACAAGAATAAAATAATCCAGCTGAAATCTCAAAGAAATACAACATGGAAAAGTAGAGAATCATGAATTTAGAGACTGACTAAGGACTTCTTTTTAACTCTTTCTCTTTTAATGCTAAAAGGGAGCCATGGGTGACTTGATCCAGTGATGAACTTGATTGACAAGAGGCAAATGTAAAACTAAATAAGGAAATATTTCCTTTATATTATGAGCATTTCCTCATAGAAAGTGCAACACCACAAATCACGATAAAGGCCAGAAGTTCCTAGGATTACGAAAGACCATTTTCTTGGGTAACTCTTCAGAGTTACAAGGAGAGATTAAGAAACTGATGGAAGAGAAACTTACTTCCAAAAACTAGCCAGTTTAAGAGTGATGATCCTCCTGTGTAGATCACCCTAGATCTGCCTTACATGCTTAACTGTAGGCTCCTAATTGACAATTGGCCACCAAGTCTTATCAAACTGTCAGCTCTTGGTTTGATTCAAGTTTTATAAGAGTGATCTGAGAATTAACACTCAGAACACAGTTGGACTGTTCTTGATTTATATCTCATTATAGTGAACAAAGAGCATTCGTACAGAACAATCTGTGTGCCACCAGAAAAGATACAGTCAGCTATGCTCATAATTTCTGAGAAATCTTTGTCTGGAGTATTTTCAGATGTCTTCAGTCACTATGAGTGTCAACAAGCAGTCTATTACATATCTGCTCTGTCCTCACACTGAAAAGCCTTTTCGTAACATTTAAGTAAACATCTCTGTTGCTACACTATAAGTACATTATTTCGCACTTTCAATATGTAAAAGTTTCAGTTCTTATCCTCTTTATGGTAGGTTATTCTGTATTTGATCATTGTTAATTGTGTTGTTCCTGCCTTCAACCTACCCTTACAAAATAAGTATTCCGTTCAATCTCTTCTCCTAGGCTACACAAAGCAGAGTATTTCAACTGGTACTTCTCCGTAATTAATTTGTAGTGGTTGTCTCTTTATGAAGCCTTTGCAATCACTGTGAGATTTTTCAAGTTCAAAATCACAATGTGTTCATTTCATCTCATGAAATTTCAACATGACAAATGACTAACCTGTAAATAAGATTTGGTGCAAACCTGACTGAAATCGAAGGATTCTTTTACCATCTCTTGCTTGTGAGTCATGGACACACCAAGGAAATAATTTAGCTTTTTATCAGGAACAGCATAAAAGTTTTTAAGGAAAACCACTCCCCCAGCTGTTTCCTTTGTCCTCTTACCCCTGTCTCAGTTCCAAACATGTTCTCAAGCTGATCATATTGTTACTACAGAGGTCGTGGTATGTTTATTTTTGTCATTTTAAGTGGTGTGTTATCTAAAGATTTTAATTTACTGGAGAAGCTGAGTTTTTTCAAACTCTTTTTCAATAAATGGTCATCTTATCAACATTGGCCCATTATAATGACATTTACTACATTTCATTACAATAAAACTTTCAAAGAGTGGAAAAAGAAAGGGTTGATGGATTCTAAGCTAAGTAAAGGTTGTAACATTCCTGTATATTATCAGAATACAGAAACATGAAGCAGTATTTTCTGGTGGGAGAGCTGTTGGAAAAGTTAATTTCAAAGTATGATTCTCTCCATATGCATTGAATACATTTAAATCACCGGAAACTCAGCATAATCAAAACTTAATTTTCCCAGTGTAATTTCTTCTCTTAAGATAATTTTCACAGCAGTAGAAGTATTTCCATTATGCCCGTTTTATACTAAGGGAGACGTTCCATCTGGATTAGACAATAATCATAGAATCTGAAAATCCCAGAAGTCCCATGTTGGAACACACCTTAAAGATCATCTAGTTCTCAACCTCCTGCTATGGGCAGGGATGCCACTCACAAGATCAGGTTGCTCAGAGTCCCAACCAGCCTGGCTTTGAACACTTCCAAGGTTGGGGCATCCACTTCTCTGGGCAACCTGTTCCAGCGCCCCACCACCTTCACAGTAAAGAATTTCTTCCTGAGGTCTAATCTAAATATCTCCTCCTCCAGTTTGAAACTGTCCCTCTTGTCTTATTGCTATCTTCCTGGGTAAAAAGTTGCTTTCTCTCTTTTTTATAAGCCCCCTTCAAGTACTGGAAGACCTCAATGTGCAGGAATGGAGCAAGGCTTCTCTTTACAAGGCAGGTGTTGCCAAATGTAATAGTAGTAGTAGTAGTAGTAGTAGTAGTAGTCGTAGTAGTAGTAGTAGTAATAGACACCCAAATACTCACATACCAGACAGGGATCCAATTTGTTGATTCTAAACATTATTACTTTCTGTATAGACAGCAAATAAAGAACATTAAGTGAGCACATGCTATACTGTGGTGTGTTGTGCTGATCTATCCACTGATCAGATATAGAGAGGTGAATGGCAACAACAGCAGGAGGAAGCACATCAGCCCTTTGGCCACTCTTGTCTGGTGAACTGGTCCTCTCTGAATTCTTGTTGTTTCTTCTTCCTGATCAAAATTCTTCTTCAAATTAAAGAAAAAAACTTGCAAACAGTAAACATACAGTGAACTACAATGATTACTGAATTAATTGCTATTTGGAAAAATCTGTTTTCCTAATACCCTTGAAAGTAGAAAGAAAGCATCTACTATTAAAGCATTCTTTGATATTTTAGCTGGGGTTTTTTCACACTCCAAGTTTGCCTTAGTATCTGAGGAATGGTCATTTATTGAAGTGACAGACAAATTGTGAGAGACTCAGACAGTAAATTTGCTTCAGCTAAATACCTAAAGATTTAGATAGTTACTGAAAGCTTATCCAAACAATTTGAACCTATTCAGTCAGCACCCCTGGCTGGAGATGTCACAAGAATATGGAGGCTGTCTTGTGAGATGTCCAGTACTTCCTGTTTCTGGCTAATAGTTTGGACTTTGTCTGTTCCAGTCTCAGTATTTTGGCTTTTATCTGTTCCTGTCTAGGTATTTTGGCTTCCCTTGATTTCTGTCCTTGCTGGAAACCAAAAGTGCAGATGCATGTGGAAATGAGAAATTATGAATAATATAGCTAAACTGAATATTTCATGTTCTTAAAGTTTAACTCATTCGGATTTTAACATAAGAAATAATTTGGCTACCTCTTGGGTTGTTTTTTTTTTTCAAAACTCATATGTTTCTTCATGTCATAAAGGCTCTCAGAACAGTATTTATTTGTGGCAGCTATGCTACATGACTTAGCACTGTACTTTTTGTGATGATTAAACCTCCCAAAAGATGACACTGAAATCAGCTAAACTTTTCTAAGAAAGTAATTGATCCATGTCTTCAAGGGGGAAAAAAAAGAACAGGAAAAAAAATGGGTCAGGAAAGTTCCTACATGAATTTTTTAGGATAATTAGTGGGCTAGAGTTTCCTTGCAAGAAGCAGGTATTTTCCAGCTGGCCATGGGCAGCAGTGATTTCAGATCCAGCATGTCTGATGAGTTTCTAATGAAATCCAAATAATGTCTGCCCTAGCTCTTTGCAAATAGAGAATTCCGTGCTAAAACCCTGGAAGGTTCTAAGGCATGAACTCTCCTGTGTCAGCTTGGAGATTTGCAAAGGTTTTGCAAGACAAGAGCTTCTCAATGGGTCCAATGTAGTGGTTGTCAGAAGTGTTTGTTCTTCTCACCACACCTGGACATATATTCTCCCAAAAATACCCAATCCAGCTCAAAGTGAAGGCTGGTTTATAGGATTTATAGGATTTCACATAAAGGATCCAAAAGTAGCTGCAGTTGACGAACCCTAGTGATTCTGGAAGGTTCTTCAGAGCATCAATACATCGGTCCTCTCAGATCCTGGGGAGTTCCCTTCAGTAAGGGTTGACCAAATAAACAAGCAATGAGATGAGGGATTTAGAAATAAATCATGTTACAGTGAAAATGCTGCAAGGCCCTGTAGACTCAGTTAATTCTAATATTTATAATAGTATTTCCAAAAATTTGAAGACCAGCTGCAAAGCTTTGGGAATGGACAAGTAAACCAATAAAATGTGCCTAAGTACTAATGTGAGGCCACCCAGGTTCATTCTCTCAGTAGTTACTAAAGTAAATGTGGGATGCAAGAGTAGTGTGTCTTCCCAGAACTATGTCCTGTCTCAAACAAGGATTTCAGGCACCCTTCAATGCTACCTGCTGCCAGTTGTATAGCTTGGAAGGTCTGGGAAGAGCATAAAGTGAGATGGAAGAAACAGCTGTACTTCTGATGACAGAAGTTGCTGCCTCACAAGAGCAGGAAAGCAAGGCAAGATGCAGGAAAGCAAGACCAGCCCCTAAAGGCACCTTTCTTCCATGATAGAAGCAGAACCCAACCCTTTCCAAAGTGCCATAATCCGTGGAAGCCCCTCCTTGAATGGATCCACCTTTGCCTGGCACAGCAACAGCTCCCAGATTCCCAGAGCTCCCCCCCCGCTTCACCCTGTACAGGCCCTCTGCTTCAAGTCAGTCTTCAAAAGCCAGCACCTTCAGACTCTCTGAAAATTTGCTAAAGTCTGGAGGTAACAGCACCCCCAGCCTAAGGCATGGCTGTGTTGCTAGAGCAAAATGGCCAGAAATTCAAAAATTTGCAGTTTTCCAAACTAAGTTTTCTAGCAAGGATGAAAATCAGTGTGACCATCAAAACGTAAGAGCTTTGCTCTGGATACACAATAAGTAGCCACTTACTTGTGAGTCATTTAATATTATAAACAATAATACTATTATACTGAAAGGTAGTTAAATACTAAAAACGTAGAATTTGGAATAAAAACTCCATTGAACAGTGCCAGCAAACCAGGACAACACTGCAAAGCCTGATGGTGTAAAACGTGGTGCAGGGAGAATGCAACTGATATCTAGTTACTATGATTCCTTCATTGGAGGACTGAGGTCTTGGCAATGGACTACAATTTTCTGTAAGGAATGAAATTTCTCTTGGGAATTAATCTGCCCTGTGTAATTATGTGTGCATTCACAGGCTACTTGTGTCAGGGAAGAAGAGAAATTAACTGTTCAGTGAAACTTGTCTGGATTCCCCTTTGTTATGATTCTTCATCTCCTAAGGTGACAGGTATTTGATGCCTTTTTCCATCCTTCTTCTTTAAAGGTTTTAATGTATATGAAAAAAAGGGGGGGGGGGAATAATCGTTCAAGTGAAAATCTGAGTAAGCAAATGCATTTGGCTCTTATGTAGATGGAAAGTTTATTCTGGAGCCAGAGGTGGTTACTGTGACCATAATTTTACACAGACAGTTACAAGTAGTTATCTTGGTGGGTTCATACTATTTTAATGTGAAGTACTTTAGTGTTTTACTTTTTAGCATTTTTCAATAAATAAAGCAGAATGAACTCTAATGTAATGTGTTGCCAACTAGTTTCCCAACCCACTGCTCTTTACAGAACATAATTTATAATGATCAAAGATAAACTAAAGTATTAGGCTTGAAGAAATATTACTTCAGGTTTAAAAGTTCATTTTATGAGGTATATAATATTTAATATTTTTTTCAGGCCTCATAAATTTGATTGCTTTTTCCCCAGTTCTTTAATTGTTAGAAAGGCAGAAAGTTCAGAAATACAGTTTTATTTTTATTTCCAAGAGTATCTGGTCATTGCTCCATCTAGTTGCAAGAGCACAGGCCAGTCTTCCCAGAGGCTGAAGATGTATGACTGGCCATCGCATTTGTATCATGAAAGACCTATTTAATGCTTCTCTGTCAAGAAATAACCAGAACATGTGGTAACTTTTCCTCCTATTCTATGAAGAGCACAGTGTCTGATCCATTTGATGCTAGGTGCTAAAAATTAGTACAATATGGAAGATAAGATTGGATATTGTTTCCTCAAAGGCAAGGCATATGTTAAAATGGTGTCAGACATAAAGCAAATGAAACTCTCAAGTGAGAGCAGGAAGACAAAAGACCAAAGCCAGAGCTCATGTTCTCACATGCAACCCCCCATAAGTTTTCCACAATGGGTATTTGGGGGTGAGGTGAGCCCATGCACGCACCCTTGCATTTGGTCCCAGTTCACTGCTTCAGAGATATTCTGTCAGTATAGGGAAAGGCAAAATATACTTCTCTGGCTATAACTGAAAATTTCATTTCATGGAGTGCCAGATCATTTAGGCACCTTCTTGTGTGCAACATATTTCTTTAAAATATATAGGTTCAAAATACAGAATTATGAATTGTTCTGTCTTTACATGTTTTAATTAATTATTCATAAAATATAGTTGTAATAAAAGACATCTTCCTAACCTCTTCTTGAGTGAACTCATGAGTGTTAATGTCCTCCTAAATGATGCATTAGTACAAGGAGGGCATGAAGAGTTCAACATTTTTTTTTCTGGTTAAGAAGATGCAGCAAAAAAATTAAAAGCTCAGATGTTTTTGGCCCTGTTTGCATCATATTTAATCCTGAAATGTAATGTGAGACATATAAACCTTATATTTCAATAGAATTGAATTTCATGACTCAAGATGCACAATAGGAGGACAATGGCTGTTAAATGGAGAATCTCCATGCCTTCTAGGGATTCCAGGATTAAAATCAAAAACATAAAGTTCTTCCCTTTACACTTTTCTGTGCACCTCATGATCATTTTGTGGTGATATAATAAGTTACCTCACAATTAGGAACTCAAATCTGAGAGGGAACCAATAAAAGTAGGGGACAAAAATCCACCATTTCACTCTTTGCACATTAAAAAGAAAAGTGAAATCTTGAAAAATATCAATGGAAGGTAAATTCATCCCCATCACAATCTCTTCAGACTGTGAGTTGGAAATTTGTGTTCACAGAAAGTGTATAACTCGTAATTTTTAGCAGACCAGATGTACTGATTTTTGTGCAACTCTCTGCTGTGCATGAGATGACAGAACAAGTCTATATCACCCCTCCCTGCAGTACTGTAGATGGAGGGACAGGGATGATGGTGAGATTACATCTGTGGAAGACCTTAACTTCTAAACACTCCAAGGTGATGCATTTTTTCTGCTGCTTATTTCAACGCAAAACATCTAATCTCATATTTTCATTGCACCTTTGAAATCTGCCTTTTAATTGGCAGCTCCAACTTCAGTGTAACAGCACATTAACAGTGAGCTCATTAGCACCCAAGTAGCTGTGAAACAGTGTCTACACCCTGCAAGCTTAGAGAACATAACAGCAACCTCTGAGCCTGTCTACTTCTAAAATCTTTTCCTAAAATTGAAACCAAGACTTACACCTGTGGGATATGAAGGATGTGTTATTGTACTGTAAAAAGTAATATGATCCAGAAGAAGACTTTCTCTCTCCCCACACTAGGAGGGCAATAATTTAAAACTCGAAGTATTTGTAAGTGATTACAAAATGGAAAAAAAAATTGGACATTTCTCTGATGACCATAATATGCTTCTACATTATCCCAGCTTGATACCATTTAATGTTCACAACTTCTCGCTGATAACTGCATTAAGTCAATGGAGCTTCCCATTGTCATTATTCCCACCTTCATTTTAGGCAGCTGTTGAGGATGTTGGTTTGTTCAAATAGCACGCAAAGTAAAAGTAAAACTCTTTCCTCAGAGTTTAATCATGTGCTTGTGTGTGTGTGTGTGAGACAGAGAGCACACGTGTGTGTTTGCCTGCACGTGAGAGCCAGGGAGGACAGGAGGGTGGAGGTGAAAGAAAGGGAGTGAGGTTATGAGGTTAGTTAGATCAACAATTACTGACAACCATTCTTGTGGCACCCATGACAACCAAGATTGATCAGGTATTTCAGAGCTCAGAAATGCGAGGCATTTGGCAACCTCTGATCTCTTAATTCAATTGATTCTTTTCCAAGGGTTTTCTCAAACTGATGACCTTTCCAAACCTAATTAGATGGTAGGAATCATAAAGAAGACACTGGAGAATTTTAATAAAAAGAATCGAAATGTTTCTTCATCTTCACAACCTGGGATTTATGGGGGAATTGCACTGGCTTTGTAGCAATGTAAAATAAATAGACATTAGATGATGACAGGGAAAATAGAATTGCTGCCAAAGCTAAAAAGAGCTTGGCAAAAGAAGAAAGAACTACTACATAGTCAGTCATTCTTTACTGTACAAACCTTTTCATAAGGCACAGAAAAGAGATATACAGAAATAATGGACCCTTGCTAAAAGATAAAAAGGACATTCTTCAGCTTACATTTTTCACCAGCAAGGGCTAAGATGCATCTCAGTTGCTACAAAATCTTATTGTTCTCTTTCACCATTCAGAAAACTGATTACGACTCACAAGGAGCATTTGCCGCCTGAACTTTTAGCATCAGAAATAAATAACTGAAACAAGAGGTCAAGAAGAGAACAAAGTTGTTATGAGCATAAATATATTAAAGACGTATCAGTCAAACTCCATTCTCATATATTTTCTTTTTAACTGTGCCTTGCTGAACTAGGCAGAGTGATTTTTCATGGAGAGAACTTCTAATAAAATTGTATTTCCGTTGTTGACAGCATTAAAATTATATTCATAGAAGAAACCTTTCAATATTTCAATATTGAAAGAAATTGGAGTGGAAGAAGCCCTCTTTATCATGGTCTAAGATATTTCCAATGCAATTTTATCTTTTCATCATCCATATATAATCTAGGAATTATCCTGCATCCATCCTTATACCTCCTTCTTCTGGCTCAAATCATAAGACAAGGTGTCCAAATGGTAGTAAATATCACAAGAAAGAAAACTCAATACAGCTTGTCCTTCTTGCTTTCACAGCAGCCTGAGAGGTATGTCAGAAAGCAGGTGTTGTATTAATCACTTTGAATCTGTTCCACACAGCAGCCAATTCCAAATAAAACTTGAAACATGATAGAAGGCTCGAAGAAAACTAAATACCATTAGTGTTCATGAAAAGTGTCAGTTTAGTAGAGGAAGGACCAAGCCCGTACTGTCCCTCACTGGTGGAAAGATGATCAGGCAACAGTCAGGTGTTGGACTTTCTGCCCAGTCAAAGCCAGGGGGGTAGTGACTGCGTATGGACTTCAGAAGTAACTATAGTGTACTTGTCTTGTGGCCAAAGAGGTATCACAGACATTCAGAGCAGTGGTTGAGTTATTGGAATCTGACACTATTTAAAGAAAAAAAAAAATACTGTAAAAAAATTGGTTCTATTTTTCTTTCCCCACTGTCTCTTGTGGAAATAATTTGAGGCAGTAATATTTCAACCATTCCCAACACTCATTGCATTTTAACAACGTATGTAAAAGACATAAAGGGAGGTTTAATGCAGAGAAAAGTGGAGTCGTCTTTTCTGAGATGGGAAATGGCAAATACAACAAAAGATCATTGCTATAAGGTATGGTAACACAAATCACTATATAAACTGTGTGGGTAAAATCTAGGTCTACTGAAGTCAAGTAGATTTTGTCATGAACTGCAGTAGATTCAGGATTTTGTCTGATACAAAGATGGCAATATTGAAAACAAATCTCAATGAATGAAAAGTGCATAATTTTGAATACTAACCTTATTATTAACCTTAACTATCTTAATTTCTTGGAAACAACTTATTTAAGCATTTTAGGATTCCTACTACGATTGTTTTTCCTGAAGAATTATCTGCTTCATTCCATTATTTATGTTTTAAAAGAAAACAGATCCTTCTGAAAACGACAAAAGCTTTTCTCACATAACACCAGAGGATTATATATGGCATGGTTTTGGAAACAAGGACAAACAGCCAGAGTAGAGCCCAACAGCTGTTAATATAGAGGAGCTATTAAAGAGGATCTCCTGGTATTACATTGCAAGTTGTCATTTTCAGTAGTAGTGGAGGTATCTATTGATGTAATGGTCTCAGGAGACAGGAGGGCTTAAGTAGTTTTTTGAGACGTGAGGGTATTGACCTGACCTACTCACAGCAGTTGAATTGTTGGGAATGTTGATTCATGATTTTACAAAGACCTCACTATTCTTATTCTCCAGAGTGATTATACACCTGACAAATGGTAAAAGCAACATTACTGGACCTCAGAGAGTTATTTTACTTTTAATGCATGCCATTATTAAGCCTGATAGCCTCTCTTATTGCTGTTTTGATAGCTGCCTGCTGTTTAAATGAAAGCACCACGTTTCCTGACAGCTCATGCACAGGTGGCCCTAGTCTCATTCTAAACAAGTTGAGGAGAAATCAGTCTTGGTCAGGATGGGGGTAGGAGAGTTGTGTCAGTCCATGTCATCACAAGTTTGAACAGAGAATTTCACCTTGTCATAGGGTGAATGAGAGAATAGGGCCCAGGAGAAGGTTCTGACAGGCACTACCATCTCACTGGTGTACTTGCTATGGGACCATCTCTGTTGAGCCTTATGATGTCAAGAGGACACCTTGTAGCCCTTCTGTGTAAAGGCTGTTATACCCTATATAGGTGAAAAGCACTGGCATCATTATTTATGCTGTCTTTATGCAAACCACAGTCAGAAAAATGGATTTAACTATTGCCATAGCTGGGTTACTCTTCCCAACTATGTCAGGAAAGCCCATTTCATGTGTCCATGACACTGCAAAAATAAATAGTAAGTAGAAGTGACCGATGCTGTGGCACAGGTCCTGTTCACAAGTATGTTTCATTACAAACTTAATGAAGGTTTGTCAATGAAAAAGAAGAATTGTCCCTTGATTTACAAATATGTACATATGAGGTTTTAAATATTTGATTTTAATGTCAAGGTCTCTTTGGGCTCCACTAAGAATTACAAAACAAGCTTTGACTTTTTGAGGATTCTTTTGGGTTAGGTAGTCTTTTCTAAGAGAGCTTCGAGACTTTGGTTGGAAGACTCATAAGGAATTATTTCCTGTTGAAGATACTCTGCCCCTTGGGACTCCCATCCCACCACTGTGCCCTCCAGCAGTTATATTTCTGAAGAACAAGCTCTCCCATAACAGGTTTTTATCCCCTGCCAAATTCACACAGTCGGAAAAATGCAGCCCACAGACAGAAATCTGAGCTCTGGGTAGAAAAGACACTCTTCTGTTGTAGTTTCTTCTTCTGGGAAACATTTACTATTTGCTGTCTGAATCACACCTCAGTGTTACCAAGGGTTCTTGACTGACTCTTCGGGAACCTTGGGCACCTACCTTTTCTACTTTGAATTTTTGTGCTGCTCCAGCTGATTTTTTTTTAGCATTGTGGCTTTTAACTAAGAATATTCAAGTGGGCGGATTGCCCCCTGTGAGCCTCCGGCAAAGACTGTGTGTGGATTCAAATCCTCTCTAGATACTTTTAGACTTATGGTCCTAAAAACCTGAATCTGAGATACTGATCCCGTGAGGAGGGCCTTGGTGCCATCCCCTATAAAAGCCATTGCTCTCTGACATTTCTTGCCTTGTTAATCCCTACTTCCTCGAAACTGTTGGAATGAACTGAGCTGTACAGGCACCAGGAACAAAGGAAGGTTCTTTTTCAGGTGTTATTTAGCATCTCCCCAGCACTGTTGCACCACAAACACAGCTCTGACCTTTCCTTGCCAATCTTTATTTTGTGAAACAAAATCTTAGTAAACCTCTTACTTACAGCAGCCTCTACACACAAGTAAAGGTGTGGCTTTGGCCTCAACTCTAATTATGGTTTAGGGTTATATTAGTTGATCATTTCCTACAGCCTTCTGCTTTTCTGGCTTGAATGAGAGCAAAAGAGGCAAAAGTCACAGGAAAGAGAGTTCGTCCTGAGAGAATTTTTGGCCCAGAGAGAAACATTAAGTACTAGAAAGCTTGTGAGTAAACCTGCAGAGGTTTGCTACCAGCCTTTCGTAACAATTCTGTTGATAATTTTTTAATCTTTTTAAGAATGGTTACAAATCTTGGGAAACTTCCTTAACTTCACACACTAAACTTTGGTTTAAAGTTCTGCAAAAATTAGAAATGTTTTTCTGTGATATTTATTTGGTTACTGGTAGGACCAACTGCATAACTTGTTTGACCATTCAAACTCCATTCATAAGGAGGCAGTGGTACACTGAAGTGTTACCTCCATGTAAAAAAATTAATGATAAAAACCTCCTAAAAAATCCTAAAACCCTGTTAGCAAAATGTGAGTGTTCACTCCCAAAAACAGAATGTAAGGTTGCATCTATAGAAACTTTCTTGCAATGATCAAGTTCTGTTCTCAGTGAAGCTGGACTTAACATTGCTAATGCCTTCAAAATCTTCAAAATTAGAGTATCACTTGATGTCTTTGATAATCCTACCCCAAACATACTCCTCCTGGACAACAGTTGTACACTTGTGAGCTTCACTTTAAAAACTTTGGCACAATACAGATGAAAGAAGCTCTTTATTCTCTCCTTTCTGAGTAGTTGTATGTTTCACTCACTCTGGTATCTCAGTGGCCATAGTCATTTATGAAGATCTGACACCCATTCTGGAGATGAAGATCTGAGAGAAAAGGAGGTTTAGGGTCTGATTTTTCGGAGGTGCTGTACGTATGAAAATTTGATTTCAAAAGAATGTCTTTCAGTGTATTTTTTCAAGCTTTGAATTATTGCAGAAGCCCATACAGAACAAAGAGAAGAACTCAGAGAGTGACCACTCAGCCTCAGCTCTAGGAGTCTCAAGTGTCTGACCACATATGTCATAGGCTTAAGGTCCCATTGACTATATGGAAGGTCTGGGATTGCTGATGAGGTTTCCATGGCTGCCAGTGCTGTGGTCTGCATTACCTCAGCACTTGCACTTCTCAGATGAAGCCAGGACTCTACTGCAACCGATGGAAGGAAGAATGACAGTTCCCACTCTGAGAGCTTGCATTTTTAACAGCCAAGTCCAGCAAATAGCAAGAAGACGGTTCACTTATAGCCATTTGGCAGGTCAGTGCTGATGCTGAATCAAAATCCAATGCCCCTCATGCACCTAGTCCAGAGACTTAGCAGTGTCCAACCCAGAGAAGTTATCACAGGGAAGCTAGCTCCTAGCTGCTGTGAGAAGATACCTTTCCACTTTTGCCTGAAGTGCCTCAGGTTTTTCACTAAGTGTGAAGGTACAGAAACTGAACAAGAATAACTACAGTTCGTCACACAGCCCCATTTATATTTGAAGTTAGCCTTGCTGCAAAAACCTTTTCCATCATTTTTATTCCAAAAAGACAGTAAATTAGGATTTGCCACAATCTTTGAAGGCAGAATACTTTAGAAGCTGAAGAAAAACCTTTTTGCCATATCTTTCCAAAACACATGAATCCCCCTTTTTTTTGATTTTGTTATTTAGGTCAAAGGGTTCCTTTTCCCAAGACACCTTGTTCTCTTTTAAGGTACATACGCAATTTGACAAGTACTCCCTGTAACCCTTGCTCAAAGTGATTATGTTGGCTCCATCAACACCAGAGGACTTTCAGGCTTCATGAGGACCTGTTTTTTTGAGTTTCCCTTTCAGCACTTGGCCTTCTGCAGGAGCTGGTGGTCTTTTGTCTTTTGTTTGTTTTAAAACCGGGCTTAGGAACTGATTCTGATCTATCTGAAACCAAGGTAAATTAAGACAGCCACAAGGAAGAGAGGCAGTGCTTTCATGCAGAAAGATCAGAAATGTGTCCAAAATTTGATTCGCCCCAGTCATGGTATATTGAGAAGTCACTTATCTTGTTGTGAGGTCCAAAAACATATCCTGAGTGAAAATGGATTTTTAAGCACTTTCAGCTTTCCAGAGGAAACTTAGTGAAGAGTACACAGAACCAGGTACAGAAGTGTGCGTGTTGCAATAGCCTAACCAGGGAGAGCAACTTTGCCAGGCAAAAAGGGACTGCTATCCCGGTGCTGTCTGGTCAGTGGGTAGGGACTTCCAGCTCACAGCCTCTTTGGCTGCACCTATACTGGTAAACCAAACAGTGCCAACACACAGACATGGGTACTGTTGCATAGCTATCTCTGCTGATTCATTGCAAACGTGCTGCTCCACACAGGAAACCATATAGTAAATACACACCCATGTGTCTGTATTGTTAGGATGTTCTGTGCTAGCTAGCATTCCTGGGCACTGTTCAAGGGGGAACATAAGGCAGAGACTGCTCCCAGAAGTCAGGATAGATGAGTCCATTATGTTGAGAGGTAAAGAAAGTTTAGTCATCTGGATGCAAGCCAGTCCCTTTGGTCTTGTTCACGCTGCCTGGGCTATGTGGTTACTGTTTTTAATATGTGTAAGAAAATTTCACAGGTATAACATCCTGGATGCTGTGAGATAGCAGTCCATACCAAATCTGTCGTTAGACCATTACCAGTTCTTAATAAACATTGCCTTTTATATTTCAAATAGGGTCACTTTTGTTTGACAGAAAATGGTCTCCTTGGCTGCATGTAAATCTCATTACTAATAGCCAAGCTTCCTAATTTTTTTGAAAGTATGCAGCTGTTTCAATTGTTGTTAGGCCTGCATTTGGGGATTATCACTTTTATTTCTGATTAAAATATCTACACGGTAATGTAATTGAAGCAATTGTTCCAAAGTAAATGGATTGGTTGTGGTTTTCATTATCAGGATAATCTTCCTCTCTCCCTCACACCCAAGCAGTGAAATCCTTCCCTCTCTAGCAATATAAAACCGCATCAATGTGCACAGCAGATTTTAAACAGTTTACTGCTCACTACCCATTAAACTATTTTACAAACAACAATGAAACAGGAAATAACAAAGCATGCCCTTTGAATTAATACTCGGGCTAAAATACTCAGAGTTTCTCTGTAGTCCATAAACTGCTCCAGCTGTGTGTTCGCAGTTTATGGTATTTTGAGAACCGTGATCCTCAGCAAAATTAAAACCTTCTCCAGTTGGGGACCTGTTGCAGCTCCATGGTCTCTACTGTATGGTTGGAGGTGGCAGAGTTGCACTGCGTTGCTTCAGTGTGCCAAAACCCAAGGTAGCTCCCAGGCTGCTGAAGGGAAGACCTCCCTGCACAGGAGAAATATGGAACATCTTTTTTTCTCCCTGCTGTAAATATAAATAAATTAGAGGAGAAGCTGATGATACTGATGCTATGAAGATGAAACTTGAGGTGGGATGAGGCACCTTCTGGGCTAGGAATGGTGGAGGATTACTGCCACCTCTTGGCTAGATGCTACACTGTCGATGTCCGGGGGAAGACTGCTCTGTTATCCAGACAATGAGCATCACTGAGTGTTCTCTCCTAACATAGTAGGGAAAAAAAAGTAAAATGTCTGTTTTGTTCCATATTTATACTGTTAAATAGCACTTGCACATGTGAACATTTATTAGTGCTTGACAGTTTGGTTTCCCATCTATGATGTCTGAAACACTGTCCCAACAAGGGTGCCAGAAAAAATGCTTTAAGGAGCACTATCTCACAGCAAGACCAAGCAGCAAATTCAGTTGATGTAAAGCAATCCTTCCAGCCTTTCAGTGCTGGGCTTATCCCAAGGCAATGACATTTGTGTGGAGATTTATGTTACTTTGTTATATGATGATGGAGTTCTTCCAAAGGAATAAATTACATATCAGTGCTGCACTGACGCTAGGCAGGTAATGATAGTCTCTGAGGGGACCCAACAACATCTTGCAAACATCTGTGGTCATTTGTGTGAGTTCCAATTAACCTGTGGTGGTCTGGTAGATGAGGAGGACTCTATCTTCTTTTCTGAAAGTTAAGACAATTTTAAGAGGGGATGTTTCCACACACTGGCAGAGGAATCCTTCAGCTTCTTCATGGAAAACAAGAACTTCACAGTGCTCTCCAGTGTCCTGCAAGCCATCAGCTGTCCAGCCCTAATTGTTTATAGTAAGTACAGGGAAGACAGTAGGGTAAGAGCATAATGATGGGGGCTCATTCTTTTCTTCTGTTGACTTCAGACAACATCTCTGAGTCTGTTTTTGTGTATCTGCTTCATCCTTCTCTGGTAATAAAAATCTGACCACCTCCCTAAGGACTCTTGAGAGGTACAGTCAAAAGACTTGTAGCTACTGTCAGGTGTCTCTACGTCCAGACAGCTCCATGCCTTGGGTCCCCAACATGCAGAGGCCCTCCTGCTTAAAATCTGTGATTCAATTTGCGCCTGGCAGGAGAATGCCATCGATGGTTACTTAATCTGAGGACAAAGACAGAGTGAATGTGGTCTAAACTACACACCTGGAGCTGCTTAAGGCTATACACTGCATATATGTATATCACAGTAAAATGTGGTGGTAATGTGATTGACAAAATTTGACCATATAATTCTGTGAGAGATCCTGAACAAAGCTGTATTTTGTTCTGGGCCAGGATAATTTTGATTCCTGTTTTACTCCATATGCAGTGTGTGTGTGAATATGCATCCACACAGAGAAACATGTTGAATAACATGACTCTTCAGTGATAGCTGGGATGGTTCAGCAGATCTCACAGCCAGGCCATAGAATCTTTAAGTCACACTTTGAAATGCAGATTTTTCATCTATACTCTTCAACAACCACGTCAATGTTATTTCTAAGGTTATTGGGAGATCCCAGCTGAATTCAGGACCAAGGGCAATCACAGTGCTCTTTCTTTCATATTTCCCACATAAAACCTTACCAACTTATGAGTCTGCCACAAGGAGATGAAGTGTTTTAGTCACTCAGTTTGCTAGTCTACTTTTATCAGTCGTTCCAAACATCCTCCTGAAGAGAGCTGGCAAATGGAATTAGAGTTGTTTGGGGTTTTTTTAAACCTGTATTCCTGGTTATATACAAACTATAGAGTGGAGTTTTAAGCACTTTCCTTTTGTTATTTTGGTTTTTCTGATAATTGGCAAAACCTTCAGGAGGGGTTTTTGTTTTGAAGGAGGACTCTGAGAGTTGTTTGGCTTTTTTCTTCCCTATGGGTAACATCTTATAAAAAGCTGATCCCTGTGACTGTAAACAGGAAAAAAATGAGTGTGTTGGGAAATGCAATAATAGTTTGTCAGAAAAAGCAAGCAAACTGTATCCGGAAAGCCCATATGTATTTGCCTTCCAAAACTGCCATGAAAATTAAATTTTTCAAGACAAGAACTATTTACCAGAGTGGAAATTAAAGTGTTGAATGTCCACAGCTTTACACTCTATAATGAAGTAAGAGAGTCTTTGCAATCTCTTGTTTCTCAGAAGTCATTCTCTTTATTTCTGAAATATTTTATGGTAGTACAATTTAATAGTAGAGTTCTCTGTTTGTTTTGTATGTTTGTATAAATAAAATTTTACTTTATAAAATATTTCTGTATTCCAGTCCAACTTACAGAATAATTATAGCATTAAAAACTAAACTTTTGCAAGAACAACTCTGGTACATTGTAGAATCACTTGGCTTTGTTTGTGTTGCTGTGAAACATCCTCAGTCTGCGTAGATGCAGAACACATTTAACCAATATTTCCAATATAAATACTTTGCAATAAAGAACAAGGCCAGACTTTCATGTTTATATGTTAGACATGGATCCACATTATATCCTACCAGACTTTTGTAACATTTAAATATATGTACAATCTGCCTATATATAGAGATATACATGCTTTAATAGTACTAATTACCTGATGGAACCTTCTTCCGTTTCCTATTCTCTCCACTCAGGAGGCAGCTGTTTATAGCACGAACTGCAGTGAGGGAGGGCTGTTCAGACTTAGGAAAAAGGTGTAATCAAGTAAGCTATAAAAATAATTTCACTTTGTAAAGGTTTCTCAGGTTTAATTGAGCTCTTAACAGGCACAGTAAAATGTGATGGTGATGTGATTGACAAAATTTGACCATACTTTTCTATATGAGATTCTGAACAAAAGTGTATTTTGTTTCAGGGCAGATTAATTTTGACTCCTGTTTCACTCCAACTTTGAAATTATCAAGAGAATTACAAAAAGAGTTCTGAAAACACGCAGTACTTTTACTTTGTCTTTCAGTCTGAACAAAACTCTCTGCTGGGATGTATGGTTACTTTCTCTTCTTATTTTAATAATAGAGGCTTCATTAGTGATGAAAGTAATGTGATGGTCTCACCTACAAACATTATAAGGATTTCGTGATAATTTCATTTCTATAACTTACTGTATTAATTTTAAAAAAAGCCTTGAGCTTCTCAAACATAACATTTTGAAAGTTTTTAACTGCTTGACCAAGGGGTCACACCTCTAAAGCAGATATTCACTCACAGGTGCCAGTATATGCTGTCAGTCTCCTAGCCTAACCACCCAAGTAACTTTTACTTCTTTCACTAGGCAAAGGGAGCTCCTCTATACAAATATGTTTACGTACACACTCCTCTCTCTGCCTGAGTCTGGTTATTAAAACCAGAATAATTTTAATTTGTAGATGTGTTTTCTGGCACTTAGGGCTCTTGCATCACACTGAGCCTGAGCAGGAAATGCACAGTCAGGAGTCTCTGTGGCCAGGAGCTCCACCTGGCCCTGGTGCACTGCTAGGGAGGAAACCTGGATGGAGCAGGGGGTGCATGGATCTCACAGCAGCACCTTCCTCCCTTGCTCGGATCCCTGATCAAAAATCTGCAGTCCGTGCATGAAGAAGGAGAAAAATACACTAAAGAGGTCATTGAATTTTTCTTTGCACAGTTATTGTCTGCACTGTTAAGGTTCAGGCATCACTTGCTGTATGCCTCCTTCTTGAGTACTTATTCATATTAAGTACACAGCACACAGTGCTGTACAAATAGCATTTATATAATGCTTGGTAAAAGCCTACAAAGCCCTGTGAGATCAGTGTTCTTATTATTGCTTCTGAGTTATAGGTCAGAGAATTAGCACAGCATGGCTGACAGAGGAGACTTGCTATTCGGAGCCAAGTCATCTGTTGTTTATATCCACCTTTAACTTTCCATTGTCCAGTGACTTTAGGTAGTTGTCTTTCTAGACTCTTTGGTGAAACAATATTCATCCTCTGACCCCGCCATCAGTGTGTGCTGGTGCTTCTCTGACAGAGCAGATTGGTCACTTTCTGCTCCCTCCATTAAGCAAAGAAACCCAAATTTTCCCCTCCTTCTCTGCTGACTTGGCCTCTTTCTCTGCCCTTGCCCCTGAAACACCTGAGGCAGCGGGCTTATTCAACAGTATCCTTAAAAGGTACTTCATGTCTTAGGTTACACTGTCCAAGCTTAGATCAACATCCAAGCTAGAAATAATAAAAGCCAAAGAAATCTTGTGGGAGAATGTTGATTGCAAAATAATTTTGGGGGGCTGTGAGTGTATAGAGAAGCAGTACTGGTTTGTTGTAACTAGTACTCCATCTGTGGGGAGCAGGAAGTTACTGTTGGCTTTGATACTACCATTTCCTTACCTGATACAAGGATACCTGAAACTCAGACAAGTACCTCTTCTGAGCCAGTGTTATGAATCTGTGAAACCTAAGATAGAGGACTAGACCTCCCGAATCATCCGTTCCAGGGCCTTGCTGACACAGGCAGTCACACTATGTATTAATCTAAAAAAATATACTGGAAAGATGTTCTGCAGAACTCTGTGTAGAAGTCATACATACATCAAAAGAGAAACAAGGCAGCTGGTGAAAACGGTGCTCAGAAGGACCTTCTGCCTCTGACACACTAGACTTCAGGAATTCTGTGGGCCATAGTTACTGAAATAAGATAAGACTATTTAATTTCAATTAAAAATATAAAAGATGGGATATTGTCACTATTGCTAGTGCTGTGATATCTTTTTTTATATCAGTAAGGAAGTTTCTAGTCTTCCAAAATTCTGGGGGAAAAAATAACCAAAAGGATGAAGTCCTGCAAAATGGAAGTAGGAAAAACATTCCCTTAAAATCTCACAGAATTCCTCCTCCGGTAAGATACTAATTTTCCTCTTCTTACAGGATTCATATGAGAGGAAAAAGAGTTAAAAAGACCTGTCCCACAGCTGTAAGCATCAGACTGGTACAGGTTTACAGTAGGATGTAGCATTTCTATTTTGTTTATTTTACTGATGATAAGGACAACGTTTTATATAACTCAATTTGGATCACTGCAACACACAGGAGTTAACACTTCTTGCCATTAAAAGCACTGTTACAATCACCTGGAAAAGTCAATTTCATTTCTGGATATAGTCAACTCTGTCAGTGACATGTATGTTCTATGGTCTTTGTGTTATTTATGCCTCAGCTTGTGTTTTCAGCTTTTTAATTAAAGTGGAAATTGAATTCACTTGTTTTAAGAGGGAACAAAGTGGAAATGATTGATGAAAAGTAACTGCAAGAATTGCCACTCTCTGAAACCACTTGATTTGGCTGTCACAGAGGACTTTCCAAAGGCTAAATTAGAAGGGCAAAACAAAGGAGCATTGTATGTTGAGACTGCAGATGGTAGTCTGAACCCTGGGGTCTAGGCAGATTAATTTCAGTATGAATTTATAATGCTTTAAGGATATAGTGTTGCTGTATTGATAACAGTGTAAGTAAAGAATCACTGTAGATTGATTTAAAAATATAGTAAAAACAAAACCTTGCAGGAGAGACTAAAACTTCAGAGGAAAAAAAAAATCTTTCTTTCAAGGGACAGTTTGAGGGCTCTTTTCCCTTTGTTTTTTTGAATATCTCAGTTGTCTTGCTGCTTTCGGGAGCTTTGATACTTGGCCAATACTTGAGCACAGAGTAATGAAAACAAGAACTCTAAAATCCTGAGTCGTATCTTTTTGCACATGCCTTTGAAATGTCTGAGGGCAGCATTTCTTCTTTAAAACTCATCTATTTTAGATGTTTGTGTAGAGCTGAATATAATTTGACTAAGTAATACTGTCTGATGGTTTAGGGTTTAGGGTCAGGGTGATATATTAGTGTACATTGCACAATGTTCCTCTCACTGTATCCCATTTGAGTATTACTGGAGCAAAGGGGGAGGGTTCAGAAATAGTATGTTGGATATTAGCTTTCTCTGTTAAGCTGAATGAAGCAGAGAGTGGGGGGTTGTGTTTATATATATTTACATGCATTTGAATCGCTTAAGCTGACTACTGTACTTAATGTAATAACATTCTGAGATGAAGGGCAGCCAAAATTCAATCTTGTCTCAACAGCAGATTTAAAGTCTACCTCAAATACAAGATCCATGGGGACTATGTACATATTGGACTATTATTACCTTTCTATATAGAACTGGAACCTGAGTCCACGACACTGCACCATGAAGACAAATAACAGCTCTGCACTTAGTCATAGGTGCATCTTGTAGTAACAGTGATATTATCTAGTAGTGACAATGTACAAAGACAACATGAACTCTCACTGTTTCCCCAGGATGGGTTGGCAGGAAATTTGAAGAGGGCTACTATGGTTCAGATTTGACCGTAAAGGACACAGGAAATATTTATTTAGAGTTAGAATTAGCACCTGCTCCTTTGGTGGTGTGGTAAGAACTACTGAAAGGTGCCATTCAGGAAACGAGTGGGTGGAGGTTTGGGAGGTGACTGGGAGGTCTGAGAGTTGGCAAGAAATTCTTTGCTAAGGTCCTGTTTGTATTTGTGGGGGCACGAGTAAGTACAGGGTGAGTGCCCAAGGATGTTGTGTCTATACAGACCTTCACAGGATTTAAGCAAAATATTATTGACCTGAAAGGCAAGTTTACAGTCCTTGTGAAGATCTCCTAGCAAAACCATTTTCCGGTGATCCCTTTTCACACTCAGAGAAGTGACTACCGAGGTAATTTATGATTCTCCTAAACTAGGACTAGATATGCAGTGACCCCTGGTGGTGAGGGCACGATGGACTGTTCTAGCAGTCCATACTTGGCAGCTCTATCTCTCCATCAGGAGCTTTTGCTACACTGACAAGAGGCAATTTCCACTGCAAAGTCTTACATCAGAGAAACTCTTACCTAGGGTAAGATTCCTTTGCAATAGTCCAGTAAAGGATGGAAAAAATAAAAAATCTGGTGCTCAGTATCTGTAGAGTGAGTGCAGTGTTACAAGATCTGCTCATACTCATTTCCTTCAATGGGATCCGCCTTTCCTAGTTTTAGAGGGCTGCACTCTTAAGTGGGTAGACCTGAGCTAGTCAGGTAATCACACCTTATGGTTCTTTGAGACCCAATTAGTTTATCAGTGGAAATCTGGGACATCTTTTACCTGCTGCCAGACTCTATTGACTACGTTGAAGAGATGTCTATTGACTGTGTAAGAAGTCTCAGTGACAAGTTTAGATATTTTTCATATCCCTAAAATTAGAGCAGATGAATCCCAGCCTCTGACTATATATTCAAATTTTGAAAATGGATGACCCCAGGGGACCTATCAGATCATTAGAAGAGAGGAAGAAGGAATAAGGATCCGTATTAGATAAATGTTATCTTTGCAGGTTATACTGAGAACAGTTTACTACCAGATTTACTACCAGATTTGTCCTAGATTTGTGAATGTAACTTCACTGGGCCCATTTTTTTTTTCATAGCGACAACTGTGCGTGGACAAGACATGTTCAGTACCTTGGCTTTGCAGGAATAACTCCTCCAAGACATCTGAAAAGGAGTGATCCCATTTAGGAAAAAGGCTCGTGCAATTTATTCTTCCCATAACGAAATGAGAAGAAAGGACTGACTTGTGTGTCTCAAAAGCTGCGTTCAGCCTGTGCCCTGGGTAGGACATCTGTGTGTTGGCCACCCTTTGAAGAAGGACACAAGGTACTCACTTTAACCATTATGGGTTTGTTTTAAGGGAGCCTGGGTTCTGTAAACAAGACAGAGCAACAGTTTTTTTCTGGCAACCCACACATTTCGCAACAGCTTCCACAGGCTCTACCAGGAGACAAACAAGAAGCCAACTAGCAAGGGGAGAAAGCAAACTCTTTCCTAACCACAAGCAGTGGTGAGTGCTGCTGCCCCATGCACGTGGCAGTGATGTGCTGGAGGGTTAGATGGGCTTGCTAAGGGAGAAATCCCTGTGGAATTTTTTACCAAGCAGCTCTGTTGAACAACTGTACAATAAAACATTTGTTTTGAAAACATTCACTATCTCAGCTATTCCTGTTAGCCATTATTGTAAGAGCATAAACACAAACCTTATGGAATTAGACCCAATGTGGCCCAGTAAGCTGCTTTGACAGTGGCTCTTTATAAGGTATTGTTTTAATTGCCATTTTGTCTCGGTGACCATTTGGAAATTAAGAGAGCAGAACTGTGCCCTCCCTGCTGTAGGCACTAGTAGATAAAGCTGCCAGAATGTGCTAAAGAATACTGCTGGCAAGAGCAACCAGAGAAGGAAGTTTTGTTGCAAACTGACATGTAGGTGGATAACAACCCTCATTTGAACATTTTTGTGTGGTTCTTTTGCAGCTGTCTTCTTTAAGCAGCAAGTGAGCTGCTCCTGCAACCAAAACCTTGCGGCTTAGCCTGTGGACTTCTAGTTCTCACCATGGCAGTGGAAGAGGTTACTGCTTCTTCCTGTTGAGATTTCTGCTCTCTCTGCTGACAGTTAAACTGCCCATATGAATACACCCTACCCTCCTAAAGTCAAAATGTGATGGATGGGCAAAGTCTGATTATTTAAATCTGGATCTGAGCTCCTGTCTTGTCACAACAGTAGCTTTTCCAAGTTGAAGTATTGCTCCGTGTTCAGAATAACATTAGCTTAAAAATGGTTTGCTGGATAGCAAGAAAACAACAGCATATGCAAAGAGTAAAAGATGTGGAATTTATATGTTATAGTAGTCAACTTTTGTCTTCAAAAATAGGACTAAGAAGTCTAATTCTGTTGCACAAAATTAGCTGCCATGAAGAAGACAAGAAGAGCCTATGCATCCACTAAGACTTAGTCAAGTCCTTAAATATATGACTCAATTTAGACTTGAGAGCTGACAATTCAGGACTTAGGAGTTGGATGCCTGCTTCTTCCAATAAAAAAATGGAATAATAAAAAAAATAATGGAATGGAATGGAATGGAATGGAATTGTTTCTTTTTCTTAGTGTTTATTTTCTTTTATTATACCACATAAATCCATTCTTGAATAGAGTTGGTCAAAAAGCCTACAAAAAATTCTCCTCTTCCGAAACCTCCAGCAAACTACCCTAACCCAGTTCCACTACAACCTTGCTCCAAAACCAAATTCCAGTTATATCTTGGGAAATTATATTCTCTCTGCTACTTGCAACAGGTTCCCACAAACAGTAGTGCACCTCAGCATTGACACAGGATTTCATCAGACAGTGATCGGTGTTTTCAGTCAAAAAAGCACTTCCGTATAAAACTATGTATATCAGGACCATCTGGAGACCTCCACTATACTGGTGCAATAAAATATACTTTAAATTTATATTGTGACACTGTGCTTATTATAAGTTCAGTTCTTTCAGCAGACGTATAAACCAATAACTTTCCCTGTGTTAAATATCCCCCAAAGAAAAGGAAATTGACCTCTTCAGGGATTTTCCAAGGATTAGAAAAATGTCCTTTCAATATCTGTTTTCCATTATTGTAATTACAGAGGGTGATGATAATCCTTTCAGCGTTATTGTTTCGACATGTGTATGATTTATAGTCAGACATCTAAGTTCATTTGATGCTGATGTTGAGAGCAGCGCACTGTATCAGAGATAAAAGGAATGAGACAGACATGTAATCTGATAACTAACTTAACTTGTGACTGGAATAGAAATGTGGTTTTATTTAACATGATTATAAATAACAGCTTAAATTTCAAGTAATCAGTGGAGTGTAAATGCTCTGAGATGAATATTGTAAATAAACATTTTTCACAAGAGGGTATTAATATCAGCTGATAATATTCCAGCAAAGGGACGAAGAGTTTCTACAGTGTACCCTGTCACTGGGTCCTGATGAAACTCCTTAGACAGGCAAAATCCTCAAGGAAATCAACAGGAAGTTCACATAAATAAAAAGTAGTAAAGAATCTTTAGAAACATATCTCCTAAATTAAAAGACTTTTTTTAGGGGGGGGCGGGGTGGGGTAGCAGAGAGGAAAGGGGGCTCTGATGAATTGTTCCTATGCTGCTTGTGCATGCTGGGGGAGCAGCTTACTCACAGAAGACATTTTCTGTTCCTGGGTCAGAGAAAGAGTTATCCACAGCAACCTCTGCCCAAAATTGTTTCAAACGAGCATGTGATGGAATTGGTTTGGTATGACGGCAGTGAATTCCCACCAACAGCTTACTTAGAACCCCCTGGAGAAGGTGAAAAGCAAGTCAGATATCCCAGTTCTTCAAGGAGTTGTAATTCTGTGTGGGAGCTTTATGTGGCCACATGCACATGTTGATAGCTAAGCTGGTCACCTTCAGCTCCTCTTGTTGACTGTGGTGAGATGTCGGCACTTTCAGGGTCTTATACTTGGGGATGAGATGAACTGTGTCCTGAAAGGCATTACTTATCTCCAACGCCTCTGAGATTTTTATAAGGTGACTATATGCAGGTGTCTGTTCTGGAGATGTCAAAAGGTAACCAAGAGGAGACCCACTTGCAGTGCTTGACAGAAATCAGCTTCTACTATACGGTACTGGAGGCGCTCTCTTTTTCCTATTCATGCATTGTATTGAGCAACATAGTCAGTGACATGGAGATCCTTTTTAGTCTTTTAAATGAAATACTGGAATATAAAGACAATCAGAAACATCAGTCCAAATTTATGTTAAAATGGCTTTACTAAAATGTGTTGAGTCCTGGTAGAAGAAGAAGCTTCTAGCTTCTTTCTTTATCTAGTTTCATTCAATTCACTTTAGAAATTAAAGTGCTAAATTGAAATGCATCTGCTCACATTATACCAAATATTAAAAATATGTGGATTGAATATAGTTTAGGCAACACATTCAAAATTTGCCAGATGACAAAGCTGATGCTAGAAACTCAAACTCCTGCATCTCAGTAATTACACTGTCTGAGCTATTTTGTCTAAGATTTAATTTATTTTCTGTGCATAACTGGACCATATCCTTATATGACAGTCATCATTATTGCTCCATGGGCTGACCCAAGCCTTTGTGATAAGTCTAGTCAAGCCACTAATTGGAGCTATGCTGGCTTACATCAGCTGGAAAGTACAGGTAGAGAAAGTACTGTTATCTGGGATTTGACTGAAAAAGTACTGATGGAATTATTTTCATTATAAATATTAATCTGTTTAAACCAGAATTTTTACAGAAAGTTTTAACTGGATTATGAAAAAAATGGAAAATTTCTCCCTGAGAAAAATCCTATGAACAAAATTCTTATATAATGCACAATATTTTATTTTAATAAAACCAAAATAACTTGATTCCCTTAGGTTTTTTTCATGTATTTCATGTATGTAACATGAAATATCCTAGTAATTTAAAACATTTGATTTAAAAATTGTCTCAAATCTGAAAAGGAAATATTAAATTCTGAAAATGTTAGCTGATTAAGACTTTTTTCTCTTTTCAAAGCTTGGGAACAAAATAAATGTCAGCAAAAAACAACCTAGTTCATCAAAGTAGTTCCAGTGATGAGACTTACAATCTGACATCAGCTCTTTGTCCAGCTCTCACTACAAGCTTCTCTCCTGTATTTGAAGTTCCATGTGAAAAACCTTTGAAAATAAGACCTAGGGAGGAATAGAGTTGAACTTGTATTATTCCATCCTTTTTTTCTCGCCGTTGTAACATTGATACATTTTATTAAAAAAATGCACCTTATCCATGTGCTGTGAGAGCAAAAAGGTATTTAAATCATCAGATGCAATCTTTATTTTGTTAAACCAAGAGATTGATTTAATAGTTATGGCTAATCTATATATATACATTTCTTCTTTTTTTTTTTCCCCCAGATTGTGAACTGGATTCTTGAAATTAGCTTGAAAGCAGCTGTATATTTGACCCACAGCAGCAACAACAAACAGTACACAGCAGCTCTGACATACAATCAGAGTAATGGATCATTTTAAGGAGCCTGGAAATGATTAAACAAGGGTGCTGCTGCATGCAGTCTTTAATTGATTGATTTGAGTTTGCGGTCAGAAAATGACTGTCAGCTACAGCTTATCTATAATTATCAGTAATCGAAACCAGACTTTTCTCTCTTCCTAATGCTGTAATGCTCTTTCAGTGCTTTTGACATATGTGCAACTCAGGCACGCATCTGCAGTCACCTAATAGTGTTAGACTGAACAGCAACATGCTCTGATACACACTCAACAGAAAAAGAAATACCTTTGTACCTCTGAAATAATTGCTGTGAGTACAGGAGAAGAGAAATTGGCAGGGTTAGGACTGAGGTTTAGAATATTCTTTTCGCACTGTCCTGACGACAAGGCTACAGCAGAGAAAAATCACAGTCTTTCTTTCCTTCCCTTGTTTGTGTACTGGATGAAGACCAATAGGAGTGCTCCTGGAGCAGGAGCAAATTTTATTCCATACCAGTTAACAAACACAAGCAAATTCATCTTGTTCTCTTGGGCATCCCTCCTGGAGTGATTAGAAAAAGCATTTGGTATCTTACCTCAAGCAATGGAATGGACTCTCCTTCCCACCCAGGAAGGACATTGAGGTGCTGGAGCGGGTCCAGAGAAGAGCAACAAGGCTGGTGAAGGGACTGGAACACAAGATCTATGAGGAGAGGCTGAGGGAGCTGTCGTTGTTTAGTCTGGAGAAGAGGAGGCTGAGGGGAGACCTCATCACTCTCTACAACTACCTGAAAGGAGGTTGTAGCCAGGTGGGGGTTGGTCTCTTCTCCCAGGCAACCGGCAGTAGGACAAGAGGGCACAGGCTTAAGCTCTGCCAGGGGAGGTTTAGGTTAGATATTAGAAAGAAATTCTTTACAGAGAGAGTGGTGAGGCATTGGAATGGCCTGCCCAGAGAGGTGGTGGATTCACTGTCCTTGCAGGTTTTTGAGATGAGGCTGGACGTGGCACTGAGTGCCGTGATCTTGGAATCACAGTGGTAGTAGATCAAGGGTTGGACCTGATGATCTCAGAGTTCTCTTCCAACCCAGTTAATTCTATGATTCTCTGATTCTCTGATTCTATGAGTCTATGATTCTATTTGAGGAAAAAGATAATCTTTTTCATCAGATCAGTCATGAGAGCATGTGGATACATTCTATATGTAAGAAGTAAAACACTTTTTATACTTGTTCAGGAAGAACTGAATAGTATTCTATTTTCAAAATTTGCATAAAGATTTTCATCAGTTGCTTTGGTGAAGATACCTAGAGGATCTGCTATTTTTGTCCATGAGTGTCTCTACAGCCTTTTGAGCAAGCATCCCATAGGTAACACCATCTCCTACTAGCTCATGCTGGCAGAGCAACGTATGCCTGCAGGTTGCTCCTCTCCAAAACACAAAGATTCTGCTATGCTACCTATTTTTTGGTTTAAATGTTGAAACTGCAGAGCACTTGCACAATCTTTGTCATCATGTGACTTGTCTCACAGAAACCTACCAAAGTATTTGTGGTAAAAGATAACATGCACCCTGCTGGACAAAGGCTTGAACAATCAGACCCAAAATGCTGGGACCCATCAGCTCTCACTGATTAGAGAGATTCACAATCTAGAGCAGCATGCTGTAGCTCTGGGTCAGCTCTGGGATTTCTGCCAGATCTCCCGCTCCTACACAAAGTCAAAATCCAACAGTAGCAGCCCCATATGCTTCCTCTCTTCTCAGAGTAGGCCAGAAAAAAACTTAAAGCCCTGAAGCAGGCAATGTGTGTGTGTCCCTCCCTTTGCCTTGGCCATTGTGAAATGAATTGTCAGTATTACCGTGGCTTTTTGGGGTTTTTTTTAGAAAATCCTTGTATCAGAAAATTCCTAAAAAAAAAAAAATGGAGGGAAGAGGGGAAAAGCATATTTGTTCTTTGATACCTGCAGAGGGAAGATCCCTGCTGTTCCACCACTTCCCTCATTTCTCAGAAAGGTGTTGCATTGCACTGGAAATAAATTACACCCCAGAAAATGTTAATGTGCTGAAGAGAAGTTCCCAATGGAAAAAATATTTTGGCCCCCTTTGAATTTCTATGTGAAAAGTACTTCAAGAAACCAGAGTTGACAGGATGATAAATTTCTACTGCAGTTTTGAGATTGAAAGTGCGAGTTGGCACACAGTGATCCCCTTTCTTAATTAGTTCAAGATGGACTTGGAGGGGGCACATTGTCTTGGTCTTCCACATCTTTCACAGAGAGAATGTATAGAAGCTTAAATTTCACATCTGGTTTTCCCAGGTATCCATGTGTGTCACTGAAAACCTGACTACAATGCTGGCACATTCACTCATCTGAAATACAAACTATATTCTAGTGGGATGTTTTGCACATTGCTATGAATGAACTGAGGGCTGGGTCACAGGTCAGTTATACCCAGTAGCAAAACTGGAGGAAAATGAACCATTGGAAAGGCAGTAGAGGAGAATTAGTGATACCTAGAACTGCTGCAGCTTTTCAGAATGCAGCAACCGCCATCGGGTGTTAGTGTGGAAGGTGAAATTGGAATAGGTTAGTCTGTGCTATATCAGACCCAGTTGGTACACACATTATGTCCCTAGAAGCAGGGTTTTCCATGGAAGCTGCTCATACATATGCTGAGGGTTTTTACTACTAGTCAGCACCTGAACCAACATGCAACAGAGGCAGTGGAAATACTCCCGTTGACTCCAACATTGCCGGGACAGCTCCTGGGAGTTTTCTTTGAATAAGCAACTATTCACCTCCTCTGATCACTGGAGAGACCAGAAAAGAAATAAAGATGGATGGCTTCATAATTTGCAACCAAAAACTGATAATTGTGTTCATCTACTCTGCCATTAAACCACTGGATTTCTTTAAAATCTCTAGTTTCGATTTCAGCCTCACTCCTCAATGCAAAGTTTAATTTAACTAAGCTCACTGTAAAGGTCTGTTAAAAGTCCTGTTTCTAATCTGATTTTCATGCCTTATCTTCAAATTGATTGCTTCTCTGGAGCCTAAGATTTCCTCAGGAGCACTTCATAGGTTCATTTTCCATAATGTTATTGACAAACTTTGCCCAGAATTCCCAAGACCTCAGAGGCTTCTATATTACATTTTGTTTTATTTTTGTATTTTATTGCAGGCTGTTTTCTTATATTTCTGTATATGAAGATGCAAGCTCCCACACAAAGAAACCCACAGACCACAGTAACCTCTTGGATGGGGGAAAAAATTCTCCAGCTGTTATGTTCATTTTTGGAAAGTGCGTACGAACTACTCGTAATCCGAGTTCATCCAAAACTATTTTTGAAGTCTAGCTGTCAGCATTTTTGTCTCAGCAATATTTGTGTTCTTCACTGAAAGTCACTAAACTAGGACACTGTGGCATTAAGCTTTCAAACAATATACATTTCTTCTTTTGTGTTTTACACAAATTTTTACATTTTAAATGTACTTTTAAAATGGGAATAAAATTAGAGACAGCTTATCTCCCACCCCAAGAAAAGAAGCCATGGACTCATTATATCCTTGATTTTCCTATCTCTCATTGTAAAATAAGTTAGATGACAGGTGTGGTTTTTAGTCTTTTCTATACATAAATCTGTACATTTAATTCTTCTCTAAGTCATGTCCATAAAATATTGGATGACAGCACATTGGCTATTGAAGGCTAATGGTTGTTATTTTTACTTCTGAACAGTTGGTCGGGCTTAGCCAAGTCAACCAGAAGAAGAATGTGTATGCTTGCTACCAATTTTAAACCTCCAAAACAATGTCTCTGCCTTCAAGTTTTCTCTCATTTGCTAATCCTCACCAATTTGGGATCTTGACAGGCCTCTTGGATAAGTTTTTTTTATTCCCTGAGGATCCCATTGACCCAAGACCTCTGTTACAGATACAGAAAGGCCAGTTCTCTTTAGTGGTCTGGATGGTGATTGTTCAGCAAGGTTGTGTTTTCACATCTCCGTTTTTCCTGAAAGAGCCCTATATGTTTTCAGGTAAGCTGTTTGTCCTAGTTTTGGCCCAGATCAGTGGGAGGGGGCATGGCCAAGACATTGTGCTATTTCATACCACCTTACATTACTGCCAGGGGTGGGGGAAAGGGACTCTCTTCCAAGAAGAGTGGTCCTTTCTGGTCAGGAGAGCAAATGTAGTGGGTGTAGAATCCAGCCACCATTATTTTTCGTTGTCCCAGGCTTGGTGAGCATTTTGTATGTAAATCACCATCTCTTTGTATAGTTTTGTTATTAGTATTGTTGCTGTTTCTGTTCATTTTCTTATCTCATTGCTGTTTCCAGTAAGTCAGCCTTATCCCAACCTATGATTTTTACCTTTGTGCCTCCAACTCTCAACTCCAACCCCAGAGCAGGTAGAGGGAGGGGAAGGGGGGTAGTGAGAATTAAGCAAGTGGAATATGGCTTGGGAGAATCTCAGTGGAGCACTGAATTGGTGTGGGGGGCCCCAGCTGGTCTGGGGTCTCTGTGAGAACTGTGAAAGCTAAGAGGGAACCATTGGTGGCAAGGTGGCAAGAACGAGCTNTTGCACATAGCAAGGTGGCAAGAAAGAGCTGGAAGGATGTAAGCTGGTCTGGGGTCTCTCTGTAGTGCTGAATCATTGTTGACAGACATGCGTGGTTTGTATGTCCAATTGTAAATTATTTATGTTAACAAGAATCCAATTGTGGCCTCACATGTATGGTCAGAAAAGTGTATAAAAGTCACAGCAGGTCCTTTCTTCAGAAGAAGTTTTGTCGCTTTGACCACCCCTACCGCGACAAATTGGGAAGAACTATTCCTAAACCACGACACTTTTCATACCAGTAGCTTTACTATTCCATTTTCAGAGATGAGAGATACTAACAGTAGAGGTTTTAATGTTTTCAATCAAAAAGTATAGGAAAATATAGTGTGTTTCAAGGATTACTGAAAATAGTTATAACTATTTTCTATAAACTAGTTAAACTATAGGGATATGAGTATATCACTCACATTAAGTGAGCTAAAAAGCTTACTATTTGCAGTTGATAATTTGGATATATAAATTGTAATGATCAGTAGAACCTCAAAAAACTTCATAGATTTACAAAAAGGGTCTCTTCATTCCAACTGAGCACGCTCTTACATTAGTCTCCTGGTATGTTCTGATATGACAAAGACAAAGACAAAAAAAAAAAAGAAAGAATATTTTCAGGACTTAATATCTCTTCTTAAAATAAATCTCTGCTTCTAAATATTAAAGATTATTTTCCCATGAAGTGAGACTCGTGCTACAAACATTGTTTCACAAAAACCTTGGAAAAGGTGAAAGTAAAGGCTACAAGTACATTCCTGTGCATATTCTGTAACCACATCAGTCCTTTGCTAAACAGTGATCCTGAGACAAAAAAAATATGTCACCTCTTTATAGATAGAGGCAAACAATAAAAATGATGGAAATTTAAGCTTACAGGTAACTCTTTATTATTCATACCATATAACATACAATTCTAGTAAGATCTCAGATTCTGGTAGCAATTATAATAATATTATAATTATAATAAAAATGAGGAAACATTATATTCTACTAGTATTCTGGTGCTAGAAGACTTTTCCACCTGGCAAAAGAAGCTATGTAGGATCACCTGGAAGAGGTACAGTTAATTATACAACTTGTCATGCTGTTACTGTGATGGTTTTCACGCACTCTCTTGGAAAGGCAAATCTGCACAGAAAATGAACAAGTCTTCACAAACTGTTTGATAAACCTACTGAGTACAGGAGGCTGCTTCCTACCTCATAAAAATTTTTTATTTAAAGTACTATAAAAATACGAAGTCCAGAAATGAAAACAGAAAATCAAGTGGAGTAGGAGAGTGATATTTGGGATCGTAGTCTCTGTATAAGTGTGATATGCACAGAGGTACATTAAAATCCTTTACTCATCTTCCTCCTATTTAATTTAAATGCGTCCATAACATAGGATCAGTGGAACACTGGATAATTTTCCATACATAATAAGGGATAGGCTAAAACAATTAGGCATTTGGAAAGAGATTGGGGACTTTCATTAGGTTGTCAGTAGTCAGATACAAGTTCTTTTTTTCTTTTTGACTTTTTTTTTCTTTCTCCAAGCCTCAGTGCTCTATAAAAGCTACAGAAAAAAGAGATTGATTTGTTAGCAGAAGGAAGCAGCATAGTCCATGCTATGGTAGGAAAGATAGTGCACTGGTTAGTTCAGAAAATTAATGTGAATTTCTTTCAGAAAGCTTATCCTTTAAATGTTATTCCTTCTGCAGGGATTTAGTGGAATTTATTATTGTCCACATACTGAGACTTTCTTTTCAGAAATGAGGATGAGAGAAACTGGTTAACTTTCTTATTCTAGCTGGACCCTTCAAAGACATTTTATAGTTGCAAATGTTTGGCTGTGACATTGTAATCCATAATTATAAATATTGATCTTTGGTAACATATTAGATACTACAAAACAGGGAAGCTTAACCGTGTTAGTAATTATATGCAGTAGTTATATCCTGCAGTTCATCTACACAGCAAAGTGTACTTTCCGGGAGGGGACACCCAGGAACTTCACATTACAAATAAGGAAATTAGGAGCATGAAAAGCTGAAGAACTTCCAAAAAAAGAAGATAGGACACCTGTGATTGTTTGCCTTTATTTTCCCACCATTTTGTCTACTAGTTTTATTCTTTATATGTTCATATAAAGTATTCATCAAAATAGACTCATCTGTATTGCTTGAATGTTCTCATTCCTCTGAACTGCACAAGTAATTAAAAGAAAGAGAGAAGACAGAGAATTTTATGAGATATATTTTTGTTGGCAGTTTAGACTCAAGCCTATGAAATTAGGAAGAATTCTAAAGACATTTCCTCTTTTCAAATTTTAATAAACATTTTTTTAGCTCCATTCTTCAGGGATTTTATTCCCAAGCTATGATATTTTACAGCCTAGTACAGTTGTCATTATTTTATGCATTAGTCCTCTAACAGTACTATCCGTGGAACATAATCCAGCCTAAGACAGCAACATAAAATGCCTACATATTCACAAAGTGGCCTTTTATTTTCCATTTATCAACAGCTAAATCCAACAAGATGCTTACCAAAGAATATCTAATTCAATTGCTTACAGAAGACATACAGTCTCTAGTGACTAGAATCTGATTCCTCTTACAACCATCCAAATGCACTTAAAACATTAAAATAGAAATTTCATTTTACCTAGGATTTGAGGTAAGATAGGCACATAAACCATTTAAGATCTGCAAGGATTTCTGCATAAATAAAAAGCTACCACTAAAATGTCTGATCTTGTTCTTTAAAGACAGAGGAAAAATGTACCAAACTTTTTTCAAACTCATCTCTTTGTAAGCTGGTGGTGAACTCCAGTTCACTTCACTTAAGGACCCAATTAATCAGGGATGTCATATGTTCTACTGCTGAAATATTTGTTGCTAATTCAAGAAAATAATGAAACATTAAACAAAGGTAAGCAATCTCAGCTCTTGAGAGCTAATAATATACAGCTCTTATTTTACCAATGATTTCTGCTCAGCCTAACTGTGAGCATAAGAGAATTAAATGACTTCTGTATAATACCACTAGCTGTTCAGGTTTTTTTTCCTTTCAGATCCTTAAGGGCAACCCCACTACATAAATATGTCTCCTCTACTCGTAGTAATGGAAGCCAGGCCAGGGTAAGCCCAGTACTACCCAACACTTGGTTTTTTTGGCTATTTATAGAGATGATCTTTAAAGCAGTATTAATATGACCCATTTTAGAGTGACTGTGAATTTGGCCCAACTTCCTTGCCCCTCCCAGAGCTACAGTTGTTAAGGTTTCGAGTAATGGAACCCAGTAGCATGAAATAGTAAATTTATTTTCCTTAGGCGCACACACACACTCACACACATGGTCATCATAATTTCCTACGACATGTAAGAGAAGAAAACTCTCATACATAATATTCTAAAGGTTGAATATTTGGCTACCAACTTTTTCCAAAATAACTATTAAAGTTGTAATCGAAAGTGTTCCAGGCCACAGGGTTGGGTGGTTAAATTACACGCAGAGGGGGAGATGGGCTGTGAACACTCAATGTGAGCTTTATTCACTCCAAAAATTCTTTCATTAGGAAAACCTAAGACAGGCAGCTCAAATTTATAATAAGAAAGTGCCTTTTTTTTCTATTGAACTGACCATTTTGGAAACTCAAAGGGTTCCAAGCATACTATTAATTTTTTACAATGTCAGCATGCTTTTTATAAACTGTTTGGTTTTTTTTTTTTTTCTGAATTTTAACAGTCATCCATTTTGGAAATATTTTATACCCCAGAGGAAGGATTTTGCTTTCCCTGAAGTGGGGAACAGTATCATATTTAAGCCATATGATCTATTTTTAAAAATACCATAAATATGGAACAAGCTCTTTCCAAATTGTTCACATTATAAACAGCGCCTAGCAAGGGTTGTGTTTGGTTTTGCTCTTAAAGTAGATTTCTTTCATAGGTTTCCTCTGCAAGTGTCAGTGTGAAGGCTCAGCACTGCTTCAGCTTTGTCAGGGTTGGGAGCACCCTGGCACAGAAGGTGGACAGGTGGACATATCTCCATCATCCTTGTGCATACCTCTCATATAAATGATCCAGAGGCCACTGAAGCTATTTAGTAGCCTTTCCAGCAAGCACAGCAAGCTTTCTTCAAACCATCTGAAATGGCATACAACCACGGTAGAGGCTCCAGCACGCAGTGAGTTAGGAGGAATTGGGTCCCCTTGGAACTGACTGTGTTCACTTGTTCCCATTGTCACAGTTGCCTGGCACCGTATGCCACAAATAGGGTCAGAAACTGTCTATCAATCGTTTTCTCCTTCTCGTCTGTGAAGTGTCTCAACCTGAAGGAAGATAGGGAGGATATTGTTCCGAATCTATAACTTTGAAAGGTTGTGGCTTTAAAACATGTTCTGTTATAGCTGAAATTAAGCATGAGAACTGTTATCTTTCAAAAATCACTGCACTTTTCTAAAAGTGCTTTTCCCATATAATTCTATACTTTCAACCTTGAATATTTAAAAGACAACATTTTAATGTCATGTTACAATCAAACTACATCTATTTCCTGGTTTTCAGGTTTTCTTTGGTGCTTCTTAAATTGAGCTGATGTTAACCAGAGTTCTTAGAAGCAGACTAGTCTGTCCCTTCCTTGTTGCCCCCACCACCTCCAAAACAGAATAAACCACATTCCAAGAGTAAGTAGTTGCAGCACAAAGAGCACAAGCTGCAGGCAAGGACCTGGTCAGCCATGGTGGGGTTGTGGTGTTGGAGAGCAGTGCAGCTTTGCCAGGCTGCCTCCAAGAGAGGCTGGATTATAGACCACCCACTCACATGTTCCCTCTGCCCTTGCCCTGATTTAACAAGCAGATGAGACCTCATTTTTGAAACAAAACTTCTTTCCAGGATTATTTTATTTTGTTTTATTTTATTTTATTTTATTTAGAGGTGGCATACAAAAGACACAACTTAGCAAAGGGATAGAGCTGAAGAATTCAGTAGCTCTCAGGAGAAATCAGTTACAGGCCTGGGACTTTTCTGTAGTAACCCAAAGGAATTAATCTCCTCCTTTCACATAAACAAGCCTTATGCAGAGCCTAGGTAATAACATAATTACAACCACACTTCACATACACATTACCATCTGCCCTTTTCTGTTCCAACAGCAGTTCTTCCTCAGGATTATGTGAAAAGGAAAAAAATGATTAGCGGAGAACAAAAACATTTCAGTAAAGAATAATGTGTGTTTCCTTATTAGAGAGCCTATGTCCTCTCCTCCCTCTTTATTCCAGTGCATACAGAACTATAAAACATAGAAATGTTCACAGGATATTAAGTATTAAAACGCTGATGTCAGCAAGCCAACAAAAATGCAAAGGACAATATACAGAAGTGTTACTGGGACTACCACCATAAAGTATTCATTTTATGACAAATTTTAAAGTTAACCCAAAAAAATGCAAGCACATAAATTGTTAGATTAACAAAATCACTTTATTCCGATATATTCTGCTCAATCAGAAACAATTTCTTAGCGTCATCGGATCAAAATACAGTTGAGTCCTGACATATTTACAATGAACACCAGCAGCCTTCATGTTTTGGCATTCTTCTTCATCACCTTGCTAACAACTCACATGTTTCCTAATGTTCAGCAGGCCTGAAGACAAGAAGCTGTTATATATATATATTTTTATATTATATATATAATATATGTAATATATATTTTATATATATATATATATGTAATATGTAAACAGTATTCAACCAGTAATCTTCATACTCTGAAATTTCTTTTAGGTTAATTTACCAGCTACACTTCTCCCTTGTTCCTAGGGAAATAGAAAAACCTCTGTTTGCCTTTGGTGTCAACTACTTGTTTACCATTAATCTAAACTTTGCATGATGTCACTGATAGTGCATTGACCTTAGCAGGCGTGTCACCAGGCATTCTCACTATGGAGTTTGTGTATGTGCCTGCATGTGAATCTGTGTGATAAATATGTGTGGTACAGAGGCAGAAAATGTGCATGCAGTCTTTTCAGAACAAACAGACTGGGAATCCTGGTGTTTTTAATGCCTGAAGTGTGTGCAGTGCACAGGGAGTGACCTGTGGGTGAATTGATGTAGAAACAACGCATTCCTCAGTCTTTCCTAGAAAAATCCTGCCAAAAACTCTCAGTAAATGGTGCAGAACTTTTTTTTTTCTCAACTGGCCCCCAAGGAGTCACAAGTAAGAAACAGAGAGACAAAGGAAGGAAAAAGAAAGCATCTATGCACTGCATGTTCAAAAGTGCATTTATAAAAAATAAAAAAGGAAGGAGAGTGGGGGAAGAGAGGTTTACAGTTTGGTCATTTTATCCCTTGAGTGCCATTAAATGTTCCAGGCTGTGTGTATCTGGGACCATGCCAGGTGTTTCATGTCCTTTCCATGGTGTTGCTGAACATTTGTGCTAATGGCCAGATCCTCTCAGACCTAAACCTGCTGACTCTTCCAAGTAAGAAATAACATTCAAGAAGGTGTTAGTGATGCGGGCTGAACAGAAGTACTGCATCACAGGATCTCTGCAGAATGGGCTCTCCGCTCTGCTCATCGTTGAAGAAGTAAAGGATTTTGGTTGCTATGGAGGTTGAATGACCTGTTCCTCAAATGCAGCAGTCTGGTTTTAATCTTGCCAGGAGCTCATTGCTCCTGCGCCCAAAGAAAGACCACCTGGGGAACAAGCTGGATCAGTCTGGATGGGGGACATTGTAAGATCAGATCCTGCTGTACGGCACACACATCCTCAGCATCCTTTTTCTGTCTTACAGGAGGTCATATTGACAGTGACAAACATTAGCAGTCTTTCTACAGAGTGGTTTATGTCTTAGACTCAGCATAGTCTTTGAAGGTCTAAGGGAAAAATATACTCCATAAAGCAACAAAACCAGGTGTTGTCCTGCTGACTGACCATCTGACTAGAGCCAGAGTTCCTCTTAAATACCATTTTGTGTTTGAACTCCTTGGGTCTATGTTGTTCACTTTCCGTAACCTCTCTTGACTTTTACTTAACATGGAGAAGGCATATTACATATTGTCTGCTGGGTAAAGGTAAATGCAGTTCTCTCCTAAGGAACAGCTGAAAATCCAGAGCAAACACATTTCTGCTTACATTTCAAAACATGTTGTGATGGTCTTGTGGCTTCCCCTGAACTGCTGGATATAGTTTGCTTAATGACATCTCCCCATACAAAGCACTTAATGTTTCCTGATGAGACAACTTTTTTTCCTGTTGCTTTAACTTTGACTATAGTGGGTTAAGTTTTAAATTTACCCTTAATATTACTACTGTAACAAATGGGGCATGAGGCTGACATCTTCTGGCTATCAAGACATGTAAAGCTCCCACTTTTTAGTTGTCAACATTGGGCATGTTTTCCCAAGAAACAAGAAAAGTGCTTGCTCTGCAGTTCTGTCTCTAAACAAGATTTGTCCATGGAGGGAAAGAATTGGAGTTTTCATTTTTAATTGCAAATACATACCATGCTTTCAAATAGTTTTCCTTACTTGGCAATAAGTTTCACTGTCATGGTTGTTTTCTTGCTCCCACTTTTCTCAGCGGGAGACAAGTATGGTCCTCAGCTCCTAAGAAACTAAGGATCTTTTGTGTTCCTGTGTTTATCTTGAACATTTAGGACTTTGCAGAAGTTGTTCTTTTCCTATATAACGATGCATTTCAAGGGTAATCTCTTGGAAAAGACACTGAGTGAATGACAAACACCCAAGAAGGAGGAAAAGACCATGATGCATGTAACTGCCCAAACTTTTCCTTTCCTCCTCCAGCCCTCTCAATAGCAAATACTCCACTAAACCCCAAAGCTCAACATGAAGCATATGTGAAAGCAATAACTTGCTCTGGAGAATCAATGTCTTTATGTTACCCTTTAAAATATTTCAGATAAATCCGTCAAACAAATAATGTAAGTCTTAATTTAAACAGTTGGATGGAGGCTAGAAAAGCCCAGTGTTCCTGGAAGTGCTAGAATAACTTTTCCTATCAGCCAGCAACAGATTTTTAAGAAAAAAAGGCATCCAATCTAACTGAGGTAGTGGGACAACCTTATTTACAGAGCCTATCTACTTTTCTTAAATACTTTCCAAATTAATTTTTATTTTTAATGCACTGCTGCTCTTTCAATTAGACAGACATTTAGCTGAAGGAATTGCCATACCAGCATTCAGGAGCCAAAAAGAGAAGTAACATGTAAATAACTCATTAGAGCAGTTCACACAGTCCCACAGCAGCATAGGTAGGTCTGTATCACTGCTAAAGCACACACAGGTTTCTGTCCCACCTCCACCGATCCTTATTCACAGTGATACCTATAATTACAATTATCCTGTAGTGTTTGGTGATGCCATATACATTAGCCCCTCAAGTGGCATATCTGCTGCTTCTCAGTTCCCTCTAAAGACCTTGAGCTAAGTTATGGAGTATCCTTGGAAGCAATTACTTGTCTCCAGTCATTTTCTGCTGATGTATAAAGAAAGTTTTTTTAAAAATTAACAACAGTACTGTGTGTGGGGTGACCCTACACAGATGCTTGCAAGTGCAAGCAAACTAAACATTCTTTTTAGGACACGATAACATTCCATGGTGCCACATGGAGGTTGTATGACATATCATGCGAAGGTTCTAGCCGGAGAGTTTGCAATTGGAGGGAAAATAAAAGGAAGAAGTTAAAAAATAAGAAAAAAAGTAGTTATGTTCATATTGAGGTTGCAGTAGTGTTTGATAATACAGACTTTAATAACACAGCTTAGACTGTATAATATTAGGATTTGGGTTCATCGGGACCTAAAGACCACCTAATTCCAACCCCCCTGCCAAGAGCTGAGGCAGTTTTCACTAGACCAGAGTGCTCAGAACCCCATCCAACCTGGCTGTGAATGCTTCTAGGATTGGGCATCCACAACTTCTCTGGGCAACCTGTTCCTGTGCCTCACTATTCTCACAGTCAGAATTGCATGTTAGTATCTGCTGGTAGAACTGTTGCCATCATTCTCCAAGACATTTTAAAAGCCAAGGGTGGTCTTGTTGCTAAATCGCAGGACTGGAAATCATGTTCTTGTTTCCAAAAATGCCAAAATTTCCCTCTGATCCTGAGCAAATGCCTTAACCTTTCAGCTCCTTTAACCTTCCAGCTTTCACACAGATAAAATACCTAATTCTTTTTAGCCCAGCCTGTCCTCAGTCTCTTCCAAGATGGATTTCTGAAAGTCCCTGAGCCATGCTGGTAGTGTGCTTTGAGGGCTAGGACAGAATTGTTCCAGTGGGAAGTGCGAACAATTAGTAAAACTGGAGGGTTTTTGTCAGATGAACATTACTTTTTTTTGAGAGGCTTTCTGTAGCTTTGAGTTGCCTGATGGTCCCATTCTGCAACACTTCAGTGAGAATTTCACCCATGTTAAACCTACATGATCAGGTCAAATGCAACTCTCATTTGCTAAATGCTGAGCACCACGGATGTAAATCCATACAAAATACAATAAGGTGAATACACTAAAGCTCAAGAAATATACCAAAAAGAAAAGGGGTTTTTGTGTTAAAGAATGTGCATTAGCTAAACTTTACATTCGAAATGCTGGTCTCCTGTGAACTCAGTATATATTTTCCGTATGTCCATGTGTTGGAAGTTTCATAAAATGCTGAGCACGTATATTTAAAATAGCTCTGACAGTGTATTAAAAAGCTCTAAAATATTATGACATGGCCAACTTCCATGTTTTTTAAAATCCATGACATGACACAATATATTTTATGTGTGGAAATATACATCATAAATATTGGCCAATGTCATAATATTTTTAATGTTTTATATGTTGTCAAATCTGCTTTAAACACAGTATGTGTGCTATACATTTACTGAAACATAACTCAGAGAGATGCAGGAAATCAGCTATATTCTTTTTCCACGTGGGTTTATTATATACTTTATGATTTTGTTGCTCCTTACTCTATAAAACTATCTGGGTTCTTTTTTTCCTTCTTTTTCTAGCCTTCTTGCTTGCTTCTTTGCTTCTTTGCTTCTTTGCTCACTTTCTTTTTCTTCCTTCCCTGCTTTTGCTTACTTTGTTTTGGGTTTTTTTGCTTGCTTTCTTGTTTACTTTTTCCTCTAGTTCACTTGAACAAGGCTAAAGTTGCTTGATAAACAAGAACAGACTTTTTAGTTTTCTGTTGTTCACTTTTCTGTTAACTATGTCTCTGAACCAAGTAACTCCAAGTCATGTACATATGTGATTATGGTAACCTTGTCTAACCACTTTTAAGCCAAGGAAATCACCGTCTTTCTTAAAGCTGCTGCAGTGTCAAAGTTTCGACTGTCTCAGACCAGCCATGGGGCTGCAGCTCTGCTAAAGTACATTTAATTGAGCCCTGGGACGAGGCAAGTACAAGCAGAGCAACTGAAATCATGCAAGACCAAAAAGTCCTTTTCTTTCCGAGTCAATATTGTTGCAGTGCAATGATGCCCTGCAAGGCAGGGCAGAAGTTCAGCACCTTACAAGTATCCTGTCCCCAGGCTGGTGGTTGTCACCTCCCTGGCTTCCAAGAGGCCTGGTCAGTTTTGGTGCAGCCTGGCCAGGAGATGTCACAGCCACTTCCAGATGACTACACTTGACATCAGTGGGCACTATAAAGTGATTAAACATAGCACCCATGTTCCCAGTGGATCAGATCCTTCATTCATTTCAGTGATCCAGATGCAACTTGTCCACCTCTCAGTAGCACAATCTTCCACATCCAAAGACAAAGTAATAGTGCGAAATGGAAGAGTTTCATCACCATGTAATGCTGTGAGATGAATTTCTTAATAAAGATACTGCAAAAAGCTACTTTCTTACAGACTTACTAGACTGAAATCCTGGTCCCAGAAGCAGATAGGAAAATCCACAGAGTTCAAAAGGCGAAAGGTTTTACCTCTGGACTTCTTCCTTATCAGACATGATCATGAGTTTCTACTGCAAACACTCTCATAAAAAAATGCTTAGCTATGACAAGAGGGAGCAACAAGTAGGTTACAGGCATGACTTTTTGAAAATATTTTAGTAGAAAAAGAATATTTACGTAATTAATGACATTCTTAGAGTGATAGGGAGTGGTACAGTAGTTGACCAAAAAAAAAAAAAAAAAAAAAAAAAAAAAAAAAAAAAAAAAGAATCAGAAAAGAACTCAGAATATTTGAAAATGTTGTTTCATGGGTTTTATTTTATTTTTTCAGGTTTTTCCCTTTCCTTTTTTCATTTTTCTTCCACTTTCCCTTTAGAAATGGAAGGGAAGCTTAATTAAAACAAGTTGTTCTGCAAGCAGCAGAGCTAATGAAACCTTGTTTCCTGTGGGTTTTCCTCCGATATTCCCTGCTGTGATAACCTCAGCTCAGTTCTCATATCCTCTATGACTGCCCTTACAGGTCCCCAAAACAACCACTCTAATTCCCACACTCCCTACTGATCCCCACCATGTTCTTAAAATCCACACTCTACACACGCGCTATCATGTCCCCAGTTCCTTCCTAAACCACTGGTTTTGTCAGAAGTTGTAACAACTTCATTATCCTTGTGACTGGCACCAGGCCAGATTGTTCATGTGTCTTAAACACCAGTATTTAATCTTCAGTATCTTGCATTAATCTTCCTGTAGCCTTATAATGCTAGACATGCAAAAGAAACATGAGAAACTACTAACGTGAATGAAAATATAGGAAATGCATTCCAGAGTAACACTCCATAAGGGTTCACATCTAACTCGGACCCGTTAAATGTTTTACTGTGAAAAAGTGTTGCAACTGCATTGGCACAGACAGCTCAGCTTATGATCCAGGCCATGGGCCTGTTGTATAAATTACTACTGGATTCCCTGACAGGGTGAGGAAACACGGAAACCAAAGCCTGGGAATTCAGTAGGTGGGCATCAGGCAATAAATCAGCAAATAAATATTTCAAAAAGAAAAATGCTTGAGTCTGCAGAAGCAATAACCCAGAGCTGCAGAGCCCCTGTGCTCTGTGACTGAAAGGTACAGTAAGACTCCTGGCAGCACGAAGACAGGGACCCGGTTGAGTTTGTGTGTCCTGGTCAGGGACATTTAAGAGATGCTGCTGGGATGCCTAGGTTGAATCTGGTACACTGCCTCTTCCCTTCATTTTTTTTCTGAAGTACATGCAGCCATTCAGCATCAACCCAACCCCATCAGGATGACTTTTCCTCAGGAATGGAAATGATTTTATGCATTCCAGCTGCAAACACATGGGATAGGCTGTGAACCTGAATGCAGATGTTCAGTCCTTTGCAAAAACTCAGCCCTTTTCAAGTGCTTCTCCCTGGTCATCCAAAAAGCAGGGACACTGTCAGGTATCAGTCACCTGTGAAACACTCTGGATGGGAAGGAGGGTGCCTGAGTAGGATCAGCCTTAAAATCTGAAGTGTGGTCATAAAAAAGGCAAGGCAGGCAGGCTCTGCAAATGCTCTGAACTGATGTGAGCTCTTCCACTCTGCCTCCATTTGAGGGCAATTCCGATCCTATAAATCCAACTGATACAGAGCCCACAGGCCCTACAGACAGGCAGAGTACATGGAGGTTTGCACTGATGAGCTTTCCTAGTGCTCAGAAGAATAGTCAGGACAAGCTCACATCTTTCTCTGAAGGCCCTTATATCTATCCCATATGAAATAATCTCCTCCAAGCATAACAGAGTTCTTTCCTCCACTAAGCAAAAGGCAATCAGGGGACCCTGAGGAAAGCTGTTGCCAAAACGTATCTACGGAGTGCTTTCCAGCCTTAACTGACCTTACACAATACATAAGCAGATGCTGGCTCAGGAGTAAAGCTCAGCTCCATCTTCATGGCTGTGAACAGCCTTAAAAGTGTTGTCTCAGTGTAATGAACACGATTTCCAGCATTTCTGCTCTAGCTAGTGGATCCCAGCACCTGCAGTGCTTCCTGGCTAACTCCTGGCTAGCCACCTATCAGTCACTCTTCCTCGAAGGGAGGTAAGGAATATCTATTTTGAAGATAAAAACATAAAGAGAAAAGGAAGTGATCTGATTTTGCCTAATGCAGCTGAGGCAATTGAACTAGACTATAGGTTTTCACTGCTCATCTTCTTTCCACTAAACTACTTGACTCCACTTTATGTTTTTAAGATACGTTTTCATGAGCCAAAAGTTACTCCAGTCAAGCTAGAAAAACAAAGTGCGCATAACAAATATATGAGAAAACACATTTGTTAATACATTTTCCCTCTTCTTTCAGCACCACATTCTTACAGCATAGGCCAATAATTCTGAAACGGAAGAAAAGATGGTAACAGTTTTATTCTAGGAGGTGGCCAAAGAAAAAGGGAAGAATAAATGAAAGGAAAGAATCTACATATTTAAGAAATACTAAACTAAATATAATCACCTGATGCTCAAAGGAGATGTTAAAAATAGTGTGAAGGACAATCTTGCTGAAAATAGCAAGCTAAGACAGTACATGAAGCAAAATAAATGCCACCAACCAACAACATGAATGAATTCTGAAAATATTTGTGGGATTACCTACAATGCTTATCAGTCAACACTAAGCCATCTAAGGTAAGTGTCCAGAAATATTGTGGAGGGAGGAAGAAAAATGTTGTTTGAATTTATTTTTTTTTTCAGGAGGAGCACTGTCATGGGCCTTGCTATGAATTTATTTCTTTTATTTAGGGAAAGACAAAATTTACATATTTCTAAGAGATGATCCTTGGTTCAGACATTTGGTATAGTACAGGTTAGCTGAAGACACTTGGATCTGAAACATAATTCATTTTTCCATAAGTAGAATTCTAGCTAAAGATGGTCCCTTTTTTTACAGTAGCACCCACGGAGAAAGTTTCATTTTTCTCTAACAATGAAATCCACAGATAGATAATGGTGAACAGTGTATAGTACAACACCTTTTCTAAAGGGTGAGTTCTCCCAGTATAGCAGCTTGGTATACAATAGAGAGAGACAACATAAAGATGGTCAACATCTAGGAGTGGAAGGAGGGAAAACAACCCCCATTTGAGTGTCAGAGGGGCACCTTACTCCGCACAGGATAAATTCACCATTCCTGAACAATCCAGACAGCAAAACAGGGGGAAACCACAGAACCTGGATAATTGCACTTGAAAAGAGAGGAATTGCAAACAACCTGGGTGCACAGTTCAGAGTTCTGATTCCTCCAGGAACAATTACAGCTGCAGTGAAAGCTAGAGTGCAGGGAAAGGGACAAGAGAGGGAATGCCAAAAATAACCTTCTGTAAGCTGCAGAAGTAGTGATTGAGAAAACAGAGTCAAGGCTCTCACATACAGTTGAGTGCATGAACCTCAAACAGAGCAGTGAATGCTGACTTCAAAATGCCGAGCTTTTCGTGAAGGGAGAGAAACCCCACTACCTCATAGTTCCGGTATAACTGTACTTCCACTTGCCACATCTTATATCCTGCTGTAATTGTGTCCCAGTGAGCCATGCCCATACTGCATATGTACTTCCCAGCTGACCCATATGCTTCTTAAGTGGTGAGCTCATCTAAATCATCCCTCTCATTTACCTCCTACAGAAACTATTCATGGCCAGTCTATTTCTATTCTGACCAGATCGCTGATGCTCCACAGGACTTTGTGGAGCCAACCCTACCGAGATAATTGTCAGATTTAGAACTGGTTAAGAAAAGTTCTTCCCAAAAATATTTATTTGGTTAAAAGAATCCAAGAGATTCTCAAATTCTTGTGAACAGCAGGTGATTGTTTTTGCCAACATGTACCCTCAATTCTTATGCTATCTTTTTATATAGCTGTAGGAAACAGGCACATTAACCTCTCTGAGGCCATGCTGGTCCATGTCAGTCCATATCAGGCTGACAAAAGCTGGCAAACAGACATGAAGGTGAACTCAAGATATCTTAAAAGTCATGTATTTATTCATTCATGTCCAGAACTACTCAGCAGACACAGTGGGGAAACTCAAATCTGATCATGGCCAAATTTCCAAGCGCTGTTTCCACTGCATAAGCCAGATTTTCGAAACATTTTCTAGGTCTCTAAATAATGGGCTGTACTCCTATACGACATCAACCCAAGTGGCTGAGGTCATTTTACAGTGTGGCCATTCATTTACATATCCAAAGAAGCACAAAGTCCTTCTTAAAAATCACAGCTAAAATGTGCCTGAGAATTGGGTATGAAAAGGTGAGAGGCTCAGCTCCTTCAAACACAACATGTTCAGAGATGATTACTAACATAATTCTAAGCCTCTCTGATTCAAAGCAGTATGTACGTCTGCATTCAGGATTTTCCCAAAAGTTCATTTTTGGTGGAGGATATCAGCATTTCACCTGGATGTGTGAAAAGTGCAAGTAGAATTAATTGACATTGTCAAAATTTTAAAGGCAGCATGAATGTTAATGAAGGAGGGTTATAGAATAGACATTCCTATTCTCATGTGGAATTCTTGTCCTCATATGGCATCTGTCATCATATGAGTTGGAACAGAACTCCAGCTTTCTGTTCCTTCTGTTGCTTTCCTTGCAGAGAAAAAGGAAAAAGAAACAATCGTATATGTCACCGTACAGTGTTGTGGGTGGGGAAGATAGCAACAGATAGTATCTGACAGTATCTAATGAAGTTTTTTAATATGGAGTGATAGGTGGCTTTGAAGGCTGTTCAGAGTGAAACATTGTTTGGAGTGGCCCAACGGGACATAGCTGTGAACTATGGAACAAAAGCACAGGAAGGAAAATTCAAGATAACTGTCAGGAAAAACTTCCTAATGGTGTGATACACAGCCTAATACTGTGGAATAATCTTCTAAGAGTAGAGGTGGAAGCCCAGCTGAATGAGTAATTTTAAAATTAGACTGTAGGAAACAATTCAGTGTTGGCAAGAGGTATGGACAAGATGACCTCATCAGTCTTTTTCATCTCAGATTTCTATGGTTCTGAGGACAGAAAACAATAAAAAGTCATCGTACAGAGTCAATCCCAGAGAGTTGCAATGGGATAAATGAGATTGGCTATCAAAAGATAGTGAATGAGGAAAGGTGGGTGTGAGGAGAGATGAAGGCATCAATGTGTTTAGAATGAAAGTCCTGGGTAAAGAATATAAAACTGGAACAGACCCGCTTTGAAGAGATAAAAGGCAGCAGAACGTGAGGTAGGGAGTCTGGATAATTTTATGTGGAATGCATTTTCACTTAACAGGTGCCAGGTGTGCACAGCTCTCACTCAGTAAGAGTGGTTTTTTGCAAGTGGATTTATGGTTTTTTACAATTACTGAAACCCATTTTCAGGCAGCTCCCGAACTCTATTTGCAATGTGTCCTGTATACTATGTCCTGAGGTATTATTACTGTTTGTTGACTGGATGCCTGGACCTTTTTAAGCAGTGGTACAGCAGATGGCACGTCACAGACTCCACTGTTCAAAGTTCATGAAAATTCCAAAATGCATAGATGTATTCATGAATACATAGTGAGCTTTGGAGTATTTGCAGAAAACAAGCACTTTGCACCTCCCCATAACTAACAGGCACAAAGAAGCTAATCAAATGTGAATAATTTAAACACTGACCAATTTCTTCAACCAGTTTCAAGACATAAAAACAGAAGTGTATAGTGGTCTAAAAATGTTATGTAATTCAACTAAGAACTTAGAAGTGAGTTATAAAATGATGAATTTTTATAGTAGTGATGCCATCATAGTTGCTAAAGTACCTGTTTAAACTGTGAGAAGTAAAAGTCACCGTTCTCTGTGGAGGAAGGAGTCCCATATTGTTTCAGGTAATGTGTTATAAGTATATAGGAAAGTTCATATTATACAAAATAAGGAATAGGAAGTCAATTCTTAGGAAAAGTATAGAAAGGAACTTAATTCTGGGTGAGGTATCTTTACTGTATTCATTTTGTGTTCCTTTTTAGAAGCACCACGATATTAGTAGTAGTTGCAGATATTCATTCTCAAAGGAAAACAAGAAAGAACATCTTATTTAAAGCATAAACTATGAAATACTGTCATAAGTATAAGAATATAACAAATTATGTGCTATAATATATTAGAGAATATATATTTTTGTAATATATTTTTTCTGTTATATAATTCAGTATAATAGACTAGTAAATTCACCTTCTATTAAATAGCTGCTAAGATGTGATTTATTCTTCCCTATGCTCTTGATCCTCATTATTATCTGGTTTTGCTGATTATCATTATGAACATACTTTATTTGATAACATAAATGCAGATAAAAGTTGCACAGCATTTTATAATATAAAATAAAGATAAAGTCTTTTCAGGCACTTTTCAACATAACCACTGAAACATTATTTTAGAATCTTTCCCTCAAATAAGTAAAGTAATTTTGAGGGCACCTGGATGAGGGAAGGGTGCTGCCACCAGCAAAACTTAGAATATCTGTTCCTTAAAATGTATTCTAAGAGCTATGTAATAAACCAGAATATCAGCAGGCCAAAATTTGAAAATAGGGGAACCTGAAAAATATATGTTATTGCAGAACATTTAATGACTGAGGAAAAAAGAAAAAGGCTCACTATAGAAAAGGAAAATAAAGAGTATTAGGTGCAAGAAATGAACACTTCTTAAATAGTGACTGAAGTTCAAAGAGTTTTTGCTTGGTTTTATATATCATTTCATAGAGGTGTGTATGTTTGTCTTATATAGCATTTCTAAAAAAAAAAAAATCAGTATTATCATAATGAGTCATCTTGAAATACTTCCTAGATGAGAATTGGAGTGAACGAATTTCACTGTTGGGGTATGCTAGCAAAAAGAAGCTTAATTCATTCCCAAAAGTTCTCTGAGCTCTGATTTTCTAGAGTGCTATCTTTCCTTTATATCCATTGCCTGCAGTATAACAAGCCTCTGCAATAAAAATGCTTACTGCAATAAGCATGTTTTTCTTGAATCAAGATTTTTCTATTATGACACAGGGTAAGATCACGATGCCACTGTTTAATTATTCAGCCCTTGAGTTGAATAATTACACCTGTTATGCTCACCATGGTTATTGCCAGAAAGAATAACTTCACTGCTCTAAACCTGATGTCTGAACAGACATCCTGGAACCATAAGGTTTGAATATTGGCAGAGCAGAACAACTTCTCTATCCTTCTGTGGTAGCTCTGTTTTACTACTAGGCAGTTTATTCAACAGGGGACTTTAAGCTGTGCTCTTAGAACCCAGAACTCATGTGAAAATTAAAACTCCAGAGTTGGTTTCCATGAGCCCACAAGACTGTTCCAGTGTCATGGGCCAAACTTACACATTCATCCACTGCTGGGCTTTACGCTGTTCATTTTCTGTCATCTGCTGCAGGGATGGATGTGTGTCAGCAATGCTGTACCATGAAAAGTAAAGCACGTGATGAAAACTGCTACTCTGAAGTTTATCGTAATTATCATTAACACATATGTAAGCCATTTTAAATGTGTTCTGTCCAGACCACAGCTAGATCCACTAAAGACTAGTCAATTGACTCACAATTTAAAATCCTGTTCTCAGCTCAGTCTGCAGTGCTTGGGGGCTGATTAGTACCTCGTGCATTTGATGCTCAAGCCCTGTGGTGATATTGTTTCTTATCATGATTTAACATGGACTAATATCCTACTTTTCCTGGCAATACCAGCTACTTGTCGAAAGAGAGAAAGGATTAAAAACATAGCTGGGGCATTCACTGCTAGTTTTTGTGTTATTATATAATAAATTCTGATGGTAAATATTCTTACATACTTTATATACTTAGAAAAACCTTTCTGGCTGAAAGCATGCTTTGGCCCAATGAGGATATCTTCCATGCACCCATACGTGAACAAGCTGTATAGATGAGCCAACAGAAATATATGTAGAAGAATATATGCATATACTTGTGTGTATGTATGCATAAACAAGGCCCATAATGCATTTAATAGTAAATGACATCAGGATTACACTCCAAGTGCTTCACAGGCTGTATGGTCATGGGACAGTACATGCGGTGCAGAAACACTCTCTCGGGTGGAAAGCAGCAGACATCCTGCACCAGCAGCACTACACAGCTGTGTTTGAGGAAGGGGAAGTGAAGTCTTCCAAATCAAACTGCTGTAAAATTTAGATAGGCAAAATTCAACTACCAGAGTGGGACTTGGCTGGCACTCTGAGACCTTAATACTTAGTTTTGCAAAAGGTCCCGTGTGACCTCTACAACCACAAATGGTGTGTATCTGGTTTTACATCTCATTCAGGACACAGTAACATCTGCATCTCAGCAGAGGCATTCACCTTGCACAGCACTGCTCTGCCACAAGAGCTTTAGTAATACACTTTCCTATTCTGACTGTTACTTCTAACTCCAAGGCTGTGTTTTTGCCTTGCTTATCTCCAGTCATCACCTCAGTTGTCACCCCTGGTGTCTTCAGAAAGTCCAAACAAGCACAAGGCTACAAGTGAGCTATTATAGGAGATTTTATAGGGAATGGGGCAGGAAAGATCTGACATCAGCTTTTGTATGGTAGCAGTGGTTCTCATCACACAGGGCTGAGTCAGAAGAATAAGCTTTGCTGAACTGCGGAATAGAAATGAAGGTGAATTCATCAGTACTCTGCTCTATGACCGGAAGTAATTAACAACTATGAAAGGAAGAGAAGACAATATTATTTTCTAAAAATTACTACAAACTAGTTTAGCTTTGAGGGAATATACATGAAACTGCCTATAACAATTATCAGCGAAGCTACTCCTGAAACTGATACACACAGGCTGTGTTACTTAAAAAAAAAAAAAAAGGAAGAAGAAAGTATGGAAGACTTTCCAGATGACACAAAGTGTATGAACCAATCTGGGGATACTGACATGACCTTGAGAAAGTTCGAAAGAGGAGAACTTGCAGCTTGGAATAAAACACTCATTAGGGCACCCAAAACATCTCAGATGAACCCATGCCAGCACAGATGGACTGTGATGACCAAAGTTGCCCTAGAAATCAGGAAATCCAGACTGACACTTGCATTGACTCTAAAATATAGACATAAACTTGAGTACTAATCATTGCAGGTAAAAAGAGGTGAGTCAGAATTGCACAAGCCGAAAATGAGGATACTGGACTTGCACAGTTACAAAACATTCAAATCCCTCATGCGGCCGAGTGTGACACACACCTTCTCACTGGCACAGGGAGTTTCTCAGCTTCCTGATGGCCTTAGGAATAAAATGAAATGCAATATCTGAGTTTAGTCTCCCTTTTGCCACTACCTAAGAAAAACTCAACAAGAGTGAGACTATTTGTTTAATGGAACAAAACTGGCTCCTGGTACTGGAGATCTGCATTCATTTCTCAACTCTGACACTAATTCAGAGTGTTGGGCAACCCAACACCATGTTCATTCTGCAGTCAAGGAATAAAATTTCTGTCTTTATCCCTGCATTTTACGCAAGTCCACAAACTGGACTATGATCTCCAGAGACAGAAAAAGCATCTCCAGAGACAGAAAATGCATCTTCTGAGCTTGTGTAGTTCAGGGCACAATGGAGCCTGTTTTACACTATTGTGAGAGAAAAAATAGCATAAGTGAAATGACTAAGATGATGCACTTTCAACTTAAACCAGTGTCTTCACTAACAATGCTTCCAGGAATATTTATCTACTGCCAATAATTCCTCTTACCTGGCAGAATCTGTTTGGCTGAATTTGGAAAGGTTTTTTTAGAACTGCATTGATTGTGGAAATATTTTTTTAGTATTCATCTATTTACTACAATATCAAAATTCTTGTTCTTTTGAACTGGATGCATGAGAACAAACAAAAGGATCAAACAAAATCCTAAATGTTGCAAATGAACAAAAATATTTTCCTTTCTTTTTGTGTTTTTTTGCCATCATATATCCAGGAAGATTATCACAACACATTCCTCACTGTATGATTCCGAGGCATCACATTTCAACTGACTTTGTTCAGGACAATTGTCCTAGGTACACAGAGTCACTACTCAAGAACGGGACAAACACCACCTCATTCATAAGCCAAGACAATCCCAACACTCAGTCTGAAGTATTTCTAATTGCCCCTTTTTTAAGAAGAGAAAAATATTCATATATTGAGTGGCAAAATCCCTCCATTTTTTTAGACGTGCCTTAATTCTTGCTTTATTGTATTAACTGTTTCTTACATTGACTCATGAGTCTGGCCATTGTATCAGGCTATTATTCCTGTGCAAAGCTGAGCTGATAGTTTTTTGAAGCTGTCATTCTCCACAATGGTTAGGAGGAGGGAGGAGTAAAGGATGGGGAGCCAAGAATTGAGGAGAAGGATGTAGTGGAATGAAAGATGATCAGGGAAGGGAAAGGGAGAGTCTGTTTTGTTAATGCTGTTCTGGCCACCTCTCATGTCTTCCTCTTGAATTTTTTAAGTTCTTCAGCTGCATGTATTTAGCTTTCTGGCTGCTTTTGTTTTTTGGCTATCCAACCTTTCTCTTTGCATCTACTCACTTTCTTTTTTTTTCAAGAAACTTGCTTAAGCTTTTCCGGCCACGTCTCTCTCACACTGTGTGGCCGTTTGTCTCAGCTTCCTTGCCAGGCTCTCAACCAGGGCTGCTTGGCTTAGACCTCCCCCTGCTGCTAGTTATTATTCAGAAGATGCAGAAATCTGCAGTATGGTGTGGGCATAGAGCATGAAACACCTTCATACAGGCAATGGAGTACTTCATCTCTGCTAACAAGGCAGGGTGATGAGGACTAATCCGCCTGGCTCCCTTCTCACCTCACAGATCACACAGCAAAAACGTGCCTGGAGAAATCTGTTCCCTCCTAGCTCTGCCTCTCCTGGGGTATTAATATGCAGTAATGGATAAAGCAGCCAAGGGCAGGCAAAGACAGCTCCTAAAACACTCTGTGCCAGCGTAAAGGTCTCCAACACGCAATATAAAGTTTGAGGTAGCAATCTCCGGATGCTCTGCTATTGGATTCTTGGGATTCAAGTCAGTTCATGAACACTCATATGCATTTGTCCGTCTACTAGCCAGTCTACCTGTGAATGTTTTGTTGTGGTGAATAGCAAGCTGTAATACAAAATGTTTCTATGAAACCTCTGTAGACACTTTGTATATTCATCTGTATACATAGTCTTAAAGTAGGAAAACATGAGAATTACAAAATCAGATTTATGAAACTGCTTCCTGTAGCGCTGCCTCATAACTCAAAAGTAATTCACCAATGTAATTAAATAGAAACTTAATCTTAAACATACACTTTGGTATGAGAATGGCACTGTTTATATCACTTTTAATATTTGTTCTGAAGTGCAAACACTGTTCCTTCACAAAAATCATTTACCCATTAATGAAGGAGAACAAGAGAACAGCAATGTCAATGCTGCAAAGTTACATACACACACATATTCAAGAATATAGTGGCAAATCCATCCCAGAAGCCAGGAAAGGAAGAATCTCCCTACTCCAGTATGTAAGAAGATGGGAAATGGATCAGCTCACTGAGTTTCTTTTTGATCAGTATATATTCACAGAAACATTAGTTGCATATACAGTTTATGTATTGCACTAAGGAACTCAAGTAGGATTGAAGGATTGGATAGTCCTGTTTGCTCCCATTGTGTTCTCCAGTTCACTTAGCCAGAGTCTGCCCACAGATCCTCAGCAGCTCTTGGAGCAGAGTGTGTTCTACAGAAGTCTTCCACATTCATTGATGCAAAGTCCTGGTGGCGAGGCAAAGCAGCGAGCCCTTGGGAAACTCCAAATTCCCCTTAAAGTGCCTTTTCTGTTTTGGTTTTTTTTTATTATTATTATTTTACTTTATTTTATTTTATTTGTGGCAAGTTATGATAGTTACTGAATGAAAAAACAAATGAAAACTCAAACCTGTTCCCGTTTCTAGCAAGCTCTCTGCTGTATTCTTCTGGTATCTCCATTGCTTTTGTATGTAGTCCCAAGTGTTGTCTGGCTTTTCATCTGTGTAGCTAAAACACACAGGAAATATAAGGGAAAATATTGACTTATTTTTTAGCATTTCAGAAAAGTGTGAATTGAGACCTCATTGCAATGCTTTTACTGTTTCAGACTGGAATACAGTTAAAACCCAGTCTTCCTCTCATCAGAGGTAAATAATCATTTGCACCCATGACTGGACATTTAATTAAAATTATCAGTGTATCTAGAGGCCTGCTCTTCTCATAAGATTTTAAAGAACTAGCTAGCTATATGTTGTAAACAAAAGAATCCTATAAACCACTGAAGGTCTTCTACTTCTTGGATGGTCCTAGAAAGAGGGACCATCATACTGAAAAAGGAAATAAAAATGCTGAAATCAGAAAACTGGAGAGTATCTGTACAATATAACTTTTTAAACTGCAATTTCTCCAGAATATTGGGATAATTATAAATCTGGATATTCTTGTATGTCTTGTAAATGACTGAAAATCAGGTGTGACAAATGATTCATCCATATAATGGGATCTTTTTGAAAGCTGCAATACAAATTAGAGTGCTTACATATTGGAAAGACTTGCACATATCACTTTCTTCTGCATTTATTTTATTTTAGCACTTCAGGTGTACTGCATGTCTTGTAGCTAGGAAATCAAGCAATCAGTTCCCAAAAGGTCTTGCAACCTCAACAAACAAGATAGGAAATGAAAGCACCAAGGAAAATCTGAATGTTCAGGGTAGTTTACTGGTTTTGTTGTCCATAATTTGGCTTAACTGTCTTTTGATATGGACAAAGGGGCCCATATCTGGTTATAGCTTCTGATCCCTTTCAGAAATCAATGTCTCTGAGTGTTTTAAAATATTCATTTGCTGCCTTAAAGCCAAGTTGTACAAATTGAAAGTGTGGGAAAAAAATAGCCAACAAGAAATACCAAACAACCATAAATGTAAAGTTTTACATGAGAAAGTAAAACTCAAAAATTTTTTGTCTCATTTTTTGTGAGTGTTCTGTAGCTTTTTTTAAAGTCTGAGTGAATTAGAATTAAAAAGGCTTGCTAAGGAGGTATTTTGGCTATTTCAAATAATTTCAGCTCTCAGAGATTGCCCAGTCACCTTAGTATGTGGAGCATCTCTATAGCAATATTTCTGCAATAGAGCTGCACAAGAAGTCGTGTCTGTTTGTAGGTTTAAATATATCTGTGGATCTGGACCTAAATTCCCAGAGATGTTATAATAATAATATAGGAAACTGAACTTGGCAGAAGAGAGAATCGTGGTCTTGCACAGAATACAGACCACCTGCCCTGGTTGGTGTACTGCAACATTTGGAAATGTTGAAAAATCTAAGTTTTTCATGAACGCAAAAAATTCAGTAAAGAAAAAATCGGGTTGAAATTTGCCAAGTCTGATGGTGGCCCATGATAACAAGTTGTGGGAAACAAATTTTGGGAGTAAAAACCCCAGAAGTCCCAAACTCGTCTTGCAGGTCATTGGTATAGACATGAACAACTGTTTTCCATTCCTATTAAAGAGACTTCCAAGAGGCTTTGTACAGTAAAGACCAATAAATACTATCTAAGCTTCTATCCTTCCCTCATTAAAGGTCTCCCACTAAATAGCTGTTTTTGATACAGCTGACCTTTTAAAGGTCCCTTCCAACCCAAACTATGCTATGTCCTCTGATTATTCTGCCTGAAAAGTGTCATTAAGGGATTTTTTTTAACACACTGAAATGCATCTATCCTGTTGTCATTGCAAGACTGGTCTTGTTTCCATTGAAGTCCATGGGAAGATTCCCTTTGATTTCCATGGAGATTAGTTTGTTTCATGCTAGCTTTGTATTTATCTGACTGTGACACAAATCAGGGAAAAAACCCTACTTACAGTGGTACAAATAAAAAGAGAGAAAAGTCTAAAGATTCTAATAATCATTGAAAAATTACTACAGAGCCATACCCCACAAATTGCTGTTATGTATGGTCAAATACTAAGAAAATATTACTTAGTATCTCAGCACCTTTTTATTAAATTTTAAACAGTTGAACATGTAATGTATTTTATACCATAAGAGTGCCACAGAAAAATTGTTTATCTTTCTTTTATGAAACCGAAACTCTTAATGAGAGAATTTTATATGAAATAAACTTTGCCAAGTGAATGCTAAATTCTGCTTGTTTTTCAGATGCTCATTGCTCACTGCCATTCTTACAGGATTTTCTGATTATCTTATTAGCAAGTATTATTTATTTCTTGGTACTTTCCAGCTTGCATTTCCTTTAAAATTAAAACAGCATGTCATATTTAAGCCATTCTTTTTACTTTCCACATCAACAAATTACTGTCATTCTGTGTGAGGGATTGTGATTCACAGTCATGAGAAAACATAAGATGCAGAATAGAAGAGGAAGAGGGACAGTAGTGCTTTGCAGCTGTAGTCTTTCTTTCAGCTGAAGTAGTCTCTTTTCACAGCAGGGTCCTATAGGTACAGATACAGATACAGAGCATCAAAAGACGAGCAGAAGAAATGGGGTTGAGTTTGAGACTGGTTTTCACAGTGCAAAGAAGAAAATCAGACCCATGTGTCCTTGATCTCTGGCTCTAAATAACATTTTAAAAATCAAAACCATTTAAAGTTTATTCTCTATACCAGTTTGAAAGCTGGAGACCCTTAGGATTCATCCTGTTTAAGCAGCAGCCATGAGAACAGATTGCACTTGAAGGGAACCAAAGTCAGTGCTTCCTTCCATAACTGTTTCTTGTCATATTACAAGATTAGCTTTGAAAGATGTGAAACGGTCCTGACAATGGTTATCACTTAATGCTCTGTGATGACTGAACCCTGTTTAATTGCCATTTGCATTTCTCCCAAGACTGTCAGCAAAGCACTGCTGACAGTCTCAGGAGAGATGCAAATGGCGATTAAACAGACATACACACTGCACCCTTCAGCTCCTCCAGTGTTTTTCCTTTCAGGTTTGGACTAACACACCTCTGTAGGGCAACGCAGGGGAACTGGAGCAGCTCTGTAGAAAGGCAAAGGATTTTAGTCTCCAGGACTGTGATGCAGACACGTTTTACAGCCACTGAATTCAACATACTTTTTTTTTTCTCTAATCTGAATAGGCCCATTCTAGAACAGCCCTAAGTCAGAAAGAAACAAAACTGCATAGGCTGTGCAGCTGACATGGCCAAGGATCCCAGCACATATTAAATTGTGACTGAAGCAACCATTAAGAGAGGGACTTAGGACACTTGTCTGAGCTTAGGCCACTTGACTGCACAATTTCTCTTGTAGTTGAACCTCTTTCACCACCTCTCTATTGTTTGTGGGTTCATTTGCCTGAGGAAGCTCACATCACAGCAACTATTTCTGCAATAGAGCTGCAGAAGGAGTTGTATCTGTTTATAGGTTTAACCATATCTGTGAATCTGGACCTAAATTCCCAGAGATATTATAATTTATCAAGAAATTCTAGTCATTCAGATACAAAACTCTTAATTTTTTAAGCCTGCAAATATTTCCATGCTTATAGCCTTTCCAAAGGCAAATAATTCCAAGAATAAGGAGGAAGAAAGGATTCCTTTGAGCAACAAGAAACCGAAATCTCTCAGGAGCCTCTGAGTCTGTTTGTGTGTGTGACATTGTGGAACATGCTGTGAATTATAACTGGCAGCACAGACTGTAAAATTATGGTCCCTTTCTAACTGCTGTCTCTGTGCACTTGAGCCATGCGGTATCATTTCTCAGGAACATGTATTTCTCATCCTTTAATCTGGAACCACTTTCATGCCCTACACAGGCTCCATTACACACCAGTAGAGACTATGTCTTCCATGAGGATGCTGTCCAGATGTCTGTAACTTACTGTCTGGGCTCCTCATGGGACAGAAGACACTTAAGGCCAGAAATTTATTGTCAGTGCAGAAGTATGACACCAATAAAAGTTACTTCAACTTACTTGAGTATTTCTGAGTGCTGTTAATAATATAAAGTGGTGATAACCAGCCTCATAATCCTCTTGCAAAACTACATGTTACTAACTGACCACGAAACAGTTTTTTCCCATTGTACTATTGTGGAAACTTCATGCCCTGCAGGCAAATAGCTTTGGTTAAGGGGGGAAGGTCTCGAGAACTTTCATGGGTTTGTGACAAGAACAGCTTGTCTGAGTCTAATTTTACCCAACAGTTGCATAAATGAATTTTTAAAACATGATCCATATTCTTAATGTCTAATCCAGGACTATGCGGTTTCGCGCAGGGCTAATCCCATGGAGTAATATATGACTTAAAGCCTTGGATCAGAAAACTCCTGAATATCAGTTATACCAAAATTGTGGTGCCTGATGATAGCTAAAAGAAAAAGAAGAGAAAGGCACATAAGTGAAGAAAAAGAAAAGACGGATAAACAGTATAAATTTTTTTTTTCCAAAACACTGAAATTTCCTAAGATATCATTTAAATACTTGGAACAAGGACTACGTTAGTCAGAGACAGATGTCAATTAAAAACTTCTCATTGGGCAAGCCCAACAGAAAAAGAAGTTACAGCTGAACGCTTCAGTCAGAAGATTAGGGGAATTATAGCAGAGATACAAAAATGCTGGGGCGCACAAAAACATGCTTCAGCTAGCAGGCAGCTGCCTCTCAGAAACCTGGACCTCCAGTTCATTAAATTGATGGAAACTTTCACAGAAAGAGCCCCCCATAGGGAGAAGTTCTCTACATACACATGCTTCTGGGAGGCAGTAGGCTGTACCTCCCTGGATTCTCCCACCTCTCTTTTCTTTGCCTGACACAAGGACTTGCCAACCTGGTGCAGCCCCCTGCTAAGACTATGTTCACATGGGCAAGAGCAAGGGCTGCAGTGACTGAGATAGTGGGAGATGTTTTCTTTCTGGGTTACTTTGGGACTTACCTCTGCTCCTTCTCCAGCAGAGCAGTGGGAATTCCTTGCCTGTCACCCTTGGGGGATCCTGACCCTCTCAGCATTTTCAGGCAAATAGGTCCTTCCTTTTTTGCCTTAGGTCACACAAAGACGTGACACCTGTAACAGATTAAGAGATGAGTTTCTTACACAACTTCAGCCTGCTTGCATCATTTTGTTTGTATTACAAGCTCTCAAATAGACCCTAAATATGTTTATGTCCATGACACATATACTCACTCCAAGAGTGACAGAAAATTGCCTCCTGAGTACACTCCACAGAGCCAAGAGGTCACTCCCATGCAGTCCTTTGATGGCAGAGGTGACGCATTGGCTGTTGCACATGCAGTGTCTTGGAGCCAGCACTGACCTGGGCACCATCAGCCCTTGAGTACTCTCTGCTGCATGGCTTGCAGCCACAGGATTTGTGTCAGCAGACCCTTTCTCTCTGCCCTGTCCTTCCTGTGCTGCCCTGAGGGCAGCAGGTATAAAGCCAGGGGGGACAAAGCAAGAAGAGACACAGGCTCCCACTGCAAGCACCTGCTGTGCCAAGGAGCTGAGGAAATGCTGCAACAGTGGAGGAGAGTCAGCAGCCACCAAATGTGAGGGATGATCTCCAGATGTTGGGGGAATATCAGCCTCCTGCAACTGGGAAAGGTGCTTACCACCATAATGGCGGAGTTGCTCTGTAATCCCTTCTTGTCTGTCTTATTTAGTCCTGCCAAAGCATTAAGCAAGTTCAAAGCTGTCACTGAACTCAGACAAGAAGGGGATGATTACAGAGTGCAGTAATTTTCTGTGTGTAAACCAAAGCACTTCCCATTATGTAATGCAATGGCACATGTGTTACAAGCCTTCCACAGTGTGCTACCCACAGCTCATGGGAGCCTCCTCAGTCTTGGCCCTTCATCACATGCTAACCTCATATTTCGCCCCTGGAAGCCTTTAGTCGTGTCCTCGAGCATCAGTGCCAGCTAAGAAGGCAGTCATTACGCTTCCTTGGGTTTCTGTTACATTGATGGTCCAAGTCTCCCAAATGACACTTGTAAGACAGCAAATGAGCCTGTTCTTAGTTTTAGCTGATGAGTTAGACAGCCAAATCTATCACTGCTTTTCCCTTGGATCTTGTGAAATATTATCTGAGGAGATAATCCACTGTGATAAATAAAACAAAACAAATGAAGTCCTCAACAGATGGTTTCACTATTAAAGTCTGAAATCAGAGCTGAGAAAAACTTTATCTGCTATGACACAACATCTCACCAAATGCTGACAGATTTTTCCTGTTGTTCATATTTATATGATGAAAGCAATCAACATGATATTTTTCTTAAAAGGCAACCAAGAATCTCAGCCCAGTCTCAGACAAAGCTTTTATTTCCAGATGTTCTCTTTATAACATGAAACATAAGAAGTCTTGTAACAGGGTGAAGCTCAGGATGTATCTAACAGAATATCCCCACTTTGAAAGAGAACAGTCAAGGGTGTTTCAGAAAGCCTATAGAGAACATGGCAAGTACACCAGTGTTCTTTGCCTAGTCTAGGCTCCTGGATTCTGGTGCATTTTCTGCTTATGATTATTGTCCTTTTGGTATAGCCTGGCACACTAGGCAAGATTCAGTATATTTATAAAAATATGCATCTTGGATGGGTGGATTAAGTGAAAATTAATTTTCATAAACATTTGAAACACATATAAACCTAAATTCCATGTATATGAACATTTTACCAAAAATTAGGACTTTTTAAAATTAAAACTGGAGCAGGCAGACAAGAGCATTGTCAAAAAAAAAACACAAAAAACCAAACAAAACACAAACAAACAAAAAAACCCCAAGCAGATTACTTGAAATGTTAAACACTTTCACTTTCACTGCAAATATTGCTCTTTCACTACAGATGTTGTGTACATCTCTACAAAACTATTTACCCCTTGTCTTTTCTGTTCTGTGCCTGTTTTCCTATTTAGTTTACCTTAGAAGAGCTACCTTCTTACTGCTTCTCTAAAAATAGAAGTCAAAATCCCTGTTAACCACAAAGGGAAAACAGCCACTCTGAAAACATGCGTGGTCAGGATATATAGACACATCGATCCAAACACTATGCTCTACTTTGTATTTGTATGGCTGCATATTTGAAAGAATCAGACTAAGTAGTTTTAGATTCGTGGCAGCATAATCAAGATTAGGCACCTTGGCCTGTCTGACTCCAACACAGATACAAGTCTTGAGGTCAGGTCTCTGTGTTTATCCAACAGGGCCTTTATTTCCAGTATGAGATCCCACACAGTAGCGCCCATGTACAAGAGAGAACTAACAGGCTGTGGAAAAAACCTTGTTAGGTCTCTTAAAAACACATTGTGAAGCTGGACATTTTAGGTTAAAAATAATATAATTTTTTGAATGATAAACTGGTCTCTGCTTATGAATTTTTTTACTGCTGGAAACAAAAGAAACCACTATGTGCACCTTATGGTAAGGTTTAAACAAATATTAGTTAAAAAAGCAAAAGTGCGGTCTCCTTTATTGCCAATTACAGGTTTACAAAGTTAAACAGGGAAAACTAATACTATAGCCAAAACAGACTTCCAGAGAGCCCTCCAGAGTCTCACTTGCTGTTCACTGGACTAACATTCGTTATATTTTTATACCACAAGAATGGGCAGGGAGTATTATTAGGGTTTTGGTAGCTTTATGATCAGCTTCATATTCAAGATATTTTCTTCCAGAAATCTCCAAGTTTATGTGCAATCCTTAAGGAATATACCAATGGATTCGAAGAAGCAGTAGTAATATTTGCAAGGAAAAGAAAAAAGCCAGGCTCAGGGTCAGTCTAGAAGTAGATATAGCTGTAAAATTTAGTTCAACACATTCAAAGCAAGTTGCTGGCTTTCTGCTCCCTGTGTTCCAGGAAGAGAGTATTCTTTGGCAGGCACTGCATTCAGAGGTTTCAATTTATGGGAAAGAGGCTTGCCTCAAAGAGGTTATTTTTCTTATTTGACCGAAGTTTGGTGTTTTCCATCATTAGAACTCTTTGTTTAAAAAAAAAAAAAAAAAGGTTACTTTTCAAGAGGTATGTGTTCCTCCAGATAACCAGGTGTACCTAGGCTTTTGTACGAAGGTACTCCTAGACTAAAGTGAAACCTACAAAACAAAGACCTTAAAATTTCAGAGAATAAAAATACCAACCCTTAACCATACTAATCCTACAGCTGTAGCAGCACACCCAGGTGTGCCCAGGTAATCTGGGGAAGTAAGATGGCTAGATTTTGCACACAGAAGCAGAGGCAGCTCTGCATTCCCCATAGCCTGTGTCATACTTGCAGCAGAATTCACGGTTGAACTCACATTTCCTGAGTAGTAATCCAGTGCACAAAAGAAAAGAAGACTAAATCTCAGTTTCACCATTCTTATACTGTCTAAAGATCTGGCCCAATACACAGTCACTGTGAGATTTCCATAAAATATAAGGGTTCTTGGCCTATCTGGTTTCCTATCTCAGATTTCAGATGATTTTTTGAGAGATTTCCTCTAAAAGAGATATTGTGCATTTTCCAGAGTTAGTGTGCACGTAGCAATGGAACGTAATTCACCATAAGGATTTACATGAGGTAATGCCATCTGCATCACATCTCTTTTGCTATGGAGAAAACACTAAAATGTAATTTGAGGTCAAGATTGTAGGGATTAAGATTACTGCTTCTTTTAAAGTACACTATAAAGAGAGAAACTTTAAGTGGGTTTATAAAATGAAAGGATCCTTATGTCAAGCCATATTTTCAGCACATTACCTGTTATTGCCTAGAAGAGTATTTAAAAGTGAAGTAAATACCCGCTGTATTGGACCTTGATGTTTGTACCACATGTTCTTCTTGTATTTGATCGTGTTGATATAGGAGTCCTTATGCCTGATCTTAAAAACTTTTCAGAAAACAATGACATATCTTGAATCCCAAGGCAAGATGAATCTCCCTTAACTTAAGATGTCTACAATGTGCATGTTTTATTTTCGCCATGAGACCCTTCAAATTTTGCATTCATTTTGTCTCATCCTTTGAATTAAATTTGATACAGCATGTAGAAGACCTTTAGGCTGGATTTCTCTTTCTCAGGAGTCAAGACAAGCCTACAACAATTCAGCTGGAGACCCGACAGTATAAAAGTTAAGCAATCTCAATCACAGAGAGTGCTCAGCAATACCTAAATCCAGACCTCCTCTCTGTGCCCGATTGCTGTATTTGTGGCAGTACCATCACTTCCCTGCAGCCTTATTTGCCTCAGGGCAATAGTAGCATCTCTTTTATTCTCTATCCACTATATGACTATATGACACTGTTTACCTGAATAAGGTCATGATTTGTTGTGGATTTGATATATTTATTTTTCTTTATTTCGTACAAACCTTGTGCTAAAATCCAGTCCTCTTTAAATAATAATGTGCAAAGGTTGCTGGAGGATTGGAGGGGAAGAGAGTCTCTCAATCTCCCTAGCTGGTCTTTGTTTGAGGGTATCATTAATGGGTTCTACATCCAGTTCCTCTGTTAGATGCTGTAGCACTTGTTTTTTCAGTAGTAAGAACTAAAAAACTGAAATTCAATTCACTTGAGCCAGGTTACAGGTAAATCTGTCTTGATTCTGGGGTACTGAACTGAAATCCCCAGTGAAAGCAAAAGACTTCACTGCGTGGCCTTAGCTAGACTACTCAGGATCAGGAGCCTGGACTGCACAGGCATCAGTACATCGGGTAGACACCACGTAGTAATAAGACTGCTTCTATATTAGTGGGGGTGCACAAAAAGACATTTGTAATGCCTGCATTTGTATGGTTATCCTTTTTTTTTTTTTTTACATGGGTTTTAAAAACATTTTTCAGACAGAGGGTGAAAAGAGAGCATACAACATTTCATAAAACTGCGTTCTGTTGAGCTGTTTTTACACGATCAGAGAAGCTCCCCAGGTGGTGGACTAAGTGGCAAGTTTCTAGACTTTCACATCACTAGTCCAAAAACTCCCCATTTGGCAAAGGAGCAGAGACATCTGTTGAAATTGAGAAATTCTTATTAGCTGAGTTCAGGATAGAGAAGCCTGCAGCTAATCAATGACACCACTGCCACCATCATCACGCAGAGCTGCAAGTGCAGCCCAGATGAATTCAGAGGAAGGATTTCAAAGACCTCATGATAACAGAGCTAAACACTGCGAACGAAACAGATTAGAGACTTTAGGGATCATGGGTCAAAGATTAAGTAGAGGTCAATCTAGTCATAAATGAAGAAGTGGATAAATTCTCCCTGATGTGAGGCTGAGTAATGAGAAACAGAAAAACTCCATATTATTCAAATTAAAAGTATGCAAAGCTTATTACCTCTTTTTACCCTCAACTATGCCAATAAACTGGACGAAAACAAAATTCCTGCTTCTGGGAACGTTGTCTCTGGACCCTGTAGTCACACTTGTTGAAAGGGGCAACAATGCATAGCTGTATCAGAAATCTCCAACAACTTGAACAGGTGAAAACTTCTAGCACATCTAGTCATTTATGCTCCAACACAAATAACTCTTCAGGGTATAGCATAGTGGTGAAGTTATTCTTACGTGCACACACATATATCAGCAAGAGGCAGGTGAGACCCACCAGAGGTTGCAAATCTGCTGTCATTATCATTTTTGCCCAAAGTCGTACATTAAGAGATTATTTAAATAGTTGAGATAGAATCAAGCACAGAAGAGTTCAGAACTGGTTTGCAATTGTATTTAAGAACTTGATTATTATTTTTAAATCTTATCTGACCAGCCCTGCAAAGAGCTTTTTCTATGAAACTAATTCCATTGTTACAGGAAAATAACACAACACGGAACTCTCCTGGTGCCTGAAAGTTAAAAGATGAAAATAGATTTTGAAAAAACTCGGCAGTGAATCTGCAGAAAAATAAAAATTATATTTAAACTGCCTTGCACTTCCACAACGGACTATGTGAGTAATAAGGGTAAGGTCATCCCATAACATCATAAAACATTGGCGTGTTTTATTTCAGGCTGTCATGACAATCTAGAGTAAACTGACAGTGAGATCAGAATCAGGCCCAAAATTTTTATATAATCTCTGAATTGATCCTCTTGTGTTTTAATCATTACTTAATTACATTGCCTCGTAAAACTCATCACTGCCACTAAGTATGGTTCATATCTCCTAAGGACACAAATATTTATGGTCTCTAGTGAATAGAGACACATTCTGACAAGACTTAAAGTGATTTCTTTGTGCCCTTGAAATAAGGTTGAAACTGTGCTTTTAAATACTTTTTTTTCAGGACGGGGAGGAGCAAGACAGCAAACTCATAAGAACCACTCAGCTGGCAAAGTCCATGGGTGAAGCACTGTGCGTTCCTTCACTGGTGCCTTAGAGCTCCCACGGGACAGTCGGTAATTCCCTGCTTGTAACCGAGTGTCTGAGGATCCTGGAAACCCCTTGGGGCTCCACAATAGTCACTGTAAATTCAGACTTCTCAGGGCACACTTTTGCTGCAGAGAAGACATGGTGCTGGGAAGCTCAACCCAAGTCTGGCGGGGTTGGGCTTTTACCAGGCCTAGCCAGCATAAGTGCTACGCTGTCTTGGTGTGGCTACGTAGCTTCTAGAACTTCATATATATCTGACCAGGGCTGGCCCGTGCCAAGAGGAACTCACCCACTGGTCAGCACAGAGCTCCACGGGTCGCTCACGTGGCCGCATTGCTCTTTGCTCCTCGCCCAGGCCCTGCCTTGTCTTTGGAGCACCTCGTTTAAAAATAAATAAAGATTGACTGAGTTGGTTTTGCTAGCTTGTAATGACACATGCATGATTACGTGCCTGGCAAATTTTCACTGGTTACACACAGAGGGAGTGAAATGTGTAAGTGCTTTTTCCTACTGTGCGTATGATGAGGTATTACAACACTAGGATGCTCAGTTGAAAGCAAGGCTCTTGTTCAAAGGAAATGCAGGTGGTTTTGATTGTTTCTATAGACCAGAATGCCTGCTTAATAAGAACAAGCAAGTACATGCAGAATTCAGAGGATCAACAAACTGTTCTCATTAAAGGCTTTCTACCACAATGTGCCTACAGACACATGCACACAAAATGAAAAAAGTCACAACATAAAAATGTGGGCTATCAACTATTGTATTTCAGTTCACTCAGGGATAATTGACCAAGCAGTGCACTCTTTAGCGATACAATATAAGAAAACTACCTCCTAATTGGCAATGGTAAGTAAGTAATATGATAAGAAAGTAAAATTTATAGTGTAGATGCAATTCAGAATGTATATGTTCTGTTTACCAGGCCACCATGGAGGTTGATTACTTTGGTCAGCTGTTTTTCCATAGGTTTTAATATAGCTGGTTAAGTAGTAAAAGATTCTTATTTTTCCACAGCTGCCACCTGCCTGGAGTACAATAGACACTGGCACCTATTCTTACTGGAAATAAATGTACTGACTACAAAGTGGTCCTAATTATAGGAGACTAGAAGAAATACATTGTTTGGAAGCTGTATTCTGTTTAATATCTTTGCCAATGACATGGAACAAGTGACGAAGTGCACCCTCCTCAAGCCTGGAGATGACACTAAATTTTACAGAATGGTTAATAGGCTTGAGGGCAGGGTTGCCATTTAAAAGAACAGAAATGGGCTGGAGAAATGGGACAACAGGAACTTTGTTAAATTCAAGGAGGGCATATGCAGAGTCCCACATCCCAGAAGAAGAAGAAGCCCATTGAAACAGCACAGGTTGGAGACTCTCTGGGAAGTAAATGTACTGAAAGGAGGCTATCCAACACAATTCGTCCAAAGTTTCATCTTATTTCATAGTTCTAGATCTCTAGTATTCTCCTCACTTTTCTTTCCACTTTATCTCGTTAGTCTGTCTTGAAGTGTGGCATTGGGCTACCAATACTGAGTAGTGAAAAAAGCTTATTTCACTTGTCTAGTAGTCTACACATCTATTCATACTTTCCATTATGACACTTGATTTTTCTGATGCAGTGTTTCTCTCTGACCATGGCTGAATAGCAACACACTGCACACAAAGATGGAAGAAATACACAGGAGTCCAAAATTATCTTATTGCTATATTTGGACTGGGACTCATATCTTAGAGCCAGGGTGAGGTTAGATAACATAAGATAGGCCCAACTCCACCTTCTCTCTTTCTCTTTTCTTTCCCAACTCATCCCTCTCCCCACTCTGACTACTAGCTGTGGAGTCCCACTTGTAGCCTTTGCTGTCCTACTGTAACTGCCCAGTAAGAGGCTTCAACTCAAAATCCAGCAGATGCTATTTGCTTTATTTATTATGTCAGCTTTCTTCTGTCTTAACAAGTACACTTGTCTTCCTGTGGAGCCTGAATGAGAGTAGAAGATGAGCAGAAATATGAAGGGAAGAGAGACATAAAAGAAATAGAATAGTTTTGTTTTAGTCTCTGTGGCAAAGAGCTCATGTCCCCTTTCAATATTTTTTGACTGGAGGGCTTCCGGTGAATGCTCATTAAACCTCACAACGCCCCTGTAGAGCAGGTCTCATCATCTTTAATGGGTGAGTAAAGCAAAGTCTGGAAAGAAGTGGCCTTCCTCAAGGAAATTAAGCGAGGCAGGAGGAAAGCCAGAAGCAGGACTAAGCTAAAAGCCTCTTGCTCAAGCTTCTTATTTTCCCCTTTATCCCCATGTACATGAGGCCCAATCCTCATGTCAGTGATGCTTTGTAAGTTTACACCAGGCTTTGCATGTTTAGAATATTGCTAATACAAATAATGCCCCTACATAAACATATGTCAATAATATAAATTTTGTCAAAGCTGAGCAGAAGCGATTGAGGGACATATTTCTTAAAAGAGGTAAGTAATTAAAACCTAGAAGATGAAAAGGTTTATGGACTCCATAACAGAATTCCCAAGTGATAGGTCATACGTAGCAGCTTTCAACATAGAGCAAGCTAAACAAAATGGGATCAGAAACTGAAGTACTTTAGGTAGTGATCTATTCAATGTTAACATACTGATTTAACAGCTACCTAAAACTAGTCATCATTCCTCCTGGATGATTTCTGCCTTTTATCTAATACTTGTTTGATATAAAATACACAGAGTCCTTGGAACACAGATAAAAATCCATGGATCCACCCTTTTTTCTGATCACCTCAAGTCAGAGAACCATGCTGTTACACTAGTGAAATTTTGTCTAGTGAAATTTTGTCACAGCTTCAGGACAAGATAAAGGAAATATGTCCAGCTCGGCCTGTTCAGTAAGATGCCTTCATATGCAGTGTGATAGGGGGAGACTCAAAGAACTAAAACTAAACTTCTTGCATGAATGTTACCCCTATTGCCTCAGTCCAACACAGAACCAGGATACTAACTCTCCACATACCCAGCCTTGAAGCATCAGAGCCCTCTCAAGTCCATTAATTCTCCAGATCAATGGAATTAGTCTTAATTTGAACATCCTTATCTCCTTTGTGATTTCATGAGCCCTCTCAAGTCCTCATCTTCTTGCAAGTAATTATTATTTTGATATCAAGAATACATTCAGCAGTGTTTATTCCTGATAAAAAGGATATGAGGAACTTTTCAAGTACATTTATTGTAGAGAATACTGTATGTGTAAAATTGGATACTCACCTAAAGACTGATCCTGCAAGAACTCCACATAAAAAAAAATCACATTTCATTCAGGCAGTTTTGCATGTTCACTGTCAATGTACCCAGTACTCCCTCTTGGCAAAGCAGAAGCATTTTTAATTGTTGTGGTTGATGATACTAATAGTTACAGAAGTTGATAATGTAAAATTCTATGTACATAAAATTGTATGCAGTCACATTCTACTGAGAATCATCCAAATGTAGAGGAATTATAGAGGTTTATAAGAAACATCAGCACAATATATTTGGCTTTGGATGAAGGGTTAATTTTGACAGAAACAACAAAGGAGCAGTAAGGATTTGGGTACACATCCTTATTGCATATATCCTTACAGAGGCTGCTAAGACAGCTGCACTGGAAATATCCAGGGCCTGATCCTATGAGGCAGATTTCAAGTCCTGTTAGTTTTACTGAGCAGCGAGGGTTGTCAGAAACTTGCACGATTCACACAGTTGGCCTCTATGCCTGGTACCAGCAAAGAAGCATAGGAGGTCTGTCAATTGGTTTTACAGCCTCTGTTTCAAGTCGGAAGACACTTACCCCTATAAACGATTTGCCATCTCCAAATAAAGTGCTGCATAAATAGAATCATAAAAGGTGCTGAGTTGGGAAGGGAGCCATCAGGATGATCCAGTCCAGCTCCCCGCCCTGCAAAGAACGCCCCAAGAATCGCATGTGCCTAAGACGCTTCTTGAACTCTAGCAGGTTGGTGCTGTGACCACTTCCTTGGGGAGCCTGTTCCAGTGCCCAACCACCTTCCGGGTGAAAAACATTTTTCTAATACTCACCCTAAACCTCCCCTGACACAAGTCCAGGCCATTCCCTCAGGTCCTGTCACTGGGCATTAAGGAGAAGAGATCAGTGCCCGCTCCTCCTTTTCCCCTCAGGAGGAAGTTGTGGACTGAGATGAGGCCTCCCCTCAGTCTCCTCTTCTCCAGGCTGAATAGACCACGTGACCTCAGCCACTCCTCATACTTCCTCATACTTGAGGGGCTTCCCCTCAATGCCCTTCACCATCTTTGATGCCCTCCTTTGGACACTCTCTTAATATCTTTCTTACATTGTGGTGCCTAAAACTGCACACAATATTCAAGGTGAGGCCACCCCAGTGCAGACAAGAGCGAGACAATCCCCTCCCTCGACCAGCTGGTGATGCTTTGCCTGATGCCCCCCAGGACAGGGTTGGCCCTCCTGACTGCCAGGGCACTGCTAACTCATATTCAAGTTGCCATTGACCAGAACGCCAGGTCCCTTTCCACAGTGCTTCTCTCCAGTCTCTCATTCTCTAGTCTGTACACCACCCAGGGTTGCCCCATCCCAGGTGCAGAATCTAGCACTTCCTCTTGTTGAACTTCATATGGTTGGTGCTTTCTCATCTCTCTAATTTTTCAAGATTTCTCTGCAGGGTCCCTCTGCCCTTGAGGGAGTCAACAGCTCCACTCAATTTAGTGTCATTGAAGAGCTTACTTAGTATTTCCCTGAGTCCTGCACCCAGGTCGTTAATGAAGATGTTGAAAAGAATGAGGCTGAGGATGGAGACCTGTGGAACCCTACTAGTGGCTGGATGCCAGTTTGATGCCACCCCATTCCCTATAATTTCTCTGTGCCCAACCTTTAAGCAAGTGCTCACTCAACATTTGACAAGGTTATTCAGCTGTGTGCTGGACCTTTTGTCCAGAAGGATACTATGAGGGACAGTATCAAAAGCTCTGCTGAATTCCAAAAGGATTACATCTATTGGTTTTCCTAGATCAACCAGGTGGGTTACCCTGTCACAGAAGGAAATCAGGTTTGACAAGCAGTGCTTCCCCCACCATGAAGCCATGCTGGCTGTGACTGACAACTGCATTATCCTCCAGGTGTTACTTTCCAAAATATTCTTTTCCATGATTTTACCAGGTACCAAAGTGAGACTGGCAGGCCTGTAGTCTCTGGGATCCTTCTTCTTGCCCTTCTTGAAAATCGGGACAATGTTCACCAGCTTCCAGTCAGCTGGGACCCCTCTGGATTCCCATCATGAGAGGCTTTGCCATGACATCAGCTAGCTGCCTGAGGATTCTTGTATGAATCCCATCAGGCCCCATAAATTTGTAGGGATCCAGCTGAATATTATTACATGAGTTTGATTTGTTTGTTCCTTGGGTTCAAAAATAAAGGAGGACCCAGGTAAGCCTCTTTTTCCTACCCAGACACTGAAGAGGTGGTTGAAGCAACAGGAACTCAGCCTGGGCAGGTGTGAGGGTATGAGAAAAGGTGTAGGGGGCTTCTCTCAGCCGTGACATATTTTGGTGAGGCCTCATTCCTACACCAGGAATTTTGAGGAGAGGGATTTCACACTGAACTGTTACCACCCTGTGTGAAAACCCCCCACTGGGGAAAAACCCACTGGCTGTAGCTGAGGTTCAGCTGCCAGAGTCTTGGTCTAAGCCCCTTTCTGTGCAGTCAAACCCATCACTCCTGAGGTACTAATCTCATATTTATAAGACATAAATCTACACTTTAAAAAAAAAAAAAGTACTTTTTTTCCAGTCTTAAAATTCAGCTTCTAGTAACCAAGCTAAATATGACATAAATATCCTGGACAAATGCATGGTTCTGGAAATACTGAAACCCTGGCCCCATGACACGGCTGCTGGGATTCCTGCCATTTGCTAAAAAGTTAAGCTGGGAAACACTTTGTCCAATTACTAAAAACAATGAAGATATAAAGGAATTATAACCTAAAAACAGAGGTGTTGAAAGAAAGAACACAGGCCCATGTAATAAGCAATATTGATTTAATTAAGGCAGCAGAGTAAAGCTTAGATGTCCCCAGTGTGTATGTGTGCATGCAGCAGGCAGGTGGGTGTGCATATGTAAGCAAGCGTGCACCTCTTGGGAGTGGTTTCTGCCCAAAACCTAAGAGAGATGTCAGAGACATGAGTGACATAAACATCAGCTCCTCTGCTCTAAAGCTGCTGCAGAGAACAGTGCTGGCATGGGCACGTACAAGCAGTCACGGCCTAGACCCCATCCATGGAAACCATTGCTTGTTTTGCATGGGAAGATGGAGACTGAGATGGGCTTTGGTGCTCTGAACTTCTGAACCCTGCAGGAGATCCGAACCACCGAACCACACTTTGGTTGTTTGTGAAGAGAGTAATTTATTGAGCTCTGTCCTGGAAGAAACCACAAGATGTTCTCAAAGGGCTAAATTCAACAGCTAAAAATATTCCTCCAGAAATGGATGAAATGAGAAAGACTTCAAGATTTAGGCAGACGTGTGTTTCCAAGGGCAGTATTTTGTTCAGCTCTCAGAAAATAGTATTTTAGTGCTTTTGGTAACTGGAACAAAGACCCATTCAGCCCCCATTGCATAACATCCAAATGACCACAGAACAATTTCTGGTTGCCCTTGTCAGGTGATAAGAAACAGCAATAACATGTTTGGGAGTTCTCATTCCTCTAACGGGAACCTGCAGGCCACTTGTCAGTGATGTGTGTTGCAAAGGTGAATAAACAAACAGACACATCACTTGAGAGTGAAGTGATCTGCAGAAAGTGAGCAAAGGCAAAAGGAGAAAGAGGGGAATTTTAGGTGTTTATTGTGGAAATTATGTGACCAGAGACAAAATCCTGTCATTTTTTTCCTTTGTCCCTTGGTTTCTGAGCCTCCCAGGGATACCTGCACAGTATTCTGAAGATTTTTTTTTCACACACATGGAATTTAAAAACTAAAACTAGCTGCATGAACGTTGTCATATACACTGATACTGCAGTGGGGAATCTAAACAAGTAACCAAGTATCTTGGAATTCAAAATAAGGTGAGCTGGTAAGAGTTCCTGTGAAAAGCAGGGTAGTATGAGATTAGAAGAAAACAATAATGAGAAACATCTTATTTAAGTATTGCCAGAAAAACCAAACAACTATTCTCAACAGCAGACATTTTAGGGACCTTTCCACCATACTCTAGATTTTTTGGCTGGCCACTTTCTAGATGAATCAATTCCTATTTCTCTGGAAGTATGTTGAAAACCACAGAAGTAGCTGTTAATCTTTGGGAATGCTGAAGTCCTAAGCATTTCAAAGCTCCCAAATGCATTTCAAGAAGTTTAAGCCTGTTCCCATAGGAGTTCAGGGACTTTCGTTTCTAGGAAAGAGCACATATAACAGTTATACACACTCAAAACAGACTAGAAAAACAGACATAAAATTACAATGCAGTTCATCACTGAGCTGAAGTACTTGGGGAGGGGGCTTTTGTCACTCCTGAATCTATAGCTGAGGTCCAGCTAATTGCTAAAAATTAGCTGTGAGGAAGAGCATTCATGCACAAAAAGCAGCCAGCTGCAATTGATGTTCAGAGCCCTGAAAAAAGCTGTGACTGTTTACACCATTTCAGCAACCACCGCAGTACAATTTAAGGAAAAAGCAAACTGAAAAAGAGGATCAAGAGCCCAAGTTTTCCACAAACAAAAGGTCTGCATGCCACATTTCTACATGCCAGAAATATATGTTTAAAATCATTGCCAGTCATTTTGTCCTGTCTAACAGAAGCACTCTGTCAATAAGACTGAGGAAATTAAGAGCTTACTGCACCTTTTTCTACTGTAGAAGAAATAGAACCCCAACGATGTTGGCTTGTTGGGGAGTTTGTAGGGGTGTTTGTACTGTCCAAATCTGATCACTTTTTAATTTTTTTTTAAGGGACTATATTTTCAGATAAGACAATACTTAGGAACTGTAAAGTAACAGGCTTTCAAAAACAGGCTTTCTTGTTCAAATACCAAAATGAAATTTCCAGATAGGTGCACACTTTCATATCTGTCTATTTTGCTGAAGTGACACGTTGCTAAACTGAAAATATTTTCCTGTCAGGGACACTTTTGTCCCTTACACTTTGGAAAAACTGTGCTGAGTTTCTTCCTCAGGGAAAGTTGGTTACTTTGCTTATTGTTTTAGGAAAACACTTGCTATTGTTTTTGTCATTTTCGGTTTACTTGACTACAAACAGGAAAATACATTCAAATGTAGTGAAAGTAGGAGTACAAAACCAGAGGTAAGAGGAGTTCCGTAGGTGAATATTCTGCATAGGAAATAATCATATATGCATATGCTGCATCCTGCAATGATGGTGTTTGATGCCAAGAAGCTTGCAAGTGTTACCAAAACACAAACATGATGATAATAATCCACTAATTTATTAATTGCTTGTAGGGTTGCTTGCTTGCTTCCACAGACCCATTTGGGTCAAAGGGGCTGCAGAAGGTTGTTTAGTCCATCCACTTGCTCAGTGAATGTTTTTCATGCCATGTCATTGCAACTTTTACTTTACACATACCCATGTGTATTAATCACCCTTTTTGTGACTGACATTTTCTTTCCTTCAGAAGCCTCACGAACACGGCCTGTCACTCTTTTCATCCATATCTTTAGTGCATTGATAGTCACATGCCATTTTACTGATTTTCTGCCTTTTCCTGTGTCCAGCTACTGTTTCACCTACATTCTCATCTCTGAGGCTCCACTGAAGGTCCTATTTCCTTTGCACACCTTCATTGTTCTTTTGCCTTTCTCCAATTCCCTCGGATGTCACTTTGTATGACTTGCATAGCTGTGCAGGAATATATTCCTGTTACTCGTAAATCACACTGCACTTCCAGACTCTTTTTTATCTAGGAGAGTGTACTCTGCATCTGATTTTATGCTAACAGAGGAAAATCTGGCTGGTAGGCACACATGCCCTCCTTTTAACGAAACAAATTCCTCAGATTCAACACAAGCACCTGCCCAAAGCAAGCGCTGTAAAAAGTATTAAGAATTTTAAAGAAAGGAGGGAAATGAAGGCAGCCAGGGAAAACATAGCTTCTTAATTTTGCTGCAAATTATTCTCCAGCACTCCCTTCTCCCAAACCACCTTGATCAAACAATCATTATGCGGCTTGCACTCCGCTGGGTCAATAGCACCAAACATCCAGCTGTGCCTGGCACGCAGGTGTTTGGGTTATGTGCTGCCAACTACAGGTGGACTGATTGATGTTGTGGTTGTTTTTCTCTTGGGAAAGAGGCCATGCAGGAAGGAAGGTGAGGGAACGGGACTGGGCTGGGCATGTTCTGCACTGCAAAGCTCATGGTCCATTGGCATTGGAAACCTCTCTAACAGCCCCAGTGCTGTATTCACAGCCCCTTCCACGTTTCCCTATGCAACCATGAGTACTGGACAATCTGACACTTTTCCATAGCTTGGAGGTTACCTCTGGAGTGCAGTTCCCTTTGGGTGAGATTAGGTGGGCAGGAGAACTTGTGCATGCTACCACAAATCCTTTTGAAATACGACCTCACTTCTGCAGCCTTTCTCAAACACTTACCAGCTCAGGAAGAGCAGGTCAGGTCACCACAGCAGGAGCTCTGTGCAGCACACAGCTCAGGAAACAGCTATTGTCCCAAATTACATTCTGCTGCCTGGATTTTTCCTGTGTTTTTAGTTTAAATAATGGTAGATAATGCCTCCTGAGTTCACTTCTCTCTTATCCTATCTCACCAATGACTGTATCTGAGGGTTTCCAGCTGTTAGGAATGGTGATAGGGCTAAATCTCTTTACTGACTTTAGCAGTCTCCACCTGACATTTTTGTGTGACTGAAGAAAGTTAATGAAACCTTTCTGGTGCAGCTCTTTGAGTTAAGAAAACATCTCTGCACTGCTCCATTAGCATCTCCTCTGAACATTACTGAAGTAACAAGCCCCCACCCCAAGGATTCCCATTCTGTTTCTTCAGAAATGAAGGAGTCACAGTAGATGAATTGTCAACTAGCAATTAGCAGAAGGGCTTAACTCAGGCTTCTCTGGGTTATGATCTGTGCATTTACATGAAGAGGATCAATAAATCTATGATATTTGGCACTGGAAATGTACAAATGTCTCTCCAAAGGTGGTTCTGTTTCCAAAAACAAACTGACAACTTTCAACTGTTGTTCTTAGGATGAGAGAATAGGGTAATAGAATTATACACACTGACATCAGCATTATCAGTGCCTGATTCAATGTGTTCATATTTCTTGGAGCAGAACAAATTTTGTAGAAGCTTCCAGTTCTTTCCAGGTACAGGATGGCACTCTCCAAACAAATGCCATTATCACCCATGTGTGTGTTGGGGCAACTTCCACAAGTCTTCATTTTCTCTTTTCCTTTTCATTTCCATTTTTATGCACTGACCCTTCATTCCCACTGAAGTGGGGGGGGAGGCTGTTGCAGCCCACCTTCATAACCTGTCTCCTTGCAGCTCTCCAGCAGAAGGGGCAACCTCATGTAGAGAAATGTGTTTAGCTATTTAGTGAACAAAAGCCAAAGTAGTAAAGCTGTGGTATGGGCAGTTCTCAAGATCAAATCTGCTGTTTGCATGTGCATTGCCAGCACTTCTACATCAATTAATGCTTTTCTGCAGTCAGGTGTTTTTCATTAACAAGAAAAAAGAGATTCCAGGTGATGATTTTATAAATGTGTTGACAAATGCCAACATTTTCTAATTCAAGTTATGATTAGAATGATTGCAACCTCCTAGGGAATATGCTAGGAATGCTCTTGATGTGGTTAGGAGGGGGAAATACTGGCTCAGGGTGCCAGAATGAACTCTTTGATTCTGCAGAAAAACTGGACAACAAGCCAGAAGGTAGTTTGTTCATACACATGTTGTGGATATGTGGCTTAGAACAGTTTACTGCATACACAGGTTAATTACTGAACCATGGAGGCGCAGTTCTGATCCAGGTTACATTTTAAACTAAATGCTGAAGTTCAACTACTGTTCACAGTCTGAAGCCCAAATCCTAGCCTTCTGGTATAAATACTGTTTCCTATTATCTGCAGTTTTTAATTCTCACCATTAACAGTGCACCAAGGAGCAGAGCTGGTGCAGCCTATGCTGCTTCTGTCACCTCCCCTTTAGGACACACGCATACATGTGTGCCTGTCTTTACAGCTGCATTACACAAGGCCACAAAGGATGGTTCCTCTCATTTGAGCAGATAGTCTTATGGTTTCTGACAGCTCTGAGGTCTTGTTTGTACTTACAGGTCTATTCAAAATCCATGTCTTGTGTTATACTATCTGCAGCCCCTGCATACTCTTCTGAGAGTGGGTGTGTAGTTTAGCTCAGCTAACAACCTGAACTGACTTACAGGAGAAGCTCTGCCTAGGTGAAATTATTTTCTCCCCCAACACAGACACAGTAATGATAACAAGAATCCCAACTTGACCCCTTCATATAGTGAAGAAGTGTCACTGCTGTCTAAGAAAGTGTAATACCTTACCTTGCAGTTGTTTGACAACTCCAGTAAGTTAAAGAAACAGCAGACAAGAATTTGTATGTGGGTTGCCACTAAAACACATAAGGATTCTTTCCCTGATCCAAAAGAGCTCCCTAGTAGTGTCTTCTTGATTTTTAAGCTTTTACAGAATTTTTTTAGTGTGACTCTCGGATGTTAGAAAGTCAGTATTTGGCTGACTAACCCTGACATCCCCTACACTGGGATGGTGTCATTAGTAACGCCTGTGCCTTGAGGGCTGGATTTTTAGGTCAAGGAGTTTCACAAAGAACAAGAGGTGCTTTTGCTTTGAGGGTTCAGAGGTGTAGAGTCCTGCACCAAGAGAATCAAGTGGCAAACAACAGAGGGATCTGAACTGAGGTCCCACATCTCCAATACCAAGGGCCAATGCTGGCATCTGTCATTCTGCATGTCCCTAAAAACCCTTTTGTGAGATTCTAATGCTATGGCAGAGCACCTTTCCACTAGTAATTGAGAGACACAATCTATTCTACAAGTACTACAACCCAGCAACACTATCAGCCCAGCAACCTACTTATGTGCACATTCACAGTCTTCCTGTTAATAAACTAAGCTATGAAACAGCAGATAACTTTCCATAGGTGAACACCTAATCCATTAGAAAGAAATTTAGCATATTCTAAAAATAGAGTGAAAGTAATGTTTAAAGAAAAATTCATTAATTGCAAGTTCTTTTGAAACAATAGGGAGAAATTAGTACATTATTTGTCAGTAGAAGTGCAAAAGAATAAAATCACTATGGAAAGAATTTTTGCTTTCAAAAGCAGACAGATACTCTGTTGTGGTTTTAGTGGAGAAGGGCGGAAATGTTGGTTTGGCCCATTTTGATCTCTAAAGGCTTGTAAATCAGTGATAATAAGCTTTGCTAGTCTAGCCTGGGAGAGGCTGTCCTGGAGTGATTCACATTTCAAAGAGCTCAGGATAAACAGTGCACTACTCTCCAGTTTGTTCCTGTGGAGTAAGCAGGACAGTACAAACTGGGAAAGACTGCTATTTTAGGGTGGACCAGATCTTCCAACAACCTCAAAGCCAGAACAATTAGTAAAGTGGAGCTCAGCTGCTTTCATATGCCAGCCAAAATCACTCCCTTGTTAGAGTCTGGTAACTAAATAAAGGATAAATAAACTAAAGAAAGGCAAAAGATGACTGTTCCCTTGGTTTTGTTACTGGGTTGTGTCACACGATCTCTTTCCTCCAGGACCCTCCAGGATTTTGTCCTTTTAAAAAACTCTGTTTTTTCAGTTGGACTCTGCAGAAGGATATTGGTCCTGAGAAACAGAAAAAATTTGTGGCAAATAAAATTCATCTAAAAAAGGTGAATGCCCCAAACCCTTTGTGTACAGTAAAAGGCCATGAATAAAACTCTCTCAAAGTCGGTCCCACAGTCCTAGCAGGTTAGTGCTACTACTAGAAGGCAGTAAAGCTCTGGGGCTCACAATGATGGCGGTGGAGAAAGGACCATGGGCCAGCAATATCGACTGCTTTAGCTGCTCCAACCAACACTACACCTCTCAGGGTAGACCAGAAAACTTAATTCTTACATGTGGAGGATGGTTTTCCAGTATAACCTAGTAACTGCATTTATATACACAAATAACTATATATAATATCCATGCTTTTCTCACAAAACTTCATTTCTAATACAGCAAGGAGGCCTAAGTGTGTCTCCAGTTGGGGGGCGAGGGAGGGGCTGGGAAAGAGGCATCCAAATTTCATTTGTATCAGCACAACTGATAAACAAAAAAGCCCAAAACACAGAAACTTAAACAAACAAAAAAACCCCACAGTGGTTTGTGGTTTTTTTCACTGGATTAGCTAAGAGCAAAGAACAAAATCCCAAAGAGATTGCAATACTAGATAGACACTGCAGAGTTTGAAAGGCAGCCAGCTGGCATAAAGCAAGTGTGGGCAAAACAAAGTAAATGGTATAAGTTCTCCATCATGAAAGTACAGGGATTTTAGCATCCCTGGAATAGAAACATTATTCCAGGGACAGTAATCATGTATGTACCCCACAGCCTAAAAAGACTGCAGAGCTAGTGCTGACTTAAAAACTGTAGAGTTTATCATTTTACTGTCCCCATGTGGCTCTGGACTTTGTCATATAGATCTCAACACCATACTGCATGGCACAGGCTCAGCATGCCCTACACTGCACATCTACTCATACCACACCTTTGCCTTAAACACCTGACCAGCTTACTCCAGTCTTTTCATTAGGATCTGGAAAACTGACATAATCAAAAAATCAATTCACAGAAAAAGAATGTCATGGTAATAGCTAGGGGAAGACATCAAGGAAAAGGTGGGTCATTAGTAATCAAAGGCTATGACTTTGCATTCTCTGTTTGGTCTGCATACAGCAAAAAAACCACCTTGGAAAGAGTGAAACTCTCCCTCCCTCATATTTATGTTAAGGTGTGACTAGAGACTGCAGTCAGCATTGAAGCTGTGTTGTGCTAGACGTTCCACAAACATAGTGAGAGATAATCCCCCATCTGAAAATAATTTGAAATCTAACCAAAAATACAAAACAGAGAGAGGAGAAACAAAGACATAGAAATGGAAGGACTTGGCAGCAGTTAGACGAGTCAGTGGAAGAGCTGGAGACAGAGTCATGCCTCCTGCCTTTCAAGTGAGTGCCCTCACTGCTAACTCATGCTCTAGCACAAAGCCAGGCAGTTCATATGCCACAAGCCTATTGCTTATAACATTGTATGTACAATTGCTCTCTGAAAGGCTCTGGAAAAATCACACTTCTTTCATGAAGGTATAAAAGAAAGATCAAAAGGCAAAAATAGATTGTGTGGAAGGCTGTTGATTCACATTTTGGAACAAAATTCGTATTCAGAGCATGAAAAGCTTTAAGGTAGCAAACAAAGCTGAATTATGAACATTTTGTTATCCATGAGATTATATCTATGTAAAAAAAAAACCTGGCTCTTGGCTTTAAATAAGGTCTGTAGAATAAAGGAAAGCAAAAAGCGGTCCCCTTTCTTCACCGCTGTTTTTTTCACTAGAAGAACAAGGAGATTATTACTGAATTACAAGGCAATAAATTCTGACACAACAACTTTATAGGCATATGCTGAAAAAATCTTGTGGAATTTGCTTGTAAGGGAGGTCACGAAGTCAAAGAAAAGTTGGTCTTTTAGGAAGGGCTGAATAACTTCATGAGTCATTACCACTAACTTTTGGTGTTACGCAAGAAAATGTATAAAAATCTTGTTTAGAGCACAAGAGGATTCTTCTTCATGGATCTCATTTTTAACATAATGAAGGATTGTGACTAAGGCATTAGGAAGAAGAGTTACTGTCTGATATTTATGCATTTCCCCTAGTTTGGTTTGCTCTTACATATTCATGGTCTCTTTTTTTCCATGAGTTTGCCCTTTTGGGGAGAGGTTTTATCTTAACGCTGACACCCCAACACAGTGAATGCAATTACATACTGTTTCAAACACACACTTCATCTTTCCACTATGAAAAAATCCAAGAATTCTGTGCTCTACAATTCCCTCAAATCTGTAATTTCATGGGATATGAATATTTAATATTTTCTGTCTCTGAAGACTTGGCAGAATTATATTTTATACCATGCTACTCCTCACTATAACAATAGTACATCCCTTAAAATTATGCCAAAATTAAATGTCAGATGTGAAGTTTGCCATCCTTACAATGTCAGGTATGAGGTTTGCCGTTCTTATAAAGTTCACTCAAAATATCAAGAGAAAATAAAAACAGAGATTGACATAATTTATTACACTTTTAATGAGAAAGTTGTATGCTGCCACCAAACCCACTGTAGACATCAAAATGCTATTACTTTAGTAGTCTAAACCACAATTGGCTTCAAGTAAACTCTGGAGATGATGAAGAACACTGTGTTTCTAGAATGCTCACCTAGGTACTGTGTAGTGCCTCTGGAGGAATGTGTTTCTTCCCCCTGACAATCTATGGAAAACTGTACTCATAAACTTAAATAGTCCTGAATTTCATATTCTCTGGCTGCCTAAAGTGATTTAAAGTAAATTATGCAGATACCCATGGGTGTGTCTGCTGCTGCTCATTTTACTCACTCTAGCAATATGACTAATTCTATTTTAAGGCAAATCAGTCCTGTTAGATCATTCAGTCTGCATCCTGTATAAAACAAGATGGGGAATTTTGCTGTTCTGTAGTGATTTCAATGAACGCTACTTGAAAAAATCTTGCTTTTAAACTGCTCAGTCTGACTGCCTCAGGAACAGTCACTCCAACAACAATTGTGTCAACACAGATTTTTATCTAGACTTTGGCACTTCTTCACAAATCATTTAAAAAAATTTTGGAAGTGACAGGGGACCTACACTCTCTGCCGAACTGTAGTAGAAACAGACCCACTCATTAATGATGACTCAGAAAACATAAAGGTATGCAGAAATTATGTCTTCATTTTACACAGAACACCAGAGTTTAATCATCACCACCTTTTTAAAAGCTGGAACTTTATTTCAAAGACATGAGTTGTTAAAGGGCTCACCACATGCTGTAACAAAGTTGTGTAGCTGTACTTTGCTTTACTCAAGTGAATTCACATTGTGTAAGATCAATGTTGCTCATTTCAACAACTCATTTCCCTCTGGATCTCAGGAGAGAGGTAGACTTCAATACTTTGTAACTGCCTTGGAGTCTGGGCATGGTAGGGATAATGAAGATTAGGCATCTTCCCTATCACAGTCTCCTTCCTTAGGAAGCCCCAAGTTTTCAGAAACTGTACTGGAGTGCTCTAGTGTGGATATCATGCCACAAAACTTACTCAAATTTCAGGGGCATGAACCCAATGAGTAATTTCAAACAAACTACAGCAGCCTAAAAAAGAAAAAAGGGCTGATGTGTATAAATAATAACTTCATCCTCTTAGACTAAAGACACTAAGAGATGTTAAAGAAAACATACAGTTTCTGAGGTTTTTCACCTTAAATAGAAAGGCTAAAACATCACAGGCTGGAATAGCAGTTGTCCTGTGGCAGGGCAGAAACAAAACACCATCTTTCAGCGGGCCGGAACTCAGAGATCTCTCCTGTCCTTGCAGCAATTTGGATGTAAAGCCACAGCCAAACCCTTGCTCATATGGCTGGCATTTGGGTTAGCCACTGCCAGGTGATACTGAGCTCTGACTATTAACCTTTGTTTCCCCCACTCTTAAGTCTGCCAGCCTTGTCAGTACCCAGCATGGTCCCAGCTCTCTCCCTCCCTGGGCAGAGCAGACATCCTTACTGTTTTTACCCGGAGCGGTAGATAAAAGTACGATTTTAGGCAGCCTAAATAATTTCTTTTAAGCAGAAATTATACTGTCTGAGCATTTCCATTTCAAAGGGTTGAATGGTTGCTTTTTTTCCAGTTTTTTCATCTTTCTAGGATTCGGTTTTCTCGACTTGGCTTTTGCTTAAGACAATAGTTTTTGGTAAGTTTGACAACAAACAGTTAAGCCGTTTCTGAGGATGTTGACAGAAAAGCATGAGTATAAATTTACACTTTTTTTTTTTTTTATGTTGGCAACATTTTTAGTTTTGAACAGCTCAGCATCTCAGCAGGAAATGGAAGAGAGTTAAAATTTGACCTTAGGTCAAAAATTTTTTTTGATGATCCAGTGAAAATCTGCTTTTCTGTCACCAAGTCTGTAAGACACAGAGCTTGAGTAGCAGCTCATCCAGCCAGTGGGTCATTCTGGTTTTCATTGTTTTAGTAAGTCCTAAGGCCATGAAATTGTTCTTAACTAGCTCTGTTCTGAATTTTATGATGTGGCGAAATTTGTTATTTAGGAACTACTGGGTACTACAGTGTACCTTTTTATTGCTGTCTAGGTAGGACCACTCAGGTCCTTGCACGCTGTGTAATTCAAGTTACGTTAAATTCTTGAATGGATGATTTAATTAATGGTTGAAGCTTCTTTAGGCCGAGATGTAATCAACTACAGCAAATTATGATTACTTCTTCCCTAAAAGAAGCTAGCTATATCAATTTTACCAACACATCCTCCTTTAGCTCTTTTATTTAATCTTATACAATTATAATCTCAACTCATGTCCGTTGGTGTTATATAGGAAACTAGAATTATACTTGTTCAGGGAAGCAAATGTTAAATGGGAAGAAAGGGGGTTTTTATATTCTCTTTTGCTTTTTGAGAAGCACCTATTACTTTGCTCACCAGGTGCCTACATGGGTGAGGCAAGACACTCAGACCAACAGCTGTGCCATCTTAAGATCTGCTGGCAGAACACAGATATAAATTATAACTTGTACCCAGTGGGAAGCGACATTTAAACACAAGATAAAGCAACGTGTACAAAAGCACTGGCAGAAGCGTGGGTGTCGAGAAAGTTAGCAGTTTTCCTGTCTGAAGGAACCAGGCCAGCAGATAATTCTTTGGAGTGATTTCTTCCTCCTAGAAAGTACTTAAGTGACCTTAAGCTGCTGAGCTGGCAGCAAACACAGCTCGAGTTCAGCGGATGCACATGTCTGCACTGCGTGATTCCACCACAGGGACCCAAGACCTTGGGAAGCAGCTTTAATTGAATAAAGCCATCCAGGGCATGGACAGCACTTGCGTTGAGTTGTTGGAACAGCATGAACTGAAAGAAGCGCTGAGGCCTAAAAGCCATAAAACTGTACTGACCACATCTTCCAATGATTTTTTGGCATCAAATTACACAAAGTTGTCTTTTCTTGTTGTGTTGCACAGATAAACGACACAGATTATTCCTTCATTTTTCAAAAGATCATACACAAAAATTATCTTCAAAATGTCCCTAGATGCACTGCTGGAAAGAGCAGCATAAAATCCCTTACAGAAAGTGTTTTCCTTTTTTATCCCTTTGCAAAAGAAATACATATTTCTGTCTCTTCAGTTTGAAATGAATATTTATTTATCCAGTGTATACATACAAACATATATAATTTATGCATTTATATACATTGACATTAAGCTTCTTTTTCTAAGAGTTCTGAAAACTATGAGAAAAACTACTGCAAGGAAATCTTCCTCACAGTTTTTTCTTGTGTTTCACCATGCTCAGTGTAGAAGCCTCAAGTTCCTGTACCATTTAGATTGACTACAGTATGTATTTGAATTATCATTGATAATAGCTCACATTGACAGTACTGACTGCAGAACAGTCAGTAAAAATAACCTACCTTTGCCCAAAGGCTATCAGACCCCTTTCTTTTTATTTTAGATGGCCTTATAACTTTCATTTTCATTAAACACATTTTTAATGTGCTTAATGAAAATGAAATGTCCAAACAGCTTAATTCTATATGGTTAACAGAAAAATATAAGAAACCAATTAAATTTTACATCTTCCACTATCTACAGCAACATACAGGAAAGGTTTAGAAGAAACTTGCCCCATGGACTTCTGCAAGACAAAGATTCCTGTGCCTTTTTTGTGACTGCTCGTGGAGTGCTATTTCATGGGGGAAATGGCATAGCATTTTATAAAATTCAAATTAGCAGATAATATGCAAATAGTGAGAAAGGTTTTTAATCAGACAGCTGGCATTATAAATAATTATAAATCCTAAATATTTCCACTATAACTTTGTTTCATGTTACCTCTCAAGTTCTTCCCCCCACTGAAATGAAAGCTAACAAAAGGAAATAGGACAAGACCTGTAGTGTAAACCAGCCTATATTTCCTCTGTCACTAAATAAAATCATTCAAGAAAAATGAAAATGTTACATAAGCTTATTTAAACAGTATTGTGGGTTATACATTATTCACGTTTAACTTCAGTGTCAAAATACTTGCCCAAAATTTTACCTCTCCACTAGTCCTGTTGGCTCAAAAGAGGCTCTGTGATGCCATTCCAGCAACACTCAGGCAAAAAAACCTGCAATGTTTAGATGAGTAAAAGCAGCAACAGATGGAACTTTCTAGTGCAAGGTTCTTATCAGGCCTTAAAACACAGAACAGCTTGATGAAAAGTTCTGTGTTACAAAGAACAAGTGAAAATTAATAAAAAGAGGTGAAATGCTGACTATTAAGTCCTGAATGTGTTGCAACTCTTATGCAGCAAGATACAAGAGGCGCTGATTCTGTGATCCTCAGGTACAGGAGTAGATGCAGTTAAGAAGAGACTGGATGCTCCTGAGTGTTGGTAAAAGGCTGCTACCTCTGCCCTCCACTGTGGAAGGAGGCCTGTTACATCTACACCAAACACTGTTATGGAGTCTTGCAAGGCTGCAAGTCTCCCTGAGCATCACCTCAGAGGTGCAGGCTGTGTCTGTCCCAGGAGATTGCATCCCTGCACGTTGAGGGAAGCACAGTGCAGCCATGAGTGAGGTTACAAACCTCACTGTGTAGCTTTCAAAGATGCTCGCTGTTGGAGTCAATAAATAATAGTTAAGCTTCTTTTCCTGGACCTTCAAGAAATATTTCAGTGTTTCTGGATGGTGGAAGGTTATTTAATTCAAACATTCTTTTTCAGCACAAATTACGTTTCTCTATGAAACTGTTTTTCATCTTTATCCCAACTGTCTTCAATGGAAAAGTTAGGGAAGTTGTCCCTGGATAATTTCCTCCTTCATTACAATGCTTTAAAGCTTAATTTATATTCATAACTATGCTATATATAAAAAATCAAGGTAATCAAAGTTAACCTGTAACATTTCAGCAAAGTCAGCAAATATTAAGAACCTCAAGTATAAGTACTTTATAAAAACACTTCCATAAGTCAAAACTTACCCATACTTGAAAGACTGCTCAGTCAGGTTTTTAAAACAAGATTGTCACTGAGGTGCTTTAGAATCTGTGTGTTTTAGAAGCATATTTTTATTTCTTTCTCATATTTTTCTTTCCTTTCCCCTAAAAAGCTTTTTCTACTCAATGAAACACAAATAGTTGATCTTTATCAGAAAAAGACAGAAAGATGTTCTGGAGAGCACCTAATGTACTTCCAAACCACAGTTATTCTAATGAAATTTCTTCTTTGGCTCCAGTTTTCCATCCTATTTATCATACAAATATGGCAGGAGGGACCACAATCAGATGCAAAAGCATAAAAGTATTTTTGGCTTTGTTAGTGTGCAATTCTACGTGAGCTATTTGACTTATGAACACCTGTAAGTGACATTGAGTGAAACACAACATATCAATCCTCCTTGTGGGAAATAAATTAGCCACTGCTTGTAAGTGTGAAAATTATACACTCTCATTCCTCCATGTTCTATTTTACTGTGCTTTGACACAGGAATTCATGCTGCGAAATGCTTCTGGAAGTTTACAATTTTTCAAAGTAAATGTGGTAGGTGCATTCCAAATTGCACACTGTTTCTCAAGAAATCATGTAGCATCATTACAAAACACTCTGCAGCAAATGGCTATTTAAGTGTTGATGTTGCAATAGGAAGTCTGAAGGAAACAAGTGCATTCAGTTTGCAATTCTGCGTAGGAAAAAACCTCCAACAATGAAGACTACACCTTTAAATTACAATTCTATTCCTCTATAAAAGCATCAGTTCATCAGTTTAATCTTGTTCAGCCTAATCTAGGATTTGTCTCCTTCCTGGCCTAACACTAGTTATCTGAACCAAGTTTTCAGATACTGGGATGTTAGACAGGTCATGTAAGATTCCAGAAACCCATCCTCAGTTTGGGATCCTTACTAGAAGCAAACCCCAGGGCTGATCCTTACAGAACACAGTTACATGCAGTGGTAATTTGGTGGCAGTTCCTCCTTAGCTTTTATGCACTCTTCCTCAGGAAAATGCAATTAATTTTCAGACACAATAGTTAGGAGGTTGAGGGAAAGATATGTTTAAGAGGAATCTGCAAGCATTTGTTACCTGGCCTTATCAGGAAGCTTTACCCATTCTGCTTTCCAATTTCTGGCAAATGTTGGCAACTTTGGCTTAATATCTGGAACTTCTATGGTGATATGTCAGATAGACAGAACACCTTCTGTCAGGGCCTTGGCCTTGGAGTAATCTGCTCTTCGTGAAGGCACACACGACACCAGCTGTCTTCAATGGGACTTTTGAAGACCTTCTCCTGTTTCTATTACCATGACATATGAGCATCTATATGGGGGTTGCAACTGTTTATTATAGTTTCTGTAAAATGACATTAGTTACCCCTTTTGACAGAGACAGAAATTGAGATGTAAAAAGACTACACCTTTAATTTCAAATGCTAAGAGCTTAAATACTTAACAAATATTTCAAGTATGTTTGTTTCCTTTTTGGTTTAAGTGAATTGATGTTCCTTGTCATTCACACAGAGGAATCACTCTTCTTCTAGCAATAATTCCCTATATTTGTTGTATGGAAGAAGTGAATTCTAAGAGTGTCACTGCTATGAGGTCTTTATGAGCTGATATTTGACTTTATTTTAGTTAAAGATTTTGCATCAAACTGAAGACCTAGACAACAGAAAAGGAGGAAAATCCAACTGAGATTCCATATTAACTTTAAATGGACAACCATCTTAATCCTTTCTATATAGCGATCCAATCTTGTCCTTTTCTATATGCTTAGTCTCTCATACACTGCAATAACATAAATAACATTTTAAAAAATTTATTAATCTGATGACCATTATAAGAGTTCAGGGTGTGGACATCATGAGCTTCAGACTGGAGTGCAAAGGGAATTACACAAGAGAGAGATCTATGCAACCAGAATAGACTCTCTCAACTCCTTCCAAATGCACTGATGATAGATTGTGTGCTCTTTTTATTCACAGTTACCTCAACTTTATTCAGCCCAGTTTTTTGAGTGCAGGCATTTAACCTAATAGATTTTAAATAATGAAGAAGAGTAGGTAGCTCACTAGTCTGATAAATTGTCTCATTTTTGATATTGTGTGCTCTTTTTATTCTTTGAAAGAGATTCAGTGCACCATTATAAGGACTAGAGAGTCAGGAGAATAAATTACTTACTCTATCACTTCTCTATGCTTCAGGTTTTCAGCTTTCCTTTCATATACATTGGGTGAGAGTCTCATTTGTAACCTTTGCCTGCTGCTAAGTGCTGAAGACCTCTAGCAAGGGAGCTGTACTCTCTGAAAAGACCTGCGTGCAAAACAAGTGCCACTGCTGTTGCCACTGTCAAAGAGCTCCTTCTATAAAAGACCTGTGTAGCAAGTGTGCACAAAGGGATTGTTTGACACCATCAATGGGTGTGTTTATCAGCTCATGATACATTCATGCCGTACACATGTCCTACAGCCTGAATTATTTATGAATATCATAATTTAAGGGACATCCGTTGCAGACAGTTGAACAGGGCCCCCTTGACATAGCTGCTGCTGCATCAGCTCTTGAAACTTAAACAGGCTGTGCCTGCAGTATTATCCCCAGTCATCTCTCTTGGTATATGTTTCTACGTTCTAATTTTAAACTTCAAGCTGTCTGCTGAAGAATGACTCAGAGAAAGGATGGGTGACTTACTATGGAGGAAATTAGAAGTCCAGTCATAGTCAACCCAGACTTTTGACCTTGAGCCTGAGTCACACTAATTGTATGTGCTGTAACCCCACACACAAAAACATGCACATAATCAAACAATTACTTTTTTAAAAGTGTCTGGACTTTCATGAAGGTCTGACTCTGGCTTGGTCTGGAACTGAAAAATGAGACAAAAGAAGAAAAGGCTCTTCAAGCAGTTTTTCCACTCCTGTTTAAAGAAAAAAAACTGCACAGAAATTTTGACCTTACCATAACAGCAACATTGTGCTTGGCTTCATTGGGCTACTCAGGAGTCCAAAGCCTATTAAGTGTGTTTGGGATTCTCAGCTGATATGGCAGGCACCAGGCTTCTCACTTCAAAAGGCATTGTCACTGTTCGTCTCAGTCACTGGCATTCTCAAAAAAGAGGGCAAAATCTACAAGGGTTTGAGGGACAAGGTGGCTTTCTGCCTTATGATTTTTTTTTTTTCTAAATCAAAAAAAAGCCTGTGAGCAAAACCCTTACCCCATATAAAGTTTCAAAGTGCTTTTAAAATCAGCTTCTCCACTTTAGGAAGGGAAAACTGGAGAAGTTATTGAAAGGATATGCTTGCAAAAGGTTTCAAACAGAGCAATGCTAAAAATAAGAGCTTCTGCCTCTCATAGGCTACCCAGCAATGCTCTGTCCATTGTGAAAAACTGGCCTCCCATCATCCAGGGAATATCCAAAGCAAATTATACCTTTAGGATGAATCTTGCTGATTTAATGATAAAATGACCTGTTAGAATTCTTTGTGTTACTGTTCCTTTACTTAAAAGTTCTTATCTTCTAATTTGGCCCCACCTGTTGTCTCTGACAAACGATCTCTGATCATCTTAAGGTAAAACTTGGATGATGCGTCTCTTTAATTTGCTTCGCTTTGCTTAAAAATGAACATAAAGATAATTTTCTTTTGGTGATGCAAACTATGAAACATGCAGGAGATGAAAGACTACACAGTCATAGTTGCTGGGACAACTCCAGTAGTCAGAATTTTCTTGGGTTTAATCTTTTTTCTCACAATTTTAACTTCACAGCATCTGAGGCAAACCAGCTTTGTGGTTTTCCCTAAATGCCATGATAATGAAAAAGAGAAAGAAAGTTGTCTGCAATATCCCAGAGAGGTTGTAAAAATCAGATTGGAACTTGTGTCTTTCAGGGTGTGCAGGGATCTTCCCAGCTAAACAGTCAGTTGGTGGAAGGTTGCACCAGGCAGAGAGAATTTCTTAACTCTTTTCTTAGAAATGTTCCTCCTCTTCTCTCCCCTTCCTGAAGTGTATACACAGTCACCATCTCCTCTTCACATAATCTTTTTCAAAAGATTAGAGAGGAAGTCGGGGTCCTTTAGAGGCTCTCAGGACCCATCCTTGATGAGAGGCAGGCTCACTATCCAGACCTTTCTCAGCAGTGCTGCACTTTTTAACTCTAAGTGACATTAAAGACAGGTCTGAGGAAGGAAGGTCAGACCCCAGGATGGGAGAGGCAAGGGGAGATGCCCCTGCTTCTCAAAGAGATAACATATCCATTGCTTCTCAGGCATGTTTTTTTAATATCTGCCTGCAGCAGCACAATTTGCAGGGTCTCCTTTGTAGTAACAACAATGAGGAAAGATGTACTGCATTACTGTTAAGAACTGAATGTCATTAATCAGTCAGCACACAGCTGGGCCTGCTGGAATCAGCAACTCTCTCAGCCCACATCCAACAACTCCTGGGTCAGGCTAAAGCAATAGTCCTGCGGCACGGTCCCAACATTATTTCTTTTGTTTTTACTTTAGTTGCAGCAGTTGCAGAGAGTGCTTCACTGGCTGGATGACATAGCAGCACTGCCTTTAATTCTCCTCCCTGACAAGGAAGATTGCAAGTCCCTTAATACGCTAATGAAGAAGCATTTTAAAAAAGAAAATGAGCTTTTGAAACTTTAAATGGGGCCAAGCAGGGTTGTCTTTAGGAAGGAGCAAGCCTTCAGCAAAGTCCTGAGAAGTCTCTGCCACTCCTGACTTCTGAATTCTTCCAGAATCAAAAGTATGGGGTTTTGTTTCATATCAAACATAGAAAAAGATTTAAAGTTTATTGTCTGCTACACTTTTGTTGGGCTTAAATGAAAAAGAAACACAGGAAAATCATAGGTTATCCTCTCCATATACTTTAATAAACTGTCTGCTTTTCATTGTGACAGTGGGTCTCCTCCTCTTCTAAAACTGTTTGCATCAGTGCCATGCCGTACACATGTCCAAGGCAAACCAGCTTTGTGGAGAACTGTTATGATAAATTTGAGATCTTGCCTAACATGGATCTATTCTGTAGACACAGTCATTTATTCAATTACATGAGCTCTACTTCTTTGGATGAGTTTCTGGGAATAGGAGAGCATGGATTTGGAAGTTCTATTTCTAAGAATCTCAAATCCCTAGGATCAGATATTCATAAGATTGGAACCACTATACATTTAAACAAAAAGAACATCTTCTGCCCACAGTGAAATGAATTGATGGCTCACCAATGAGGTATCTGAACATTGGTTCAAAGTGAACCACTTCTATAGCACTCAGAAAATATTATAGGACTTTCCTACATCTATAAATAAGTGACCTGTAGTGCATTAGACTATTTTCTGGAAGTGAAAGTCTGGTGAATACTTTTGTGGCTGTTTGCTTAGAAGAGGTTTCGCCTGTGAGAGTTAAAGCAGTCATCCCAAAAATGCTGAATACTTTGCTCCCTTTTATTAGCATTCCAGTCAGCAACACTGTAGACTAGTCATACCCTACTAGTCAGACTACCTGAACACAGAGCAAATAGTTTGTGACAAACTTCCAAATCTGAAGTGAAGTGACTCACAATAACTGAACAAACTGAATAGCTGGCTATTCATAAATGACTTACAAAGAGAACAAAGGTTAAACTTTGGAAAGTCATTTAGTACTCATAGTTAGTTGGCCATGATCTCTTTTTTGCCTTTTAAAATAACAAGAGTGATCAAAAAAGCAAAACAAGCCTTGAAAGACAAGCAACCTAATCTCAGAGAGATGAATCTTTAGATCATGCATGAAACACCATTGCTGGCTCGGCACAGCAATTACTTTGTGCAGTTCTATGAGAGGTGGGAGCTGTGAGCCAAAAGTAAGAAACAAGTCCAGCACCAACTTACCACTAGCAGTAAAAAATGTAAAGAGGCTGTTTTAACTATGTATTTCCAAATCCACAGCATTCTCCCTCTGCCAATTGCTCCAGCTTTTCTGCTCTTATTCTACCTGGCTCCATATAGGTCTTTATGGTATATTCAGCTGAGCCCCTGAGCAGTTTTTATTAGTGCACCAACAAAGTGTCTAATGTCTCTCATTTATAATCTTTTACTTCATCTATCCTTTCTTCCAGAAAGATGGTATGTGTGAATTGAATATTTGATGCACTCTTGAGCATGATCCATGATTCCAGCTGAGTAATACATAACTATTTTTCTCCTCATCTCTTGCATGATTTTTCTGATGTTTTGTTATCACTGTAGACTTTCATGTCTCATCTGGACTCTGAAGAATTATTGGTGAATAATGGTGTTACAATTTTCATCTTTTTATAAAGAGTAATTTGTCTGTCTAGAACTATACAATGAAGGCAAAACATTTGTGATACATACAATACTGTACCTAAACTGCACATGTGTGTGCAAGCCCCTGCCCAAGGATGGTCTGTACCTGGTGTTGTAAGGGAAGACATCATTAAAGATCTAGACCATTGTGGGTGTGAAATTTCACCAAGGGTTTTGTAAGGATCATCTGTCTTGTTATTACAGCTACATTCATGATGGGTGAAGCAAATGATTCTGTCTGTCAGCTATTAGTACTCCCAGAGCTAGCAAAAATAAACATAACCAAAACACTGTCATCTTTTGATTTCCTTTCACATGTGTTTTAAAAGCCTGTGACTTTGGAGTTAGTTTAAATCAACATATTGAGTGGATTTTAATTATGTATTTTCTTCTTCTGCCACAGATTATAGCATTAAAAAGACCTTAATGGGCAACATATATATATATATATATATTTAGCAAGGTTTAACTTCACTTTTCTCTGCTTTCATAACATGTGGAATCATGGAAATTCAGCTCCCATCCCATTCAGTTTGATTCATCTCTGGGGATGACATTGCATTTATCTATCCATCACTTCAAAGGTTTTGGTGTAGAGGAGCTGGAATGTATCTACAGATTCACTGGAACAAGATGAGGGTGCACACCACCATTTAGGTGGTTAGCAATAGCTTCCATGGATCCTTCTCTGATCCAGTGAGCTGTGCTGTGTCAATGCATGGATTCAGCATATTCTTGGCCTTGGTTGAAGTATGATGTATGAGGGTGATCACAAAAAAATCTAAAGTCTGGTAATGTAAACCATCTTCACTACAAACATCAGATCAAACTCTATTGAAAGTCAACAGCCAAACTGAGGTGATTCAGTTTTATGATCTCAGACAGTTTGTCAACAGCAATATCTAACCTCTAAAAGGTCTCTTAGATGTGGCCTGCTAGCAAAGCCATTTCTGAAGTAAAGAAACTGAATCCTGACAGATCAAGAAATCTCAATGTTTTACCATGAGCAACACCTGGATTTGTGAAAGACACTTTACATAAAATAAAGCAATAAATCTTTAACTCTGCCCTTCAGATTCTAAGCCATGATGAACAGCATGGGCACTGTTTAGATAAAAGAGGAAACTTCATGTGTTACTCTCTATAGAGGACACAACAGAAGTAAGATCCCATTCACCCAAATTACCCTGATCAAACCTTGCATTAATTAGCACCCAGATAGCAAGGTGTGGGTTTACTCAATGCCCTAATAGATCTTAGCTTAGGATACTCAAGTGGAGGAGGGGAATTAGAAACTTCCCTTAATTGTTCTGCATGTATCTAATGAACATTACAGCTTTTAAGAATTTTGGCAACACATTCTACTGAGGTATTATTTTAAACTTTGCTTCCTCAATCAAATAGCCTACTGTTTCAAAGCAATTTTGTTCCCTGTCCTAAGTATTATCACAAGCATTAACAAAGTGGACTGCAGAGGGCTGTGACAGAGACGGCGTGTGGGCAGCACTTTGCTAATTTGACCTCTCTTCACAGAAATGAGAGGAAACTGTGATCTGAAGCTGACATTTCCTTAGAACATCGCCCAGCTTTCCTAACACTGGGACCACAATTCACTGATAACAGGGCTTTGAAGTAGCTGGAGCAGAGCCAGGAAACATTGGAAGTATTCTTCAGAGAATATCTGTTTCAGATTACCCCAATTTATAGTAAGCCACACATGCTAACTTTAGCATTTCTTCTACCTTTAAAGCTTTTCGTCTTGTGGATGATTGATCTTGAGCCTTTTCCTTTGGCTCAGTGCAGCAACATTTCTTGTCCAAACACTGCATTCCTATTCGGCATCCAATTTCTTCCCCACCGTGTGTCACTAGGTTCACTTATCTTTCTCATCCTCTGACCCACATTAACTTTGGTAAATGTATAATTGTGCTGGAATTGAAGCAGAACCTGTGGCAAAAATTCCACTGAATGTGGCTAAGAAATTTCTTCTTGTGCTTGCTTTATTTTGTTCATTCACACCTGCAGCACTGAGTCTTCTAGTTCTGCACTTCCCCTCGTCATCATCAGAGGCAGCAGAAGGATAACTCATAAGCAGGAGTTAGGTTTTTCTAGTCCCATTTGAATTCAGTTGGGGTTGTACACCTGGCTTTCACAACAAGTAATGCAAATCAATAGGAGCAGCTTTGTAGGGTAAACCACTTTTTGCTGAGGATCTGACTGAGCACCTCCAAAACAAAGCATTATGCACACATTGCCTGCTCTTCAGCCACATCATGGGGCTGCTGGCAAACCTGGTTCTCACTGCCCAGCCTACACATGATTTCCAGGGCATGAATACTGATAGCTAAACACAGACTGTAAAGTCCATTTGATAAGTCTGTCAAACAATCACTGCCAGCATGGTTTAGCATCTAACCCATGGTGTGAAATATGTCTATAGTCTATAACCTGCAATGAAGTTCTAAGACACCCTTTTGCCTCTTCCCCAGTTGGAACTTAACATCAATCAGTGTTACGTAGAGCAAGAAAAGTGGATAGCAGGCTACTCTACTATCAGGCACTTGTCTTGGAAAGAGAAGTCAGTATATATACGAATTCTTATTTTCAACACATCATATGAAAATGACAGAAGTCATCCATATGGAAAGCTCCCTTCTTTGTCAAGTACAAGAAAAAAAGTCTGCTTTCCAATAGGAAGACAATATTTCCTTTTATCACTATTGCAAATAGCTCAGGACGCTTTAAAATCTAAACAAAGTAGAAATTACAATTTGGGCTTCCAGACTGGTACATTTTGGGTTGCTGTTTTTCAGAGCTGTCATCTACTGACTTTGATAATTTACTCTCTCAGTAGTAGCATAAAAAGATTACCTGAAATGGTGGGAAGACCAGCTCATTCATTGACAAGGAAGGGACTATACACATGGCAGGTAGTTGCTTGTTCTTGCTCACAAGCCATGAAAAGAGCGCTCATCAGTTTGTGCATCTCTCTAACATCAAGGCTTGCGTGCACTGCAGTCAGGAACTGCAGTAGGTTGGCCACTGCTGTCTGGAAATCTGGCAGTGGTCCAGAAATTGAAGTGAGTCTTTTCAAAAGGGGAAAATCTACATACAGTTTGGGGGAAAGGAAAAACAAAACAAAATGAAAAATGCCAAACAAAAATTTCCAGAGAACTCCAATTAAATCTGAGCTCTGTCACTGAGCAAAAGACAGCCTCACATACTTCCCTGAACTCGGACTAATGCCACATATTTCCTACTCTTCAGCAGTCTCATTCTTATATTTCTACTGTTTCTACTTGTTTAGTGGGATTTTCTTTGTAAAAAAGCTTACCGCTGAACATGAATGCAGATATTCATCTGAGTGCATAATGACAGTAAGCTTTGGGAGAACACAACTTCCCTGCCATTATCATGTGTTCCTCTCATTCTCTTCTTCTTGGGAAATTAGACTATGATTTCACAAGAGTTTGCCTTCTGACATTTCTGAGTTTCCCTTACTATCACGACAACAGTCGTGATAGACAAAACATTGAGTGAATCCATTTTCCATACTGAAGAAACATTTTGAGATGAAATTTATGTCCATTTATTTTCACTGAAAGAATGTCTCTCTTGATGCATTTTATTTTGAATTGAACAAATAACTAATTACAAAAATGTGATGGATGAGAACTGATCTCACCATAAAAACTTCAAGTCTTTCATTTCAGGCTGACCTGACACAATGTTGGGGTTTTTTCCTTCCATTTTTTGGTTCAAATATAGTTGTTGGGACAGTCATTTGGCAGAAGTCCTTACCATTTTTAAGGAAAAAATTAACTTGGCTATCAAAAGCAGTTGTAGAAGCAAGCAATCCTGTTGGGACAGACACCCACTGAGATAACAGGTACCTTACAGTCATGAGATGCACTCTGCAGCATCACCTAAAAAGTCCAGAAAAAGGTACAGACTGTCCTTCTTCCTGATTTTGATTGCCATCAACTACATTTTCCCAATTTTATCAATTGCAGCACCTGAAAACTTAAAATTGATGACAATCTGAGACCGTTATTAGATTGCTGTCAAAATGACAGTTTGGCATTGAAACACACTTTCAGGACTTCCTGTTCAAATTCCCCATATGAAGGCAAACTAGTGCTAGAGAAGAAATGGAAGGATCCAGGCAACTGGCATGTGTCTGCTTGATCCTGGTGGTCTTCCTGTGTGTGGAATTTGATACATTTCAGTACATTACAGTCAGTGAAATTTTACTTAAACTTACAACCCAGAATTAAACTACCTTCTAAATTGCAAAGGCACATTACTAATGATGACAAGCTTCCCGCACTGCACTTAAACCACTCTTTTCAGAAGCTACCATCCAGCATATGAGTATGTCATAAATTCCCTAAGTATCATGATGTCAAGTCAGAGAGGTGTGGTTTTGTCGAGGTCACACAAAGGTTGCACGTGGAAGGTGAAAACAGAGTTTAGTTCTCCTGTGTTCCAGTAAAGAGCTTTGACAGCAGACCATCGCCTCTCACTGATGTCAGCCCCTGTAATAAATGATGTCTCCATGGCTGGGAACTGCCCAATCTGACATCATTAGCAGATCTGGAATTGCTAAAAGGTTTAGGGCTTCATCATGTTTTGCTTTTAATTGAGCATGAAGCTGTCTTGGCAATAATACCATAAAAAGCCTTACACCCAAATAAAATCTGTTTGGATTGGCTGGTCTTCATGAAGTGATTCAGAACAACAAAGCTGCAACTTCTTTCTTCGTGTCAGCACAGTTGTCAGGACTAAATATTGTGAGCTGCACGCCTTTGAATGAGATTAATTGCACAATGTTTGTGAAAGTGCAAAGCATTTGAAATGCATCTTGTGTGGAAAGAAAACAAATGGATCAACCCTCCTCCCCTTTTTGGATTGTTTGATCCCCTATTTGGATCATTATATAAACAGATAAAGTGCTGAGTAGGAGACAAAGAAGTAGGGTCATTCTTGCAGGGAAGTGTGCTTATGTCATGTTCACCCTGGATAAAACGAATATATCCTCATACGGCTTTGGAAAGATTTCTTCTTGGTTCCTAAAATGAACAGTTGACAGTTCATGAGAGAAATCTTTAAAAATAAAAGCACATTTTTAAGTTTAGGAAAATGACACATTAAACCCTGAATTTAAAATCATCTTTAATGGTGATTAAAGATGGTGATGATCATTTTTCCAGTGATCATTGTTCTTGCTAGAGCATGCCTCTCTTAGTAACACATGCTTTTGAAGATCAGAATTTTACAAATACTGAAAGATGTTTCCTCCATTCCCACCTGACTCCTAGTTCCCCAGCTCATGAAGGTATTCCACATGCTTCAATTTCCAGAACGTATATTCTCCATAATTGGTTTAATCCCTCAGCATTGGAAACTGTAACAGTATAATAAAATAAACAGGTTGTGTCTGTTTCTTGTTCTCCTCAGCCCCATGATATATGCATTTTACACAGACGACAAAGACATTTCTACTGCAGCATCATCAGATTTATTCAGTTAAGAGCCCTGTCCTACCACATGGATTTTTTCTGCTCATTTCAGCAAGAGCAAGATCACAGTCTGCAGAGAGTCTCACTGTCTAACAGAGAGTTTTCACAGATTTCTTAAGCTCACCTGTGAGGTGCCTTCAAAAGGAATGCCTTGCCTTTACCCCATGAGAATCCTTGATGACTTCTCTCTACAAATTCCAGCAACGGTGTGGCCCTGCAATCAGCCAGATCAATCAGCTGAGCTAGAAGAATGGGAGCTCTGCTAAAAAATAAAATAAAATTTAAAAAAAGGTTTTTTAGCCAGATCATCTTGCTGCATGATTGTTATTGCCAAAGTATGGGATGGGTGTGAATGTGACTACACAGTTAGATGCACTGGTGACAATGGAATAGTCACTTCTCTTACAGCTTGAAGTCATCTCAGCCTTAGAGGGTTATCAGTAAGAAATGTATATTTCAGATGCACTGGGCCCTGATAAGTCAATAAACTTAGGTCATTGCCAGAGGAGTTTGGACTAAAAATTTGTCCTATTATAACCAGTCTTTCCCTGAAGCCAAATATATTAGGTAGTTCTCCAATATAGGTGAAATATATCTTCACCACTTCTGTTTTCATAGAGGGCAAAGCAAGAAGATGTATTCTTAATCACACGCCTGACACAGCAAAACACATCATGCTTATCTGTTCATCAGCCCACAGCCGTGATTCAGCTGCAATTATGACTCTTTCCCTGAAATAACAATTTCATCTATCATTATTATTACTGCACTTTTTTTTTTAAATGGCAAATACCATCTACCTTTGTGGAATATAGGAAGGTTGTTTTACTTTTGATATTAAAAAGTTCTCTTTCAAAGTAAACATTGGCTGAACCTCAGAGTTGGTATACTGTTTAGGAATGCAGCCTTGCACAAAGCCAGAGGCTTTTCAGGGTGTTACAAGAAACCTCAGGCATTGTAGTCATCCCCAGGAATCAGATGAAAATGCTGTGTACACGTGTCAAAATGCCAACTTCAACTGTGTGAATATGTCAACATGACTTAAGCTGGTAGGAAGGCAGGAGCTATATGAAACAATAAAAAGCATTGTTCAAAAGTCTGTTTTCTAAAATGGATTAACTGCATTAAAAAAAAGAAAACAAACTTGAAAATATAATACACAAAAAACAAGACAAAAGAAAAGCTGAAACAGAACTCAAGAATGAGACCCTACTGCTGCTCTTTCAAACAAGGTTAATAATCACAAGCACACAAAGAAAAAAGTCTGGAGTGTCCTACACTTTTTTCATTTGTAATTAAGACTCCAATGTTATCTTCATTTTCACTCCATCCCATATCCTTTCTTTAAAAGTCAGAAAGTCTCACCAGCTGTCCCAAGATGATCTCAGAACAGACTGTGGAGGAGAAGCAATCATTGCTTATAGGACACAAACTTTGCACTATAAAATCTCCAGATCTAATCACTGTTTTTTCTTTCCACAACATAGCTAGTCTCTCCAGTGTTATGGGAGACTATTCTCCTTACCATTAACATACTGTAGAATAGTGGCAAAACCTAGCTCTGCCCTCTCAGGTCCCTGTACTGTCATGCCCATGTGGTGCTTGGAGATCCCATGTCCCTTTGCACTGGTGAATTCGGTCCTGCTTTTCAGGAGCTGGAGAGGTAACAGAGCAGTTGGAGAGGAAAAGGAGCTAACAGCACTTCCACAGTCTCAGGTCTCTTTGCACAACTTGACAACTCACCTAGAAAACCCAGAAGATATGAAGAGATGGAAATTTAAGCTCCTTATTCTGAAAGGGCAGTCTCTTAGGTCTCCAGAGTCGTAACATCAGCATTAGAGCCAGGCAGAAAATGGGAAAGAAACACATAGAAGACAACTTTTCAATAAAACCATTAGGAACAAAAGATACTTTGATTCTGAGTTACTGTCCCAGCCCCTTAAGAGCCAAATATCACAGCTGTCCATCTTCCTCCAGGATAGAGTTTAAGCCAGGCTTTATTTTGCCATGATGCCCTTTGGTGTCTACTTCTCAGAGGTGAGGTTGGCAATTAGAGGGCATTCTCATCAGTGCTTGTCTTGATGAGATATCTAAGGTCAGAAGGGCCTGGCTCAGAGGTAACCCAAGCGCTGCAGCAGTATGCCACAACTAAAACAATGCTGAAAAAAGGCTTTGAGAATCTTCAAGATAATATGTTTCTGTTTTGATCTCTCTTTTCCATTTCTAGACAATAAACAAGCCTTTTTTTTGCACATACAAACACATTTCTGCCTCATATTTCTAATAAGACTTAGTAGTAATGATGACTCAAAGCCGAAATTCATGATCAAACTGGAGACTGAGCCTTTCTGACTGATAACAGTAAAATGAATAAGATATATTTGATGATGCTTTCTGGCTGGCAAGGGAAGGATAGACAATGTTTGTGAGCCTCTCATTTGCACAGTGGTATAATGTAATGATGGAAGGCTAGAATTTGTCTGTGAGATGAAAGGTAAGATGCAAGATAGTGCCACATTCAACCTTCAGGGAAAAAGCAGAAGAAAGTCTTTCTGCACAGAGACAGTAATGAAATGGATCAGTAGTCAAAAAAAAAAAAAAATTAAAACAAGACATTTGTAGTTAGGAAATCAGATGGGAAAATTAGATAGATGTGAACAATCCTGTCTTGAGTAGTGAACTGGCATAGCAGATAAAAGCAATTAGGTAAGATGCTTAACACAAAGAACCAAAACTGGAAAAAACCCCACCCATCACAGATTGACCAAGAAGTGCATATTCTTGAAACTCAGCATGATTACGGTGATTTGGAAAGTGAAAAATCATTTTGAATGGGATTGAATAGAGACCTCACATCTCCTGGGGTAAATATGCTAATTCCACAGGAGCTTACCCATTACAAACTATCATTATAGATTCCTTGAAATATGAAATGCAATTCCTAACAGTTGCTATGAAGGTGTCAAACAGATCCTGCTGTGAGAACTGTGTGACAAGTCACATGAAAACTATCTGTTTCAGCAGCATAACCAGCAGAACATGCAATCATGAGTTTCACATTTCACATTTCTCACCGAAATTAGGTAACACTGGAGGAAGAAAAGTAGCAATGCCAGAAAAATAGCTTGTCTAATGCACCTTGTGGCAAGAATTGTTCAAAGGATTTTGTCAAATCCATTCAACCAAAGGGTTTTTAGATTAGAATTGTTGTGCTAAGCACCAGTGGAGGACTTTTGGCTTCCTGGTGTTTGATTCTCCCCACAACAAAAAGTGCTGGAAGTTCCCCAGGGCACAGAGACCTCTCATTCCTGCAGACAACCTGATAGTCAGTATAGGATGGAATGGAACAGCATGGAATTACAGAAAGTTGAGGTAAGTACTTTTTGCGACAGCTTTTCTTCTCATTCTTCCATTTTTTTGACTCTGATCTAATATTCAGTCTCTGGAAATATTAAAGAAGGTAAATCAAATGTTGGACTTGTGTCTCCTCTGTAAAAAGTCATGAACATTCCCCTACTTCAATGCACACTCTTATTAAAAATCTTCTTAGTAAAATTAATAAGAGGAATCTTAAATAACTTATAAAATGTATAAGTAACATATATAGAAGGCATAGGTATTGTTACAATCACAAAACTAGCCAAATTCTAGTCTCAGTTCAGAAGTGCAGGGAGAATTGTACCAAGCATTACAAAAGACAAAATCCATAATGCTTCTGTGAGGCAAAACGTCCAGCAATAAGAAGTAATAAATTCAGGTCCACTAAAATATTTTGGAAACCAAAATATTTAATTTGATTTTCCTTTTTTAATANTTCACTGAAACAAATTTTAAAATTTTTCAATATCCTCTGCCTGGTCAGATATACACAATTCCATCTCTGCAAAGTAATCTTAGCTTTACTTCAGAGCACTTTCAGATGTCAAAGGAGCAGGGAGTAGTTCTCAGAGCAGCCTCCTGTCTGTCAGAGTATCTTTAGCACTGGTTGGCATGGAGGCAGATTTTGGCCCTTTTTCATCTAACAGCTATTCAATGCACCACATTTGTTATTCTTTGCTGCCAAGGAGACAATCTGCTTTCCATTTCCTCTGAAGAAGAGCATTATACTATGAGTAAAACATCAGATATAATTAGGCAAAATGGTTGAGTGCCTGACTGAGCAGAGAAATGGAACTGTCCTGGATATGAAAAATAGCCATATACCTGAGAAAGAAACAAGAGAAAGAAGAAAAACACTGCCCTCCCAGCTGGAGCTTGCACAGGCTATCACATGTTAGCCTTTTCTTGTGCGAGTAGGATATTTCCTAGGGATTGTGCAAACTAATTAGGTGTCCTCTCAAAACACCTGGCGATGNCTAAAATATTTTGGAAACCAAAATATTTAATTTGATTTTCCTTTTTTAATATATTTTTATTTGCATATATATATGTCTATATATATATATTTGCTTTCAGAGGGAGAGAATCATTATTTTTTTGAATGCAAGAAGTCCAACACAGAAATCAAATTTGACTTCAAAAACAATCAGAAAAAAAATCCATGTTCAGGTAATGAAATGTTGTCTTTCAANAATAAAATAAAATAAAATAAACCATGTATACACACAGATCCTGGTTTTTTCCTATAAAATTAAATAATATGTACCTTAAGATGGAAAACCTGATTCCTACACATTTCTAGATCTGTATACAACCTGGACACAATTCTCCAGTGCTTTATGTCGATTACATGTGTGCATGTATCTGGAAAATCTCCTTTAACTTGTAGAATGAGGAATTTGTAAAAAGTCTTTCACTGCTAACAGCAAATATCAATTGATTCATTACTGTTCACAAAAAGTGAATGTTTTGAAACAAGGAAGCCTAAATTCTCATATTCCTCAGAGCCACCCCATTGAGAGGCACCACCTCATGCCTCATAGCCCATGAGGTGATGGAGGGCTGGAGTACCCCCATGGAAATGCAGGCAGCCTTCAGAAGAAAGCAAAAGAGTCAGCTGTCAGGTAATTGAAGCTCCTGCTTCATCAAAGCCAGGCAAAGACTTTCAAGGTGCAATTAAAAGTACTGCCAGTCCATTAAAACTCAGTAAATAGAGTATTGCTATGGCTAGTAAGAGACCACAGGCTTCATACTAACTCTGCAAGCCTTATCTGGACTTATCTCATCCTGCCTAGAGCCTTTTCTTAGCTTTATTCCCTTGTAAAAGTAATTTTTTAATGACCAGGCAGCAATGGTTTTATTTGGTTTATTTCACTTATCTTTGGTTAATTATGTTGTACAGCCATCATTTTACAGATTCAGCTGTAATAAACAGCTTTTCTATACTAATGAATGAAGCAGACTTAAACAGTGTCAAGAACAAGATAATTTAGGTGTAAAGGCAAGGTATGGCGGCAGAAAGCTTGAGGGTGAGGGCACAGGTCACAGTGTAGATGAGTACAGGAGTGGGATAACTGGAGAGAGGTCACAAGACAGCACTGGAGGCTCTGGGGATGCAATTATCTCACTAATCAAAGAACTGTTGACGAAAAGAATGTGCAAAACTGTTATTTAGGTGAATAAAGTAAACAAAATCAAGTCTCTAAGAGGAGAACTCCAAAAAGTAAATCTCAGTGTAATGTGGAGTTGCAGACTAATGAAAAAAACCTCTAGCGTTAATATATTCTAGAAAAAAAATAATCTAAGAATAGTCTCAAGTGTACCCTAGAATAAAAAGAAAAGGCCTTCCACACCACCTATATAGCCATAAATGTGTAGAACTTAGGACACTGATGAAACACTAACTCCTCTTCTAGAAAGAAGCCAGAATTTTAAAATTTGTTTCAGTGAAGTTTCATTTTAAAAAAATGAACAAAGGGCAAGGGGAGGGTACATGCAAAGGATTGTGCATACAGCAATTTTAACTGCATTGCTATTGAGCTATTTTCTAGAATTGTACTCTATTTTCCTTTCCTCTAATATTTAGATGTGGTCTAATAATTATTCATTAATTATAATGATAGCAATTCAGTCACACAAATAACATTTGATGTTACAGATGAGGTATTTTCTTCCTGCAGAACAAAATTTTGAGTGTGATGCTACCTTTCACTCATGGGTGATCTTCATACTTGCCCTGGACACCCATGGATGTAAGAAAGAGCAGCATGTCATTCTGCATTAACGTATGACAGGGCAATAAATTCGGCACTGACAGTGGGAGAAAGATTGCCAGCTTTTCTTACAAGGGCATACTGGAGTCTTGTTTTCTGGGCTGAAGTAAAGTGACTCTGCCTGTGCTGTCCAAGCCTGACAGCTTCAAACATGAAATCATACCATCGTGGTTCGCCCAGCAGTGAACACAAGCCCTGCTGAGAGCCAGGTTCAGACTACCTCAGGTTCAGCACGGCCCTAACACAGCCACAGCACTCCCAGTTTACAGCTGGCTCACATCTGGCTGCTTCAGAGAATAGGCTTCTCCCTGCCTGCAAATCTGCTCAGAAACATGCTCAAAGATACAGCCCAGAAATCCAAAACACTCACAAAAACTTCTTATATTCCCCGTTTCCTTTCTATTCCTTCTCTCTTTCTCTTTTGCTTTTTCATCAGATTTTTGGGTATGGCTCCTCTCCAGGAGGGCAGATGAATCATTTACTAGCAAGAACACTGCCTACAATAAGTGGCTTAGGCAGTGACAACATTAGTAAGAAATGTGGGGTTTTCTGTGACAGGACAGCCATTGTTGATCATCCCAAAGCAGCACTGGAAGTGAGCAAGAAGCACACCTCAGCACAACATGGTCCTCAAGTGGATTTCCATCTTCCTCAAATATTCCTGTGCAGGACAGTGCCTTTCAGCTACAAGAGGCAGTCAGATCTGTTGCTCATTTCAAGAGTACATTAAATACATTACCTGGATGAGCAGTGACTAGTGGACACTTTCAGCTGCAGACAAAGGGGATGATGTGGGTCAGCAATGCAAACTGATTCAATCTAATAATTGTCATAGCTGAGAGTGTCAGGAGAAGATTTACAATGGTTCTTCAGTCTGGCTTTAGGCTTTAAAAGTTAGGGTGGGGACTGTAAAGAATTGGCAGCTGATAACAGAAATGGAATGAAATCAGAACATCTATTCTTTGTTTATTCGTCCATCTTGAAATATTTATAATGGTCCAACTAACCCTCCACCCACCTCACACTAGAGCTTTTAAATGTGTTTCCAGATTCAAGACTGGCAGCATCTTGAGTTCATCCCTGGATTAACCCAAACCCTTCTACTTTGACCATTAGCAGATACTTTAACAAAATGAGACCAGAATCTAAGCTAGCATCAGATTTGTATTTGCTGTCTAAACTCAAATTAGTATTAGGTATTACAAGACTAAAATAATCCCTAATGAACCCAGGAAATGACATCCTGAATGAAGTCATACAAGGCCTGACTCCAGCCAACAGGCCTCTGTTATATATGTATATGTGTGTGTGTGTGTGTGTGTGTGTGTGTGTGTGTGTGTGTATTTACATACACATATATATATATACATGTAGATATAGATATAGATATATATATATATATACATAAAACAAATTTGGGGCCAACTGCCCTTAACAGAGCAATGTATATTACAGGACCTATCTAACCAGATTTCAAGACTCCCTCTGACTTAGATTTCTCCGTTTTCTAATTATTCTCTTTAAAAAGAGCTGTACACATAGAGTCCATATTAAAATCACTAATGTCCATAATGCTCCTAGAGTTCACATTTGCAGTTTTCTTTGTTCCCTTTAAGGAGGTGGCTGCCAGTAGGACAATGACATGTTGCCTTGAATTTTCCCAGAATATGTCTCTTTGGATCCATCATTATGGTTCAGCCTTTTGTACACATGGAGAGGGCAGCTGGAACATTTCAGATACAGATGTGAACCTCCCCAGAGTTAATTATTCACATTATTGTTTGCATCTTTGATTTCAGTTACCCAGCTTGTATTAAAGTCTTACATACTATGCACTAGCCTTGGTGTGCCAATACCTTTTGGGAATTTCTGGCTGTAACTACTGCTTCATATGTATGTTCCCAGACACTTTTTGGTTTGTGCAACTGGTAGTGAGATTGTGAATACATACATGGAAAAAAGGTCTACTGGAAAAGCAGTTATTTAAACAATTAGCAGCATAGAAGAGATTAGAGATAGTTCTTCTAAAACCCTCTAGCTGCATTCATTATTCTCCACCGTCCCCATGCATTCCCTCCTTTTGCTGATCTGAAATTCCTAGCCCTGCAGGCAGTTGTCTTTGTGTACTGGTTCTGCTGAAATTCCAAGGCAGTTTATCAAAAGGTTTTTGAACGATGACACTTTCTCCCAGACCTGAAGGAACAGCTAGCTCATTCCCTCCCACATCCTCCGTGCACTTGCTACAGAAGATCTGTATGGTGTTTATGATGATCTATTTCAGCATTCTTTAACATTGGACACTCTGGCCTCATGGTCTGACAACTGATTGATAAGTCTTCTTTTGTGGGCTGAGAATGACTGACCTTTTCCTCTGGGATTCCCATTATAGGGTAGCCCTGTGTCCTCTTTCTTGGCCAAGTGCCATGGGAAAGACAGCTTGCAAAGACAGCTCAAAGAATGATGTATGAATTAAAAAAAAAAAAAAAAGAGNAAGAATTGGCAGCTGATAACAGAAATGGAATGAAATCAGAACATCTATTCTTTGTTTATTCGTCCATCTTGAAATATTTATAATGGTCCAACTAACCCTCCACCCACCTCACACTAGAGCTTTTAAATGTGTTTCCAGATTCAAGACTGGCAGCATCTTGAGTTCATCCCTGGATTAACCCAAACCCTTCTACTTTGACCATTAGCAGATACTTTAACAAAATGAGACCAGAATCTAAGCTAGCATCAGATTTGTATTTGCTGTCTAAACTCAAATTAGTATTAGGTATTACAAGACTAAAATAATCCCTAATGAACCCAGGAAATGACATCCTGAATGAAGTCATGCAAGGCCTGACTCCAGCCAACAGGCCTCTGTTATGTATGTATATATGTGTGTGTGTGTGTATTTACATACACATATATATATATAGATATATATATATACATAAAACAAATTTGGGGCCAACTGCCCTTAACAGAGCAATGTATATTACAGGACCTATCTAAC
>VYXB01008526.1:159235-212025 GCA_013397135.1 Pachyramphus minor | reverse complement strand
AAAAAAAAAAGAGGAAGAAGAAAGCTTTGAAAATCATTCAGCATGACTGTGCAGAGATAGTTTAATATACATGAGTCTTTTTAGTATGTAAGAATTCTTTCTCACATCTCTGAATGTTAAGATGTTTACCCTGAATGTTAAGATGAGTCTTGCTTTAAATAGGTTTCCCTGGACATTTCTGATCTCTAGGAACTCTTTTAAAAGAATTGTCCACTGGAATCAATCTCCAAACAAAATCCATCACATTCAAGGCATGGATTTCCAACTTCACAAGCCATTAGTTAAGCTGGAAGAAGAAACTGCAGAAACTTAGGGTTTCCCTAAGCTCTTCAGTTATACAATCTTGTCAGTGCATCAGAAGCCAGTGAGACCATTACTCAGGAATGGCTAATGGGAGGATGATAGGAAGGAAGAGCCATCTGCTTAAGATGTGGGAAAGTCACTCATACTCCCTGAGAAACTTCTTGGATTCCCTCTTATTAATGAGATGCTTTTCCTTCACCAGTTACTGCAAAGGTATGGATTCATGAAACAGCTGGTAGCTTATAGAGCCACATTACCTGATTCATATCGACATCACACTCACCCACAACTTTGCATAAGTCAAACTCTGAAACTCTGAGCTTCCAGAAACTTAAGGTAAAAAGAAAAGAAAAGAAAAAACAAAACAAAACACAAACAAGCAAACAAAAAACCAAAACAAAAAACCAACCAAACAAAAAACTACTGCAATAACTTAGGGCAGGGAGATTAATTAAAATAACATGGCAAAACTTGATGATGCAAAATATTCAGTCCAATTTCTGTACAAAAGAGGTGACTAAAATTGTCCAGATCTAAATTTTCATGCTAGACAAAGGCTCCTAAAGCATTTGTTATATATCTAATCATGAAATACTTTCCATGAAAAGCAATTTCTCAGAATCCTTCGATGCTGAGGACCCAAAAAACATTGTACAAATGGCAATTAAGAATTTAAACATGTAGAATTTTTCAATCTCTCTTTGCATGTTTCCGTCACTGAATTTTCTGTATGAATTTCTATTGGGTTTATCCTGGACTTGTTATATTTATATTAGGTAGAAGTATTTCATTAGTCCTATGGCTTAGGACCTGTCACAACAAGGGAGAACAGAGAGAGGTCTGGGAAAGCATTGGGATATGCATTGCCTTGGAGGATTGCTCAGAAACCTGTCAGTGTATATTTTGTCAAACATTCAAAGGAGATGGGCACAGATGGAGGGAGTTTTTTTTCTCTCTTTCACATTAACCACATATTTCCCCAGACACAGGAAGATGATCATCATACCATTCCCAATGAAGCCCATGTAAACACAACGCCCATATTGCTTACAAGTTCAAGTCTTCAGAATGGAGACTTGAATCTAGAAACATTAATGTATGCTTGTTATTATAATGTCCAAATGTAACACCATTCAGAGACCAAGTCATCTATCAGGAGATATGTTTACTATCTGTTGGCCACGATCAACAGACCAGAAAACTTGTCTTTGCCATAAAGACCTTTGTGATACTAAGAGGAATCACAAAAAATGAAACACCCTGCAGTAGCATTGCCCCAACCCATACTGGGTTCACTTCTAGGGTGGTCTGACTTCTATGCATGATTAGTAAATTCTGGGACCTGTCAAAAAAACTGGTACAAAATAATTCATCCAAAACTCTGCTGAATGTGCTGCTGTTTTCAAGCAACTCTAGAAGACTTGCCAAGGAAGAATTTTACAGGTTACTAAAACCTATGATGTGGGCCTAAAAATCAACCATGTCAGAATGTGAATTTGAATTTTACACATAGGTGGATCACCTGATGCTGAATATGGTCATCTGTAGAAACCTTTAACGCTTCTTTTACCTCATATGATTTCAGATAGAAATGAGTATGTTTAAATTCAGATTTCAATTTTTACCAAGTTTAAGGGTTAGATATGTTTTCTAGAATGGTCATGACAAGGCACAGGTCTGAACTACCTGGAAGTCCTTTCTCAGGTGTAGATTTTTAAAAAAAATATCAAATCCAGCTATTTCAGTTGTCAGAGCACCAAGCTCAGAATCACAGGCATTTGTTTGAAATCCAGTCAGTATTAGCTACCAGAGTGAACAACAGAGAAATAATCTAATATATTTTCTTTCTTCTCTAATTCTTTTTGAAATTCACAAAAAATGAATGAGTTAGAGGTTTATATGAGTTGAGTTTGGGATTTCCAGAAGGAGAGAATTAAGTAATTTCACTGATCAATAACCAGTGCAACAAAAGTAAAATTACAACAGTGGAGGAGAAAGAGTGGGGAGAGGGGTGCCTTAAGTCCTGAATTCTTTTATGTTGGCTCTTTCCATGCAGAGACATTGATGTCTCATATTTTTTATAGTGTTTGACAACATCACTTTAAACCAAGACACTGCTTCATCTGACTGGCCCAGGAAGTGAGACTAATTCTGTTTCCAATAGGACTAAAAAAGGTATCAGACTTTCAAGAGGGGCAGCAGACTGTGCCAAGGACTTGATCAGACTGGTAAGAGGGCATTGTCCACAGAGGAAGAAAGAAACCAGTATTCTTTGGTAAAGGACCCAAATATACCTGGCGAGCAGGGGCACCTTTCTCCAGCATCAAAGGCAGTGGTGCAGCATGAAATTCAAACATTTGAGAAGTCTAATGGCTGAAAATTAAAATAAGCTGTCAGTCTGCTGAAAAAGATTTTTAATTCAAAATAAATCAGACTAACAATTTACAGATGTTTGGAAAGAAAATGTTTAAGTTACTCACTTTCAGAGCCTGAGCCTTTCCTACCTTCAGTATTCCACTTGCATTTTAATGGTGGTGGTGGCTTTCTGCCACTGCCTGCTCCCTCCTTATGCACAGCAAAAACCCCCTGAGTTGTCAGGTCTTATATTCACCCTTGACCTTGAAATCGTATCATTTCTATTATCTTCAGAGTTAAGCAGTGGAGATAGGGCAAGAAACTCAAGAGTTGATTATCCCTTAACAGAAAGAATTTATGAAGCCAGCATATATATATATGCAAATATATGTAAAAAAAAAAAAAATCATGTTTGGAAAATAGTAATTTGGTCAAAATGTGGAAATCTTAAGCAGCAAAATAGAGCCTTAGAGAAAGGAGTAGAGGACACGTCTCTTCCAAGATTTATGCTAGCACTTTCTAAAAGCACATGTACAAAGCCCACTTGTGCTGACAAGCCAGAAAAGGAACTTCAAATAAAGTCTTTTAAGCTTCCATCTCAGTTCAATCCTTCCAACTCAGAGAGAAGTGGCATGGTGGGTGGATAAGAAGAAGACAGGTCAGCCCCCATCACTGTGCTACTGGCTTTGCCTCTGCTCCTTCTGTCCAGTCAAACCTTAGGTGAGGAAGGACATAGCTACCGTCTGTTTCATCCACCAGTATTTCTTAAAATATGCTGTCCAGTTGACACTGTTTCTGCTACCCAGCTAGGGTCTTTCTTCACTTTTTTCCTCCATGATTGGAATTTATGGGAATTTTTTCAGAGTTGAAGATTTTATTTTTAAAAAAAAAAAAATATAATAATAAATTTAGCTCCCTAAGGTATCCAACTTCCTCACTGAAACTGGAAAACTAAATTTCTCTTTCTTTTTAGAAGGTCATTTTCCATTTTCAAGTTTTCACTTGGCAAAAGTACTCAAGAACAGACGGGTCAACAAATTTAACTTTAAATGTAAGTGTAAATTCCTATAAATTCTTTACTTTTTTTGCCTATAAACTCTACTCCTGAATGTGGCAGAGGTGGGAGATAAAGTCCCAATAACTTAATAACAGCGTGTATCATATGTTTAAAAGTGGATGAGATTATAAAACCTGAGAAAATTTAAAGTTTTTCAACAAGCATTTTGCCTCTCTGATTAAAAAAAAGTGTGTATTAGTATTTTTACACTAGTATTGGTCTAGTAAAAATTTTTATTCCCCTGGTTCCATGACCTGGGAAAAGACCAAGAAGGGAAGGAGGGTCTTTCATACAACCAGTTCATCCTGGAGGATATGAAGGCAGCTGGTTGTGTCAAGGCATCGGAAGAAACATTGCTCAGATGACTGAGGCTCGGTGCACTGGCTTGTCCCCAGTGACTGTATCACTGTGGGTCTTTCTTCAAAAATGAACTTTGGAGCCTAAGTCACTCTTGAAACATGTTCAAAATTACCCTGGACACATTTTACAGGATCAACAGTAAAATTGCAGAGGAAACTTTTCCAAATCAATCTCTTATGCATTTGTGCCACCTAGTGAACAAAACCAAGTTGAAATGCTTTTGTGAGAGGGAAGACAGATTTGACATCCCCAGAAATCCTTGCAAACTGGCTCTCAAGAGTGCTTTGGTGGTTCACTGTGTTACTGCCTTTGTCCATCACTGATGGACTGCCAATTTCAAACCCTAGAAGGACTGCAAATGAATATGAACTGGCAAACCAGAGACACCAAAAGATTTTTTGTGTCATAGGAAAAAAATCAAATAGCTGGATCTTACTCTCATCCTCTCACTGTCCCATAAGTGACATTAGCAGTAAGTGTGTGCAACAGAGTAATGAGCAACTCAGAGTTATTCTGTGTTCAGGTATATAGAGTGCAACAACTAAATTTGAACAATTAGTGTCTGCTATTCTGCAAGGGGAACCTTAATATTACTCAAATTAATATCCACTTGGACTATAAAAACCATACCGGTATTATCCTGCGACACAGTTTCCTATATAGTCATTGCTATTTTGGGACCATAATACATTATGAAGACATAGCATTATTCATAGTAATAGCAGCCTTGAGGCCCCAGCCAAAAATAGGGAAACTTGAGCGTAGCTGTGATTTACAGCTTAATCCAATAAGAGGGGAAAAAAAGGAGAAATCCTCATTTTACAGATGAGAGTGATGAAGTTACAAAGTCAGGCACAGCATGTTTATGTTGTGTATTTTAGGCCAAATCCAGGGCCTGGTGACAACAGTGAGTTGGTACCAGAGTGTATACAGTGTATATATGCATGCCTATAAGGTCCCCTTGCCTCTGGTGTCATGCTGCTGCACCGTTTCCATGACTGCTCGGACCACGGGCTTGCAAGGATTCAAAGTCCACATAAACCTCCTAAAATGTGAGTTGATTTTGGTTTAGTTGGTGTAATTTAAAGCTGTGGGCCTTGTTTCCGGATTCCAGGCCAAAATCCCTAACCAAGTGTTGTTTCAGTATTTTGCTTTGAGCCAGTGTGAATATTAAACGACAGCAATCAGATCCTGTGAAAGATGATGGGTTTGTTTATCAATATTTCCAATGTAGCAACTATCCGAGCACTAATTTTCCTCCCAGAGTAGTAAACTCAGTTGCACAACAAGCAACAGGTCCACAAGCTATGAAACAGTGCCATCTAGTGCACAATGGAGGATAGATTAAACAAGCTTTTTTCCCAAGGGAAAACATCCTGAAGGTAACTGCTGAACACATATTTAGCACAAAATTTCAGATTTCATTTGTCTGTAAAATTTAAATTAAATTTTATTATTTGTTCAACTTTTGAGTTCTTTCATTTAAGTCTTATGCAGAGAAAACATTTTCAACAAATTCATAGCCACCCCAAAATTTGGCATATATTTATCACAGAAGTATCAATTTCACAGCCTGTGTACTTAATTCTACTAACAAAGAGTAAAGCAATCAAGGAAGAATCACTAGTGAGTCTCAAGTAATAAGACTGGTTATGATTGCTCATTAAAACCTTCTGACAAGGCATTTAAAAGAGCTAAACATACAAATTTACAAACCACTGTTTTGCTTCTGAGAGCAACACTGTAATTAATTCCAAAAGTCTAAAGATGCTGGTTATAGCACAAAAGACTCTAAAAAATAAAAACTTTCAGAGCAGCACCAGATGATCTTCAGCACACTTGCAAGCAAGCTCATACTGGAGACGCCAGTGGAGCATTTCCCCAAATTCTCCACATCTCTGCCATGATAGTACACAATGCCATGCAAGGAAAACGAGATGGTCTACTCTAAGAGTTCAATCTGCAGGAATATGCTGCATTGCAAAATAAAACCCCTCTTTAGGTTGGACAATAGCCAAGTTCCTGCTTGTGGCACATTGCAGTGCATGACAGTCACTGAAAAGGGATGTATATCCACGTCCCCATAGCCCCATCACAGAATAGTCATTCTTCCTTAGCACCCATAGGAAACTTTCTTCATCTCCCTGTTCCTGGATCTCCCCCAGACTCTTCAGGACATTTTTTACCACTGTAACATAAAAGCTGTGCATGCCCATAAGGAAGTACAACCCGTCCAAAAGGGATAAAATACCAAGTTTGTCATTGTAATTCTCTGTTAAAAGCTGTATTATTTTTGGTCCCAGATATACATTAATATCTTCAGCTGCACTTATCTGAGCAGTGATTTCAGCAACTTTCATTTGGCGTATCATTCATGTCAGAAGTATTACTATGCAAGAAATGTACAGGCTGTAACACTTATAATTCAATAGGCAGATGTCTTCCTGTGAAGCTGCACTGATCCAGCTTATCCACGTCAGCAGAAAGCACCTTGGTACCACTGGAAGTCTCTGTCACTGCACAAGGTGCACAGTCTTGACTCTTTGCCCTGATTTAAGGGTTCTGGGGCTGTTTCAGCTAGAGCAGAAATGTCAGCTCAGGTGTCTTGGATTAAGTCCAGGCATATAATTGCATTCTTCCTGTCTACATTTCCCTTCTGCTTTTTGTTGGATAAACTATTCCTCATGCTGCAGCCTAAGTTGTGTTTTACTGCTCTGTATGCTAAAAAGCTGCCATATTCCACCCCAAACTTGGCTGTATTTAAAGGATGGATTAACTGTTCTTTATGTATGCAGTTTGGAACTGAAGTGCATGGCCTATTGTGTGTTTTAGGATCATTGTTATTTAAAATAGTGGTTTACCACTGGTATCTTCCCCTTATACTCCAGTCTTGAAAAGTATATGAAAAATAGACCTCTGCAGGGAGTGGGTTAATATCCACAATTAGCCAAAATCAGTGTTTGCTTAGAGTCCGATTGTTGCGACACTTTTCTGGAGGGGGCTGGGAGGGAAATGGCCTCTTCAGAATTAAGGAAAAAATAATCCACTTACATCATAGAAAGCTGGAATCACATCAAAGGCTGTGAAAGCTCAGAAATTGGCAGCTTGAAATCCGCTAAGAATCGAAATGAATTTATACCTTTTTTTAATAAAGCTGGAACAATGATTCAAACAACTTAATCCCTTAGCAATTTCACAACCTTTTGTTACTCTTCAGAAGTTCCTCTCTTCCTTAGTGTGTCAAATCACCCATTTAAATCTTTTGCATATATGGGACCACATTCTGCTCTCCTGAGTATTTGATGCTGTTGAATTCAATAGCACTGCAGATGAGAGCACACAGGGAGAGCTGCAGAGCTTGGCCTCTGGCCTTGACACAGAGGGGATGCCAAAGTGGGGCAGCACAGCCTGAGGGCAGCTCTATTCTCTGTGTAGCTTGAGAGAAAGTCAATTAACCTTCATTTTTAAAATGGGAGTAACACCAACCTGCTTCCCAGGAGAGCTGAAAAGCCTGAGCACATCCGTGTTACAAAACCTATTTGGTATCAATGTGCAACAATAGGCTCACTGGCCTTTTTGAATGAAGTGCCTATATATACACACATGACCCCTTCAGCCTGAAATAGTCAGTAGAGCATCATGTAGATGCAGGATGACGGAGGTAGCATCTAAGTCCCTATCTGAAGTGTAGGGCATGGTCTTCTTGGTGCCAGAATAGACCCTCTGCTGGACCTGGGGTGCAAAAAATGCTCATGCCAAGCCCCATGTAGTGAAAGGGCACTAAGGCACGTGCCTAGAGCCCCATCAAGCCAAGAGGGGTGTGAGTTTGTGGCATCCTCTCTCCCCAGATGCACCTCAGCATAGAGCAGTGAATAAACCAGATGTTATCCTATCTATTCCCCCTCTTGAAGGTACCTCAGTTGATGGCCAAGAAAGTAAAATGCATGAAGGAAAGAAGTAAAAGGAGCCCAATACTGTAGTTAAGCATTTGAGGTGCTCACCTGCAAAGAGAGTGACCTGGGCTGTTTCCTCCTTTTAGGAGCCTGTGGGGTGTTGCATTGACCACTGGAGATAAAGAAGGAAATAACTCAGGCAGCAGTGCAATCAGCAGCCCTGAATTACCCCCGTCAGATCGGTAGCTTGACCACCACTGCTTTAGGTGCTGGTTTCAAGCTGTCAACTGCAACTCTGACACAGCCAGATCAGCTCCTGCTGGCACCAGTGTGATTTCTGGAGCAAATACCACTCCTTCCCTGAAATCATGGGATGCAGCTTTACACACACAAGCACACACATGCCTGTGTTGGTTTTCTGCAATATGAATCCTGTTTGATCCCTGCAAATTCTAGGTATAAGGTTACTTTTGCACATTTCCTCTGTTGACAGCAAATTTTATTAACCAGCAGTCCTCTGTTATCTCCCTGCAAGAGCTCAGGACTCCTGTACTGCAAAAATAACCCCTTTGAACAAGAGCTGACTCCTCTGCAGAGCTGCCAGTACTGGAAAGGAAATGGACTGAAGAAGCTCCCAAGTATACCTCAAAAACTCAGGTAGTAGGAGAAGCTTTGGTAGTGCTTCCTGACTGCTTTAATCTCCTTCCTTAAGACTTTGTGATTTTTTACTTGCCCTTGTCTGTGAAAGGAAAGCATTTGTTCCTCATGTGTTCACTCTGTCTGGCAGGAAGCGTACAGCTCTGGTAAGCTCCGTGTATATTCAGGTGGACTCTATCACTTTGGGAGCCAGGAAGAGGGAGGGAGAATATCCCAAACAGCTTTGGGAGCCAGGTGAGACACAGATTGTTCATGGCTTCTGATTTGGACTATTCCTGAAAGCCAAGATTTCCAATTCCATACACTGAGCATCATGAGAGTACATAGAGGGAGGTAAACACCTGTGGGAGGCCATGGTCCCTAGAAACCGTACCTGCTACTGATGAACATCTTGAAAGATCATGAAATAGATAACAAACTTGCCAAGATCTCACAAGAGCCCTTGCTAATGCATTTCCTTCTGGTTTCAATACTTAGTGGAGCAAGGGCTAGAACCTGGTTCTCCCAGATACTCCTCTCTAGGGAGCGTTAGTCTCCAGGCATTGGTCATTCTCACCGAGGAAGCACTTAAGGAAAAGTTTAAAGGATAACGTTTTGGTTTATTTCTACGAACACTTAAAAGCAATGGACCATGTTAGTGAATGAGGGTTTAGCCTCCCTCCTGTTTTAAACTCAAGGTCCTAGTCTGGTTGGCAGTCACATTCAAATGACAGTAACTGCCCAAGAGCAATGTCAAGCGAGCGTGCTTTACAAGCACGATAATTACAGCAGTTAATTATTTGCACAGTGACATAGGTGTGTGCATAGCAATACATCGTTTAGACAAGTCCCTACCCCAAGGACCTTACAGTCTAATCCGGATGGACACGGTACAGATAATTAAAGAATGACCCATGGAAGTAAGAGCAGAAGCAAGTCTGTGTTCACAATAGCGTTCGTCTGCTATTATGACTGCGGGACATGCTGACCCCTCTGACTAGCTTGTGTTGTTGCAGGACTTGTTTTCCAAATACGTGGCAGGCACAGCAGCCCTGGCTGCTCAGCAGGACGGGGCAGAGGCTCCGCTCCGTTCCTGAGGCTCTGCCGCCCTCCCGCGGCCGCTCCTGCCCGGCGCGCTAGCCTCGACAGAAGCTGCAGCCCATCCTTCTCTCTGCGAATGTCACCTCGTGTTTGTGTGCATGTGGCGTCCTGCAATCCCCAGTATCATTACTCTGCCAGCTGAGGTACCACTCAGCCTCTTGTGTGTCTCAGAAAATGAAGTATTTTCCCTGCAGAAAGCATAATCTACTGTCTTTTCCTTCAGAGCACAGGTGATTACAGAATCATAAATCACAGGATATCCTGAGTTGGAAGGGATCCACAAGCATCATTGAAGTCCAACTCCTGGCCCTGCACAGAACAGCCCCAACAATCAAGCCATGTGCCAAACACTGCTTGAACTCTGTCAGGCTCAGTGCTGTGACCACTTCCCTGGGAAGCCTGTTTCAGTGCTCGACCACCCTCTGTGTGAAGAACCTTTTCCTCATACCTAACCTAAACCTCCCCTGACACAGCTTTATGCTGTTTTCTCAGGTCCTGCCGCTGATACCGAGAGCATGAAAAAATCAGATATAGAAGTTCAGGCCATGGTACTGTGTGGTCGATAAAACATATCGACACAAACTAGNCAGGTCCTGCCGCTGATACCGAGATCATGAAAAAATCAGATACAGAAGTTCAGGCCATGGTACATATTGACACAGAGACAAACTAATGCCCGCAGCAGAACCATGAATTTCTGGAGCACTTAGCTACATTCCAGTTCAGGCTTACATGAACCATTTGAAATAAAATAAACAGCATTCACAATAAAATAAACAGCATTCCCAAGCCAGAGAAGGAGGGTTAGCTGTTAAGAAACTCAAAAGTAAATTCTCCATTGACCAGTAATTTTCCAATTTCTAAACCAATCTTTTTTTTTGTAAGAATAATAATCCATTGTGTTGTTGTCATTGTTGTTATTGTTACTATATTTTATTGGGGGCGTTATTTATTTATTTACATTCCAGGTCTGCCTAGTGTCTACAGTTTCCACTGGGGACTACATATAGAAATACCATTCTACAGAGCAGGAAGGTGAGTCCTGCACCAGCAGGATCCAGTCTGGATCCTGAGTAAGGTAGAAGAGAAAGTTTTACAGCCTTGGTGCACTCACACCTGAAAGGCTTTTCTGAATCCACATATCTGTTCTTGTGCAAGCTGAACAAAAATTCCCTCCTGCATCTATTTGACATGGGTACCCTCTTTTCTGATTATGTACTATGACTAGTTACAAATGCCAGCAACATCTTCTGGATTTCAAAGAGCTAACTCTGAAAAGCAGAAAAGCTACATGAGTGAAGAACTCAATCAGCTCACAGCAAATGAGGAAAAAGACTTTGAAGGACTTGCAAAGATTTCTTCAGGAAATTTCAAATAGCAGCAAGAAAAGCCACAGAATTAAAACTTTGCCAGGGAAATCTTCCCTGTTTCTTATGAGAACCCCTGACAAAATTTTTATGGGACCACAAAGAATTCTTTCTTGCATTTCCCTGAAATAAAAAAAACCCCAAACATATTTACAGGACCCAACAGGTCCTTTGTCCATGCATATGCCCAGAAAATGACAGTTCAAAAATCTGGATTATCCCAGTCACACAGCTCAAAGGAAGAGATGAGGGATGTCCTAGCCAGCTGAACAGAAAATGTTTATTGCATAAGAAAATTGTGGTGATGTAAATATTGTTAGGTTGCCAAGGAAATTGTAAAAAACTTCACACCCTCCATAAATGCGTACACATCTTTGGACAAAGACGTCTCTATGGCTCTGGGACAGAATGTGAGAGACAGGCTGAGCCTTAAAATATGTTTGAAACTTTACAGTGTGATATTGGAAAATCCAGACAATCCATTAACCTTTTACATATGTATGCATACACGTATTCATATGCGGACAAAAGCAGCAAGCTGAATAAAATACTCAACACCTACGCTTAAAATGGACTTTATATCCACACCTATGTTTTAAAAATATTTTTCCATTATTACTGAGGTATACTTTAAATATGCATTTTATGAAACAAATAGCAAAATAACATCATAAATATTGGTTACGTAAAAATGAAAGTATGAGGAAGATACAAATTGTTCCAAACTCAACACAGAAGTGTGAAAATACATTTCACTTGCTCAGAACAAACCAGCATAGGAAACTTCTCATTTCTGTAACAACTCTGTTCATTTCTGCTTCACTTTGATTTTCTTCTATTTCCTCACCTCAAGATTGTGAAGAAATACCCTTTATATATACACACACACTCTTTCTATACCCTTGGTTTCTCTAAACCCCAACAGAAGAAGGACCTACAAGCAAGTTTTTCCAGTTTCCAGAGAAGCTTCCCACAGTAATCACCCTCCCATTAACAATTTATTACTTTTTCTCCCTCTCTTTTTAATTTGTACGATAGAATACCATCTCTAACATTCAACATTTATTCCTTATTGCTCAAGTCAAATCTGTACATTTGTTTACCTATGACAGAGACAGTAAGAACCTTGACAATATAAGCAATATTAGACAGCACAGAATAACATTGCTCAGGTGCAATGAGGATGAACCTGAGGAACTGATGCTGTAGAAGGCAGGAGGTCATGCACAGCTTCCCACGCTAACATCAAGCAGACTGAATCTTTGACTTTAGGCTTGTCACAACTGCACTGAATTGTCCTATGAAAATACACTGAGAATCACAGTTTCCTGAACTCTACTCAATACAGTCATATTTCTAGGGAAAGATATGTTCGTAATTCAATTGGCAATTAAGTTTTTTTCCCATTAAAATATCATCATGTGCCTCTTGGAATGCCTGAGCCTCACATTGTGCATCATGCAGAGTAACATCATGCTACACATGTTAGAATTAGCACTGACCTGGATATCTGGGTTATTTTGCCATGTAACAAAAAACGAGTGTGATCATACCTGGCAAATCAGTGATCACTTGTGTAGTAAATAATTCCTTTTCTTGATGTATTTTAATATTTGAAGGATGCAGTTAACAGAAAACAGTAGTAACCAATGTTATGAATACATATGACATGTAACCTAATTTTCCCAGCCATTCTATGCTTACAGACAGTTTGAACTCATTGGAAATTACTTTACATTAAAGTCAATCCAGACAGTTCGAACTCATTGGAAAATACTTTATATTGAAGTCAATCCAGTTACAATATGGAGTAAAAATTCAACCAGTTCAGATTTTTCTAAAAAATAGAAATTTCCAGCATCTCCTTTTCTGTGAATGTAAAAAAAAAAAAAAAGTATTTTGCCTATGAGAAACAAAACAATTAGCCTTTTTTTCTGCTCTCTCACTGCACTTCCTCAAAAAGCTCCAGAGGAGAGCTAATTGAGGTGTGTCCCAAACATAAAGCACTGCCAAAAGTCAAGGCCACTCTGTTCTTAGCAGAAACTCTGTTTGCTCCTTTGGAGGATGAAACCACAAACACCAAGTGGGGGACCCCAGATGAAGGAAAGTCTAGAAGACTTTCTTCTGGAAGTCTAGAAGACCCAGCATTGTTCTCAAAGTTTTCTGACGAACCCATGCTGAGGAGAACTGTGATGTACTTTAGGAGCAGTGAAGATCCTGACGTATCACCCCAGCAGTGTAGTCAGCTCCTCTGTTTAGGTCAGTATCATCCCTATCACAACTCACCAAACTCAGCATTTCTCAAAGGAAAAAGCCATGTGAAATCTTAAAATGTTTTACCATACCTACACTTCATGACTCCATCTGTAGAAGAAAATTGCTGGAAAAAAAAGACGGTCACCTATAGAAATATTTAGAATATTATAATTTTCCTCATTCAAAATTACTAACATATTCTTGGATGCTTCCAGCTAAGAAATTAAGCTAACTTGTCAACATCTGCTGAATAATTAGCAGATTATTCATTAAAATCTATTAGGACAGATTTTTAGTTTTTCTTAAATTTCCATGGTTAATCTTTGAAACAGTTGCATTCACAGCTGCCCTTTAAACATCCACATCCAAAACGTGGAAGTATCAAGAAATCAGCTAAGATTTGATGTTATCTACCCAAAATAACTGAAGAACGTACCATCTTATGCAACTTGGATAGCACAAAATTTTCCAGAATTTGAAAGATAACATAGACATGAAACTGTTTCCAAGAAACATATTTGCAATAACCTTAAGCAAATGTTACATGAAAGAAAGCAGACTCTGCAACAAAAACCACAACTAATTTTATAGTAAAAGTCTACTCATATCAATCATATCTGAGCACATACATAAAGAGAGCTCACATGATCCAGGGTTACAAATAATATTCAGTATTGCTAACACTCATTAAACAGTATTTATACTGTCCTAAAAGAAAAGTGGAAAAAAAATCCCATATGTGATCACTTTAACACCATAAACATTAAAATGCCCATCAACCTACAGAGTTATATGGCTGCAGCTGAAACGTTTCTTAAGTGACCTGGGAATGCTCTCCACTTATCTCTTCTGTCAAAGTATGAGTGCAGAATAACAGTCTCCATGAGCAATAGGTAAAGAGTTACAATATTGAGTTTGCACAACTTTCCTGAGCTTTCAAGAATGTAATTTAGGAAATTTTGGTATTTTTAGACAGATGACTGGAGCCATATGAATTTGGCACTTTCTTGGGCACAGTTCTAAAATTTGGGAGAGGAAGCATTCCTGTGTAGCTCTGTCCCCATTATGAACATCTGCCTGATCATGGTTGAAAACAGACATCCAAATACACCCCAGATTTTCAGTTGGGTGGCAAAGTGTTCTCTGCTGAAAATAAATAGGCAATTGCTGCAATTTGGGCTGCTTTTGGCTACAGGATTCTCTTTCATCTTTGGTATGTCAAAAGCTTCTCTCAAAAACTAAATGTCCAAAACATAAGCATGGGGAGGAAGGGCCTGAAAATGGAAGATTGGTAAGAAGAAGATGAAGTTGTTTTTAGAGTTGTTTTCATTCAAGCGATTTTTGTAGCTGGCAATGCTAGGCCTGGAAAAGATCAGTATGGGAAAATCCCATTTATTACACCTGCTGATGCTTGTCCTCTGCCTTTTTGAGATGTAGGATTCCTGTGCAGAGATAACACTTTCTCATAGACACAGTTGAGGTCCCTGCTGGGAGAGAGGGAGACGGTAAAAACACAGGGGAGAACACAGTCTTGAAGTTATGCATATGCAAAAGGTGTTGTTGTAAAAGCACCAGAACAGGCCTGCTGCTGCACTCTTTCGCACATTGCATGATTTAGCAGTGTATTTAGAATATTTGGAATATTTTATTTGGAATATTTATTTGGAATAGCTTATTTGGAATAACTTTTCCTTAGTACCTTAGCTGTGGTTTGGCCACCTGGGTTTACCTGTGTGCGTATCAGTTCTTACCATAAACATTCACCACGGTCAGCTGTTCCAGTGGAATCCTGCAAATGGCTCTTGAATCTACTCTCAGGAGCTACTAGCCTTGACTTTGAAAGCCAAAATAGCTTTTTATCATTGGCTCCTCCCAGTCAGATACATAATCACAAAAGCAAATTTAGAAGCCATTCTTGGTTTTGCCAGATAGATCAAGTGTTCTTACTGATACATCAGGACTTAGAGAATTCTGTATGTCCAAAGCAGTGGTCCAATGATTACATTCCCTCTAGCTATAGTTCATTCTATAAGTCTATTAGTGAATTAATAAAAGGCACATTCAGAGGACCTGTGCCAATTGCCTCCAAAAGGCAGACTGCAACACTTCACATACAGCATCTGCATGAAAGTACCCTGTAATATTTGCTTATTAGCTCTGAAAAAAAAATAGACTTCTGAAATCTTTACACATGCATTTGTCCAAGAAAATTATTTTAAAATGCTAAATTTCAATAAATGAGGAAGTGCTTTTGTGCAGCTCTCTCCTTAGAGGGTACCCACGTATTTTCATAAGATGGCCAAGATGTGCAAGCTTCCTGTTTTCTGCATTATGAGGTGCAAATAGCAATTTCTCCTTCTTTTAAGGAGCATTCTTGTCCATATTAAAAGGTCCTCTCACAGTTGTCTTCTGCCTTTTCTTTCTAATGTTAAACACCAAATCCATTCACACACTGATTAATCTTATGAGGTCATGTTTCCTGTAACTCTGATCCTTCTCAGCCTCATTCTCCAAAGGCCTCTCATTAGCAGGTATCTTACACTAAGGGTGAGCCTCAGAAACTGACACTGTGTCAGTAGAAAAATGACAGGAGACTCCAGCCCAGGCATGACTCTGGAAGTGGGTTTCCCTCAGCCACCAGAATGCCACAGGGAATCATCTCTGTGAACCACCTTGGTGGTCACATCAGGGGAGAGGGTGTGGGGGCTCCCTGGAATCCACAGCCAGTTGCTTGCTCTTGACAAAGGGCTATGCTGACAGAAAAGGAAACCGATATGTTGCTCCTTTTACACAGTCCCCTCCACTGTCATTTTTGTCTGTGATTACATTGACACACATGAACTCTTGGAAAATGAATTTCTTGGAGTGGGAATTGAAATTGAATACTTTAGTTAAAATAATATGAAAATTTTTTAATTCAATTAATTTTAATTTTATATTTCCTCTTAAATGTTCACTATCCTAGTGTGACAAACTAAAGTTGTGCCTGGACAACATGGGAATAAGACATTTCCATACATGCAACTATGGGGTTTTACCAAGATTATTCCATGTTTATTCCTTGAAGTTTAGGCTCAGGGGAACCAGCATGTCTGTTGTTGAGATACTGGCAGGGAACATTGCTACAGGGCTTGGTCCAATCCCCTCTCTCTCTGCAGCAGCATGAAGGTGCCACTGTATTCTTTGCAGCTGTCAGTCCAGGATGAGGAGGATGGAACCTGGGTGTTGCTGTGGCTGATGTGACCAGAGTGGACTGTGCTGCATCTTTCTTTCACTGCACTTTGCACACAGTGACGCTGCTTGGCACACTTGGCTTTTTGGGCTTGCACTTCATTGCTCGGCCTCCACGATGGGCTCCTCCACACTCAAACACACATATGCTTCCTGCATTAGCCATGTTCCCTGGTTGTGTGTGTTTGGGGATGGAGTTGGTAGTAAACAGCTGCAGAGAGCAGAGTGGCAGTGAACTTCCCAAAGAGGCTGCAATGTCACACCAGGTGTTTCCCTGGGAGCTGTCAGCAGGCAGTCCTGGGAGCCAGGCACTGCTGCCTGCTCTGGGGCCTGCACACCCTCATCCAGCAAGAAGAGGGGCCCAGCGAAGGCTGGAGATGGAACAGTTACATGGGCGAGCAGTGATAGGACAAGAGGGAATGACTTTCAAGCCAAAGTGGGTAGGTTTAGATCAGATATTAGGAAGAAATTCCTGACTGTGAGGGTGGTGAGGCACTGACAGGTTGCCTAGAGCAGCTGTGGATGGCACATCCCTGGAAGCGTTCAAGGACAGGTTTTGAGCCAGGTTTGGAGCAAGCTGCTCTAGGTGTCCCTATGACTTTCAAGCAAAAGTGGGTAGGTTTAGATCAGATATTAGGAAGAAATTCTTGACTGTGAGGGTGGTGAGGCACTGACAGGTTGCCTAGAGCAGCTGTGGATGGCACATCCCTGGAAGCGTTCAAGGACAGGTTTTGAGCCAGGTTTGGAGCAAGCTGCTCTAGGTGTCCCTGCCCAAGGCAACAGGGGTTGGAACTAGATGCTCCTTAAGGCGTCTTCCAGTCCAAACTATTCTATGATTCTGTGTTTCTCCTCCCCCCACCCCCATGCCAGAGGCCCCAGTGCCCAGAACACAGAACCCACCACCCTGTGACATCAGCCCCGGGGACGAGGCCTTCACGGGCAACGTATCTGCTGCAGGCACTGTGTCTGTGGCTGTGCTGGTGCAAGGACCCCTCAGTTCTTGCAGCTGACACGTGCCTCTGGCAACCATGAATTGGCTCTGCCTCCTCGTCTTCCTGGCCACGTGCGGCCTTGCGCACGGCACATGGGACAACTGTGGGTAAGTGGCCCCAGGCACTGCTACACACACCCCATGGGCTCCCCGGGCCTGCTGTCCATGCAACAGCTGGTGAGGAGAGCAGACGGCTCAGCTTCAGCCTGAGCAGCAGCACAGAGCAGGACAGTAATGACTTTCTGCTTACAGAGCGGTCTGCGGGTTCCGAGGCATGGTTTATGACTACGGTGCCAATGCTTATCAGTACGGCTACTATGGCATGACACGCGTTGTGGGTGGCACAAGTGCCCACGAAGCGTCCTGGCCCTGGCTCGTCAGCATCCAGCATGCCTGGATACCGGAGACGGGGCATTTGTGTGGAGGGTCTCTCATCCACCCCCAGTGGGTCCTCACGGCAGCCCACTGCTTCGTTGATGTCAGGTAAGGAGGAGCAGGGAACCGGGATATCCTCACAACAACATCGGGTCCCTGTCACCAGCACCAGGTGTTACTCCCATCCCCCTTGCTTGCAGTGAGCCCAGCTGAGAGATTGGGCTCAGGAGAAGGATGGCCTCATGCCGCTGCTGCCTAGCAGCCCCCAGCTCACCATTCCCACAGCCTAAGGCACACTAGGGCAGTCAGTGTCCCCTAGCACTGAAGGCTGACGAGTGCTGGGCTGCTGCAGTGCATGGCTCTGCTGCCTCTCACCCCTCTCTCTGCTTCTGCCTTCCAGCAACATCAGCCTGGTGTATGTGGTGATCGGGGCCACCCAGTTGACTCATCCAGGCCCTGGGGCACAAGTCCGCTACATTAAGCAGCTGCGGCTTCACCAATACTATAATCATGACACCATGAAGAACGACATCGCCTTGCTGGAACTGGACCATCCTGTCATGTGCAGCCCCTACATCCAGCTGGCCTGTGTGCCTGACTTCACCCTGAGAGTGACGGACCTGGTGTACTGCTTCGTCGCTGGCTGGGGTGCCACCACTGCAAGGGGTGAGTTCCCAAGAAGGACTCATGCTCTGAGGGCAGTCTCAGTACCCTGGGGAGGCAGGCTGGGCTTCCTGACAGCAGATGCCCTGCTGCAGGACAGATGCCTCTGGAGAGATGGGTGTGGTTTGCGCCCAAAGTCACACAGTAGGGGCACAGCACTCCAGCACCTCTCCAGAGCCAGAGCCAAAGCCAGGCCCTAGTGATGGGCATCAGCCCCAGGTGGGACTGGAGAAACAGCAAGGAGCTGGTGAGTGCTTATTCCTTTCTGTGCCCACAGCTTCAAGGGCAAGTGATCTCCTGCAGGAGGCCCAGGTCCGCCTCATCGATCTCAATCTCTGCAACAGCAGCCAGTGGTACGCAGGGGTCATCCACAACAGCAACTTGTGTGCTGGTTATCCACAGGGCATCATCGACACCTGCCAGGTAGGAAGGAGTGTGTGATGAGCCACTCAGCCCCCAGCACCACAGGCAGCCATGTCAGCACTGCCCAAACACAGCCCCGGGTGGGCCTTGCCCGGCCAGTCAGTCACCCTCCCACCCCTGCGTCCACACTGCTCTTGGGGCTGCCCTCCCATTCTCCATCTGTGTGTCCTTGCTCAGTGCCCCCATTGTCCCAGAGATCTGGCACTCTGCCCAGGAAGTCCATCCAGTCCTCTTGGCAGCCCTGGAGTGCAGATGCTGACCCTGGAACACCTATCCTTCACACATCCAGACTCACTGGGCAGACATGAGAGAGAGCCCTACCTCGCAGGACTCCCAACACACTCATAGCCAAGGTTCTGGATGCTACAGCACCTTTCTCTGCTAGGAATACAGCTCTGGCACCTTCCTCTGCTGGGAATACAGTTCTACTGTCAGAGAGAAGGAGACAGCCCCAGTGCTGCCGGGGCCACCCAACATGACCTTAATCCTCTCTGCTCCACTGTAGGGGGACAGCGGTGGTCCTCTCATGTGCAAAGACAACGTCGCTGACTACTACTGGGTTGTTGGAGTGACCAGCTGGGGAAAAGGCTGCGCAAGACCAAAGCAGCCTGGAGTCTACACCTCCACTCAGTACTTCTACAACTGGATCCTGGCCGAGATGGGCGCAAGTCCGTATAGAAGGACTTCTCTAGCAGCACAGGGTTGGGGTCATTTTCCAACCGCCCCACGACCCACTCAGTATCCATGGGTGATACCACCTGCCACACAACCACCATGGACAAGACCACCTGCCACACATCCACCATGGACAATACCACCTGCCACACATCCACCATGGACAATACCACCTGCTACACATCCACCATGGACAAAACCACCCACCACACATCCACCATGGACAAGACCACCCGCTACACATCCACCATGGACAATACCACCTGCTACACATCCACCATGGACAAGACCACCTGCTACACATCCACCATGGACAAAACCACCCACCACACATCCACCATGGACAAGACCACCCGCTACACATCCACCATGGACAATACCACCTGCTACACATCCACCATGGACAATACCACCCGCTACACATCCGCCATGGACAATACCACCTGCTACACATCCACCATGGACAAAACCACCCACCACACATCCACCATTGACAAAACCACCCACCACACATCCACCATGGACAAGACCACCCGCTACACATCCACCATTGACAAAACCAACGACCTCACAGAAACCAAAGCCAATACCAACATCATCGGACCAGGTTAGCTCCTGCCCATTTCCAGCTGATGAGCTGGTGGAATTCTTTACTCAGGTGAAGGATCTCCTCCAGGAGATTTTTGGGGAAAACACAACTTGAGCAGCAGGACAGACAGGATCCTGTGTGAGATGCAATGCACCACAACCATTTCCTGACAGTGCAATGCCTGCTGATCCAAAGGCCGCCTCAGTGTCAAAAGCCTACTCTGTCCTGCCTACACTCCTCTTCTGAATGCAGTCAAACAGTGAAGTTGACTTAGCCGTTGAAATAAAGTTGCCTATGTTCACAGGTAATCATGTTTTCAGTCCAATTCTGTCTCCTGGGCAAAGCAAGGACTTCCATGCTCAGCACCTGCAAAATGAACCTAAAGTCAGACCAGGCAGGCACAAAGGGACGGAGTCATTCCAAAGGGCTTCAGCTGGGCCTGGCTAGAGAGAAGGCTCTCACAGCTGAGCTGGTTGCACCCAGACCCAGCACCACTCCTGGCTCTTTACCTCCCACCCAGCCCCCCAGCCAGCCCTTCCCCACTCTGTCCCAGCCAGGCCCTACCAGCTTGCTCTAGAGCAGACACTAGCTCCAGTGTCCTTCCTCCCCAGGGAAAGGGCCTCAGCTGCACTGTGGTGGTCCTCTGTGCCCCAGACACCTCCTGTCTGTCAGCTCCTCTCCGTGGGCAGCTCTGGGCCAAGCCCTTGCCCTCCCCAGGGTATCAGAGACACCGGGCCCATATGCTTTGGAAACACCTTACCTGCCTGGCTCGGTGCTTCTCTCAACTCCTCTTGGCCAGGGATGGGACATCCACAGCTTCTTTGGGCAACCTGTTGCAGTGCCTCACCACCCTCACAGTGAAGAATCTCTCCCTTATATCTACTCTGAATCTACCCTGTTTCCATTTAAAACCATTCCTTCTTGTCCTATCTCTACAGACCCTACTGAGAAGCCTAAATCAAGTAAATCAATACATTCATACCCTTAATAAATAGTCTGCTAAAACACACTTAGGTTCAGTGAAAGTCATCCTCTGCATTATGCCTAGCACCAAAACACAAAGCCACTGGAGAGAAAAAAACAAACAAAATAAAAAAAAGACTTAATAATGCCATATATCACCATGGCATGAATTCCACCTGTTCTCCATCTCAAGAAGCACCACATTCCAAAACACCCTTCTGCTCCCATGCCCATACCCACTCTCCATGTTGCCGCATCCCCCAGTAAACACTTCCAGCCTTCCTATCCAAGTCACTTACAGCTCGTACAAGTGAAATTCAATCTATGCTGATTTTCCAATTAATTCTCTATCCTGCTCTCCAACATTCTCACCCCAGCTGACATGAAAAGCAGGCACCTAGTTTTACAATTAGATGGCAGAACAGACGAATGCTTAATGACCTAAGTAGTTCAATTCACTGATGATTATTAAACCCTAGAAAGGTTTCCAAAGTCAATAGCAGGCAGGTTCACACGACACAAGCTAAATGTGACATCATGATTTTTAGATTAGAATTAGTGAAAAACTTGCTAATGTTTTATTTTCTTCAAGGGACATAGATGGTTTCAACAGACTCTAAAAATGCTTTTTTTAAAAATCCTGTTAGTCATGCCTTACTCAGCTAAAAATTAGACTAAATTGAGTCTGTTCCCTGGAGTTCTTTCAGCTACCCACAGAGCTGTGCTGCCAAACTGCCCTGTCTTGAGCCTGCTAGTTTTGAATCTATTTCTTGCAATACCCTGGTCAACTGAGTGCAATAAAACCTTCAAAGACTGAATTGTTACCTGTACATAGAAATACATTACAGGTTTTCATCCTCAACCTTACAACGGAATAGTCTTGTTCAATGAGAATATTTACCAAGAATTCTTATAGACTAGATAGATAGATAGATAGATAGGGAACTAAGCTGATTTTTGTACTTAGAATCAAAATTTTACCAGCACTTCAAAAATCCCCTCATCAGCTCCACTTTATGGCAATTTTAGGAGCATTTGATGAGCACACTGTTGACATGATTTTAGAAAACAGGGCAGAGTTTTGTAATTGCCAATTGCAAGGTTAGATTGCACGCCTAGTTCACTGCCAGGGTATAACCCACAATTAGAAAAAAATAAAAACAGTGACCCAAAAAAACCTCTCAACATCAGTGAAACCCTGTGGGTAATGTATTTTGGGGTGTTCTACGGGTTCTTTGGGTTGTCAGAGTCAACTGCCTGCCTAAGAGTACATTTGAGGCACATAACAGCACTCCCCTGAAACCCATGGTCTGTCAGGTCTGATCTCTTAGAACATCTACATAATTGCATAAATTGCTTTCACTTCCTGTTCTCTATATACAACTCAAAACAATCAAAAAACAAGGTTTAGGCATCATTAGCCCATACAACCTATTCCATAGCACAAACATGTCATTAAGTTAATTAACATACTAATGCTGATTACTTAGAACTGCACAGCACATTAGGGTAATTAATACTGGTTTGAGTTGGAAGGAACTTTAAGGTCATCTAGTTCCAACCCCCTGTTTCTAATCAGGGACACCCTCCACTAGACCACGTTGCTCAGAGCCCCATCCAACCTGTCCTTGAACATTACCAGGGTTAGGGCATCCACAACTTCTCTAGAAAACCTGTTCCAGTGCCTCACCACCCTCACAGTAAAGAATTTTTTCCTAATACCCAATCTAAGACTACTCTCTTTCAGTTTAAAGCCATTTCCTCTTGCCTTGTCACTACAAGTTCTTGTAAATAGTCTCTCTCCATCTTTCTTGTAGCCTCCCTTCAGGTACTAGAAGGACATTGAAGTTTGCAAAAATAGATTGTATGGAAGTCAAATTTTAGAAATGTTCAGATAAGCAGGCAATGCATTGCAAACTTTACTGGTATTTCCTTTACCTGTCCAAGATGGGGCATTAGGCTTTAATTTACCTGAGTTTGAGTCCCAAATACAAAACTTGTTTCGAAAATTAATTCTGTAAGAATCTGATCCAGTTCTTTCTAGTAAAAGGTTGCTGCTAAACTTGCACATGTATTAATGGAACAACCACATACAATGATAAGGTGTACACACACAGCAAAGGACAAAACCAACAACATGCTCTACCTGCAAGCTATGTTCTACTTGGAAAAATCACTGCAAGGTGCCCCTGACCAGAGATAGAGAGAAGAGCTCAGCTGTGATTCTGCCCAGATGTAAGACTCACTGCTGCCTGAACTCACGTTATTTTGCTCTCTGTGACATGGAGTATTCTTTATAGGATTTCTACGAGCAGGTGAATTCAGCACAATCTCTGGAAAAATCATTCCCATGAAGTACAATTGAAAGAGTCACAAAAAGCCTTTTGTTTCCACTGCACCTTGGGAATATCTACAGGCTAGGAGAGGAAAAAATTCCAACTCTTTAAAAAAACCATCCTCTCTACAAAGATAACTCCACTCCAAAGATAACTCTCTACAAAGAGGAACTCCACAAGCGTCACTCACTGTAACTGCACTCATGAGTCTTACCAGTGTGTTGAAGTATAAGCTTGATGGAATACTTTAGTAGTTCTTTTCAAAACAAGTATTTTTCCACAGAGACTTGTGCAATAGTAGTTTCAATAAGTGACCCAAACATTCTATGATTAATACTCACAAAGAGTTGGTTCCATACATTTTGGTGACTTCCTAATATTGTCAAGCAAACCACAAACATGACAAACTCCTTTAGCTCAGACACAGTTTAAAGCCAAACTAAAAATGCCACAAGATATTAACTTCGTATGTGACATCGGGGGAAGTTTCAACAATTGTTAAAGCTTAGAACATCTCTATTCTGAAGCATTTAATAAGCAATGCATAACAGTGGAATTCTTCATTCTACCCACAAGGGTAGAACCAGTTCCACTGTTACTTAAAACCATGTTATTCCTCTCCTTTATAAAGCAATTATAATTGCTTTATTATTCCAGGGAACACAAGTTCTGTAGTGGCACCAAGTCACCACTCAGCCTCAAACTGATGTCAAGGTACTGTCTTTCTTTTCTGCCCCCGTGTTTTTTATTTTTTCTATCTTCCTGCCTCCAATATACACTAATTTTCATCTAAAACTTATTTTTTTAAATATAAAAGAAAGAACATTGCTATTTTATCCCTCAAATAATACAGTCTCATGGGGTAAAGAAGGACACCCTCCAACAAGAGAGAACAAGAACATATCTGGAGAACAAAAATATTTGTAGATTGTGTGTGGAAGCTGCAATATAGTTCCAAGGATGGATCCCCTCTGCCAAAGCTTCATGGAGCAGCAGCATGGACAAGCGCGATTCACAAGTAGCACAACTTATCATCACAGACCTTCTCTGTAGCCACACACAGGGGAATGAAATTGGCACTGTCTGCCTGACCAGTGCACAAACACCTCTTTTTGGGCCCCTGCCTTCTCACATCTCAAAAAAAGTATGAAAACAGACATGTTTGAAAATAAAAACATGTGGCTGAGAGGAGCTTGCTGCAGGGCTGCNAGACATGTTTGAAAATAAAAACATTTGAAACTTTCACCTTGAGAAGAGTTGTTGGTGATGTGGCTGAGAGGAGCTCGCTGCAGGGCTGGCACAGCCTATTCTGCAAAGGTTTCCCACAGTAACAGCAATAAGAAAGTCTCTCTCCATCTTTCTTGTAGCCAGGCAGCTAAGAGCAACAGACACCTCAGACCTGCATCAGACACTGCCTAGGCATTTCACACATTTCCATGCCCAGGCAGAAAATGCAGCGACTTCAGTGCATACTCTGCACTAGAGGGTCCAGCAAGCAAGATGTTTTATGCCCTACTTGTAACTAGAGATGCTATGAGTAATGACAGTAACAAGAGGCATATGATGGCTCTGTTCCAGAAGCAGGTAGTGTCTGCAATGCTTGTTAGAGCACAAAGCCTGTCTCTGTGACTTGGTTGTAAATTTTTAGAATCTCTTGGAAGTTTTTTTGAAATCTCTTGAAAAAGACTGAGAAAAGAAAAAGTTGTTTCAATAAAAAGATTTATGCCTTCTCCTTGAGGAAGAAATCACAACAGTTTTGGATTTTTTCCCCTGATCATTCAGAAGGTACTTTATAAATAACTGGTTCTTTTTCTCTTACAATGGGATTAAATGCATAAATATCTCCAAAAGAGATGATAACATGTAAAAAACAATTTCATTATTTTGATGGGAAAAATCTAAATAATACTGTTTTAAAGAGTTTTGCAAAGTCACTAAATGAGCATTTTGTTGATGTTTATCACTTCTCATAACAACTACCTCAAAATCTTACTTCAAATGTAAAGTTTAAGAAAATATGGCTGTCTCTTTCATTGTTTTCTCTTTCCCTCCCGCCCCCTATAGTATTGGGCAACTTTTTCATTCATTCTCTCGTTAGGCTTCCCTCAGTAACAAGCAACACCACCGGTTAATTTTCCAAGTGTCCACTAGAGGGTTCATTTCCACAGGCTTCGGCTGCACAGCACGCAAACTTCTTCAGCAGCATCCTCATCCCTGTCAGTCAAATCACGCCACTGAGAGACCTATACGCCTTTGTGCTGTTGTGAGGTAGTAAGGCTTCAGCAACAGCTCAGTTCCCCGATGCATATCTATTGCCTGGTTTATGAGAATGGATGGATTATTCGACTCAGTTCTTCAAGCCATTTTACCTTTACAATTAAAATTTACCTCAGATTGGTACAATCCAGCATTGAAGCACAGTTACATGAGAAAATAAGAACAAAAGGTGGGATACAAATGCATATGTCTACAGCACACTGAAGTAAATGCAAGGTTTTTCCGACAAAATGCGTTTTAATTAAGACTGAGGGAGGAATGAAAACTCACTAAACAAGCAGTAGTTCATTTTGTAAAATTCCCAGTGTCCTCCAAGAAGTGTAGAATGCAAAAATTAGTCTCATTGCCTAAGTGTCCACCCCACAAGGGCACAAAGCTTCTGCTTTCTGGAGATTAAACCACCCTTAGGGATCTTATCCACTTCCAAGTGCAGGCAGCACTGCACCCTTGGAGCACACACCCACCACCCTCCCCATGCATCCCACTGAGGGGTCTGGGCTGGTCTGTGAGCCTGTACAAACCTCAGTGCCACCGGCAGGCACTGAATCATGACAAGTCTCATGTTATTGCAGAGCATTATTAACCTGATGAACTCAAGGATGACTTCAGTTTTCATTTTGGAGAAAGGAGGTTTCTAGTGCTCCTGGTGGGGGGACAAAACCAATTGAGAAAGCTGAATAAGCATATCATAGAATCATGGAATCATTTAGGTTAGAAAAATCTTTGAGATCATCAAGTTCAGCTGCAAACCTAACACTGCCAACTCCAGCACTAAACCTTGTCCCTAAGTGCCACATCTACATATCCTGGAGGCTAAGGGATCCTCTCCCCCTTCTCTGTAACTATGTACCCTTTCAGCCCAAGAGGTCCTTCTGTACAAATGTTGCACGTACATCCTTTGCATCCCTTCCCTGTCCACAGCCTCTGAGAGGTCCAAGACCAGGAAGGGAGCTGAGAGGCCCTGCTGCCAGCAGCGTAGTACATGCAGATGTGGTCTTTAGCAAAGCTCAAGCTCACTCAGCACCAGTTTCCTCACTCATCCATGGGGCAGAGGCCCTGTCTTTCTCCTCCATCTATTCTCTTTCTAATGTAAGGCAGCCTTTATCCCCTAAGAACCACACTTGCAACATACTTCAGCATGCAACATGCCAAACTTCTAGCAAAGCATGTATTATCTCGAAACAACAACAAAACCTTGTCTAAAAAATAGCATTAAAGAAAGAGATACAAAAATATATATATATATTGAAGGCAGAAAAAATCATCCCAAGGATGCATTTTCTCAGTGCTGTGAAACACTAGACACTTCAAAAAAATCTGCTAGTGACTTTACTACTGTTTCTGATTTTTCAGGAGCTGTAAAATGAGATGAACAGACTATTTGTGAGGACTGAGACTGACCCTTGGCAAATGATTTCTTGTTTGTCTGTAAAGGGAGAGGTTGGTCTTGTTCAGGGAATTGGAGAATGACACAAATGGGAGGCAGAAGTGGGTCAAATGGATGTTGTCAGTGCATTAGAGGTGATCTCTGTCCTAGGAACACAAAAAGAGCCTGTGGACACAGATAGCCCAGGGGCTGGCGCCTTTGCTCGGGGTGAGCACTGAATGGGCCTTGTTTGCAAAAGAAACATATGTGTCAAGGACATACAAGCATTTATAGCATCCAGAGATTACAAGAGTTCAGGGTATACAAACTATTTTTACATACAAAGAGCAAATTCTTAAAGGGTTGTTAATCACCTCAGATGTGAACTCAAACCCTAAAGTGAACCCAACAGCTACTAGGAAAGGCTGATAGCAAAGCAGCAAACTCAATGCCACCAGATTGCTCCAAAAACTTGCATGAATAGTATGGGCTATAATAATGGGCTATAATAATGGGGCTTCAGTATCTGCGTCATGGATCTGATTGAAACTGGTGTGCAGGAAGAGGTTTTGTCATGACATCTTGCTATTTGGTATAAAGTGTCTCATTCTTCTTCTCCTTTATTGGTCTTCTTCAGCAAACAGTAACTTTTTCTTGTTTGTTTTTTTTTAAGAAAGGTTCTGCAACATTGACTGCTAGCTGCAAATCCCTACACCACATCTTGGCTACAGTAAGCTAATTTTCCATCTTTTCTCGGCATTTATCTGCTGAAGTAAGGAATGCTTTCTGCAAGGGAAGTCACTTCCACTTGAAACTGGCCCTGATACTGCACTAGAGAAATTTAATGTAGGGAACTGTCCTACAATAAGAGAAAGAAGAGCTAAACGAGGGATCTCCCAGCCTCCAGCGAAAACTCGGCAACATTGGCTTCTCCTGATATCAGAAGGCGCATGTAACTTGTGTCCTGGACATTCCACTCCTTGCAGGGAAAAGAGGTCATATTTTATGACTGGCAAGTAATACTTCAATCATCTGCAAAGAAAATCAGATACATCCATTAAAGAAGAAAAAGTGCAATGGAAAATTGCACTTGCCTGTTACAGCCATAAGAGTTATTGGGTTCAAACTGCTAATCATCCTAGGTGAACTTCTCTACAGTTTCCGTGTCATTCACTCTTATTTAAAATGCCTTAAAAGTCAAAAAAGCCTGTGGGTGCTTCCGTCACAGGCATTGTTATCATTATGCCTACTGTTGGTAGCACGTAATGATGATAATAATTAATCTACTGTTTTCTAGAACAGAAAAGAAACCAGGACTGTCACGCACATAGGGGAAGAAATGGCTAAAAATGAATTTCAACAGACTGCAAGATGATATTTTTGAAGTGCCTGTAATTAAAGGGACTGGGTTTGGGGTGGTGGGTTTCTCTGCTTTATATTTTAACTTCTAATTGTGTTTGGTCTTTTGAAACAGCCAAGTTTTCTCCCACATCAGAGGTAGGCAGTCCAAAAGCAGAGGAATGTTCAGGGAAAAAAATTCAAAAAGCTTTTGAAAGAAAGGTTTCAGATGAAAGGAAATTAGATAGTCTTTAATATTTGTTAAGTCTCTTCCTTAAATAGTTCCCAGATTCTGATTTTTTTTTTGCCTCTACTCTGTCCTGCTTTTAAACTTACACCTAAGCCTGTACTACAGGGGTAGTATAGGCTTATATATTGTAGTATACTACAGTCACTGATCTCTTCTCTCTGGTGACCAGTGACAGGACCCAAAGGAATGGCATGAAGCTGTGTCAGGGAAGGTCTAGTTTAGACATTAGGAAAAGGTTCCTCAGCCAGAAGGTGGTTGGGCATTGGAACAGGCTCTCCAGAGAAGTGGTCAGGGCACCAACTTTACCAGAGTTTAAGATGTGCTTGGACAATGCTTGCAGGGGCAGTCTTGTCCAGGGCCAGGAGTTGGATGATCCTCATGTGTCCCTTCCAACTCAAGATGTTCTATGATTCTGTGATTCTATGACTTGGATTATTTTACCACTTTTACTGTGGAATAGCTATAACTTCCACTGGAAGCTCTTTTTTTGTCCAGTCTTCCCTGCACATTGGTCTCACCATCACCACAAACTATGCCCCCCAACAGACATGTTTAATCTTTTGCTAAACAACTCACCTTCGCAGACTGTTAGTGTCCCAAGGTAGAGACTGAATAAAAACCTCCTGCCTTGTCTGAATTTAGAGTATGGAAAATAATGACTGTAAAGAAAAAAATCTACCTCTACCACCAAGGATCATTAGACTGCTGCAATAAAGTATAAAATAGCCTTCCTAGGACTGTTTATATTCTTTGTAACAGAAATCTAATCTAACAATGATCACCTTAGCTGATCAGTTTCTTGGGATCTTCAGGCCTGAAATTTGTTGTGTTCATCTGAGGTAATTGCAGCATTGCTTTCCTTTCAATAAGTAATGTTTTCAGCATTGCCCACTAATAACCACAGTGGTTTTTTAACTATGTTATTAAATAATCTTGTAGGCTTATGCTTGCTAGACAAATGTGTGGTATTGCATATAATACTGCAAATGAACTTCCTAAAGGATATTTTTTCTGCAGGAGAAATTTCATTACATAGGCTTTTAAATCACATTTTGGGGGAAAGGGAAGTTAACATGGGTATTGTGAAAAGATCTTCCTTTACGTACTTCTTTAGGCTTTGCTTCATACTTCACTTGGAGGTTGGTCCTAAGGTCACCAATTTATTTGTTATAATTTCCTTATATGAGGAATACTACAAGACAAAGTGCCAGTCAGCCTACATTCAACCAGCACCAGTCTTATTCCCTATGCTGTTTCATCTGCTTATATCTAACAACATCTTGAAACACTTGGGTTTATTACTTTGGGATTGTTTGTACTGAGCACACGTAAGTGCTGCTGTTTTGGGAGGTGGTCTTAGCACACATTAACCTGCCCGTGCTTTGAACAAATATCCTCTCCAATACTGACTTGAACAAAAGGATGAGTCAAGAGTCCAGCAAAACATCCCTCACACATCAAAAACCCATAAAGCTGCCTCCTGATCCCTGAGACAGTGACGTGTGACTCCCTGTATGAAGGACCTCAATGAATTTGGATCTTCAACAGACTGAATTCAACCACTGTTAGCAAAGACCTGACTCTGCATCTGCAGAGGGTGCTTACCTGAAACTAAAGTACTGCAGATGGCAATATGACATTGGTGACAATTTGGCCTGCAACATCTTGAATAAAGAAATGAGAATGAAGGAGGAAATACTATGAGGCCATGCCCCTCCTGACAGAGGGGCAGCAGCTAGCACGGTTCCAGGTATCTCGCAACCTGCTCCAAGCTGCATCTCCTCCTGTGCAGTGCTGGGGGAACAGCCATGGTACTCAACAGGGTAGCATTACCAGCCTCAGTCTGCGTGCAATGAATGTATAAGGATAGAGAACCACAAGTATATTTAGGACTGGCAGTGAAAATAGAAAACGCTGGGTTTAAACAAATGCAGGACACTTTTGTTTGAAAACATTGGTAGTTTAAAAATGTAGATTATCCCAAAGCCATTCTTTACAGAAATCATTATTTCTTCCAATTTAGGAAGACGACATGGATCAGTAGCAAAATGGAGTTTCACTGGCAGCATGATTCATCTCACCTTTGACCACCACTTTGTGTCTCTTCTGTGAATCATTATTATTAATTATTACTGACTCAAGAACAAACCCTTTGCTGATATCAGAGGTCCACGAGTCATCATCAACTTTGACTATGATCCAGTGCCCAGTAAGCTCACTAGGATTTTAAATCTATTGCTCTTCAGATTAGACTTCATACTGAGAATTCAAGGTACCATGGAACAGACTGTCCCCTGATCTATTCCATCACGAACCAGGATAAATTCCATTTGCAACATCAATATGAAACCACTGCAAGTGAAAGATTTAACTCAGTACAAGTATCAGGTTTGCATCTCTAGCTTATATTAAGGCAAAGAGAGCAACACAGAGCCAGGCTCTTACATCATGGCTCCGGAGATCATGCTGATCTTCAAATCTAAAGGTGAAGAAGTCTAACTCAGCCCTCACTGTTCCTACCATTTAGTATGAACCTCCATTTAATTTCTCTGTTTTACTGACATCTCACCTTCCCTTGGGGGATTTTGTGTATAGATGGGGGACGGGGACAAGAGATAACATTCACCTTCCATTCCAAACAAACCCAAAGTCTAAGCAGGCTGCTTTTAAACTCTCTAAAGCAAGCACTGAGTTGGACCCTGCTTAATTGCATCAGGCCCAGACAGATGCATATGCAAACAGAGACTTCACTAAGGAAACAGTGATATCACAACTCATTCTGATTTTTTCGGTTGGATAAAAACTAAATGCAATTCAGTTTACATTAAGTTACCTTATTTCATTCTGACATGCAAGTGTCTGACTGAAACTGTATAGGGCAGCTCATCAGGGTCATGCTTTTTAAGTTCCATGCAAGACTGACAGGGAATTACCACGTAAATGTATGATTCTCTTATCACAGAACAGCTTCTGATCAGGAAAGCAAGTCGAACAAGAGCTGTCAAACGCCAATAGTCTGTAATTTCTTGACATCTCCCAAAGTCTCTCTTGGTGTGAAGAAGTTCAGCTTTCCAGAGAGCAACCTGTCCTTGTGTTGGTCAAGTCAACACACACGAGAAGAATCTGGCTGACTCCTTGGAGCCACCAAGCAGCAGGACTCTCTGTACCAGGCCTTCCTGTGCTAGAAAAGAGGAGTAGCAAAGATTTTCATTGTTTAGAAACACTACAGTCTTCACAGAATACTCTCCCAGCACTACTCTGACAAAAGAATTAAGCTGCCACTTGTCTCGACAGGCTCATCTTCAACAAATGACATTAAAGCAGAGAAACAAGTACTCAGATATTTGCCATGATTTCTATTTTAAGATTTTTCTTTCATCTTATGTTTGAAGAAGCTCTCCAGCTTTGGTACAGCTGCACACCTGTTACAGTTTCTGCAGTCCTACTGAAATCCGTTTTATGACTAGAGAGCTCAAGGCCTGTTAAAAACTTCCAGCAGCAGCACTGGGATTCCCAGCCCTGACTGTGCACTCGAAAACCCAGAGTTTGCCCCAGAAGGTCCCTGGGAAGCATAAAAGAGGAGGTGCATGCTTTCAAAAGCCAGGCTAAATAGTTCATTACTTTCTCGTTAAGCAACCTACATAGATTAAAACAGATGCTTAAGTTGTTCTATGTATAGCATACACAAAGAAGATTTCTGGCTCCATAGGGTGGTAAGCAGATAAGAAACAAGAGAACTACTCCAGCAAGATGATAAAATTCATGACAGTATAGGGCTGTGCTCCCAGATAACTGCAATTCAGCATGATTTCCACAGAAGTAATGTGGTTTTTCTCACATAGGACTTCATGAACTATTTCTTGAAAAACATAAATTGAATTACATTGCCAACTCAGGGTCTACAGAAGGCTATTGACCCTTGACTGACACAGGCGTGTGACCAGATACCAAATAATTTCCTTTTTGAACCCACAGGTGAAGCACAAAGATTGGCACAGTTACCAGGACTGGGAACCAGTCTGAGCACTCCTTTCAGAAGTGCTGAAGAATAGACTCATTAACTTCTTAGCCTCCTTGCTAAGCCTAAGCTATTTATAGAACCACTGAAGTCAATGAGTTCACTGATTAAAATAGATCTACATGCATAAACCCTGATGTACTAACTCGTAACTGGACTCAGCATCATGAAATCTGACGAAGCAAGACAAAGCAACCAGGAAACAACAGTAAAACATGCTCCTGACACCCCTTTCACTATAGCTAGCTTGGCTGCTCACACCAAACACCACTAAAAGCCAAACTCACATAAAAAAATCCCCAAATCAACCAGAAGTTTGAGAATTTGGTCTACATTTAAAACTCTTCAGGCTCAAAAGTGGCACTCATTTTGTGTTTCTAATACATCTGGCAAAACAGGGCTCTGACGCTTGTTCTCGGGTGCTCTCCTAATAAAGGAAAAATCTGTCATTTTTATAACAATAAACTTTAGGATATTTCTATAGAGATCAACATGTTTTATCATATATCCCTTAGTACGGGGTCAAACAAGACTTCAGAGAGTTTCTTTACAATGCCCAGCTGGGCAAACAAAATTTGACCTTATTAACATAGTCTTATCACTGAAAGCCCAAAGGAGGAGGGGGATTAAAAAGAAAAAAATTGAGAGGACAGAAGCATTGGTTTATCCAGGAAAAACAAACAGCAGTGGTGGGTGTCACAGCGGAGGTTCCTGAGTTTCAGTTCCCCAGTTCCATGTCAATGCCCATTGGTCTCAGCAAAGGTGGAATCACCAGTCTTTCAAATCAGCTGAACTTAATTTTTAATTAATCAGATTAAAAGGTAAAGTGCCTGGAATCTTTGCTCAAGATCTGTTAGACTTCTTTCCTTTAAATGTGTAACAGCAGTCAAGTTAGTCAGAATTGTTTAATCATTCATACAAGAAAAGTTGCCTATCTCAAGAGAAGTGCCCCTGTAATCACTTTTGTAAATACAGTTGCATTAATCAAGTATAGGATAACAGGTTCAAAGCTGTAAACCCTGGAAATCTTTTACCATATAAAAGGCTATTATAGGCATTAACTCATAATGTCTGCTTGTTATCATGACAGCACCAGTTCCCCAGGAGTCAGGAGGTTTATGCTAAAGCACAGGGTGCTGAGTAAACAGCACGTATGAATCTCTATTGTAACTGAACCCAAAACACCCTGTTTTCTTCCCCACCTCAAACAACAAATCAAGAACAAGAGAAACATGAAGGTATATCCCTTGACTTTGTGCTCATCCGAGGTTCTCTAAAATGCTCTCAGTGTCTTGAGAAAAATCAAACATCAGAAGATGCTCTGGGTTTTTCCAAGCACTGCTGTTGGGAGGCAGCAAACCAAAGTGGCAAAGGCAGAAATAAATGGACTGAGCACAGGTGAGCCTCGTGGCAGCCCCACCTGGCTGCAGCCCAGCCAGCCTGGTCTCAAACAAGCCAAAAAGCTGGTTTAAAAAAGGTGTAGTTTTCCAGTGTTGTGGATGGGCAAGACCTCTGCATCTTGAAGTTATCTGTGGTCTTTGCCAAAAGGAGAGCATATAGCAGCTGGAGGGAGCTTTGTCTTGGAGTCCCTGAAGGACTTGTGTGACCCTGAAGGAAGCTGTGGAAAATGGCCTAGCCAGGTGCTTCCCATACCCATTATTTTATACGGTTTCACACAAAATCTCTGAGGGTTCACAAATATTTCCTTAAGAAGCAATATTTCAGGGTCTCTTCGTATTTATCCTCTTCTCTAAATGGCTTGAAACTAGTCACCATAGCCTTTCCCTTTCATGTTGCTGGTAGTGGTAGTAGTAGTAGTAGTAGCAGTATGAAGAAACACTTCACCCTATCCACAGCAACTAAGCTGAGTTTTCACATCTTCAAACTTTCTAACCTCTAACACGCCCCTTGACGGTTTTCAATAAAAAAGAGAAGATTGTCCAGCAGTGTATATTCAACCTCCAGGTCTAGATCTAAAATTGAGCTGCAGTTCTGTAAAGAGCAAGTAGTAGTTTTCTACTGGTAGTAGTTTTCAAGCTGGCTGCTCTTTCCGGATCTAAACCTGGTCACTCTGAACACCTCACTGTGCCATTTTTTCCAGAATCAAGCTAAGGATGACTCCAAGCAGAAAGACAGCAAGCACAAGTTGGCCAACAGCATGCTGGTGAGGGAGAGATTGGCAACGCTGAACAAACAGGCAAGGAAGAAAGGAGATTAGAAGGGTGCTGGGTGACAAGGGAGAAAGCATCTTAGAAGGACAAGCAGAAAGGAAATAATCAAAGGGATTGGAGGGGCCAGATAGAGTCAGGGTGGAGCAGGACCCAGCACGCTTGAGGAGGGGTGATAAGAGCTGTTGGATTGTGGCTGTTGTTGCCAGCCAAAAAACATACTGCAGTAGTAACTACCCACTAAATAAAAAAGCAGGAGGACTTTTCCAAGGGTTTTGGTTGTATTTGGCCATCTATGTCCTCTTCTTTTCTCCCTGTGCACGTCTAGCTTACATTTACAGACCACCTCTGTGCTCCTCCGTACCGAGATCAACGACAGCAGGGAAAATCAACGTGAACCCCAGGACAACGAAAGTCCGCTTATCATGCCTCTGCCTTTTCCCCAGCTTCAGTACCTAGAAGAAAACTGCCTCACACAGCTGGGATCCACACAGCAGTCTTCAGTAATGGTACAGAAAACACACCTAATACACACAAAACCCTGACACTACATGCTGGCAGTTTCTTCCTGGCAGACACAGAGCTATTTAAAGGGCAACTCTGCAGTCCTAACATACTGAATTGTTCCAATTTCAAAGTGATAAGCAGGAAGGATATACCAGATAGAAGACATCAGGGACACCCGGTGAGCAGTGTAGCACTGCACCTAAAGCAAAAACTTGCATTTGCTGAGTGGTAATAAATATGCTCATATACGGTCAGTATCACATGTGTGTGCACACACGTGTGCATGCAAAAATAAATGCATACATATACACGTATGTGCATTAAGTATAAGACGTTTCTCCACTTCATCAGACCTGCTGCTGTTGGCACTTGCTGTGGAAACATCCTCCATCCTACAAGAGACTCCATCCTTATGGATCCTTGTCCTGAGGCTACATTTGCCCAGAATGTTTTTGCTCTGTGTGTGTGTGTGTGTCCCATACAAAGAAGGTTACCCTTGCCCACGCAGCGCAGGCGTGGGGCTGTACAGAGATGCTGGATTCAAAGAAGGCACAGGCACGCTGCCAAACTCTTTGGCCAAGTGAACAACTACTTTGAAAGAGCTCTGTGAGCCAGGATCCTCTTTGTTCCCCTCAGTCTCCCATTGCTGCTGGCTCACATGATCATTCTTTGGCCAGGACATAAAGTGCTTAGAAGTGACAGTATTTGTCTTTCAGAAGGAAACTTAACATCAGTGTTAGTGAGGGGGTTGCAAATATAAAATAATTTGTATAAGCCTTTGACTTCTGCCAGAAATAATATATATACATGTACAGGAACAAGTGCCACTGCCAGCAGGAGGGGGTCCCTGGCTTACTGCTCCATGGCCCCTGGAGCCAGAAAAAAAATTTTCATCCGCTTAAGGTGACAACTGAGTCACTGTGTAAGCCCAGCTTGCTGTGCTGGTAGCCCAGTTCCCTGACACGTGGACAAGAACAGAACAAAGGGACAAAATTGCAGCTGGTGAAAATAGACAGAACTTCCTTCTAGCCAACACACTTGCACTTCCTGCCACCAGCAGATAGTTTGCTCCATGTCCCTTCATCAGGAGCCAAATACCTTCCTTCTTGGGCTGACAAAGAAGCACAAGGAACAGTGATGCTCAGTCTGCTGAAGGCAGGCTTTTTGGATAACCTTCATGTCAGCCCAACCACTAACCCAAAAATATCAGTTTACTTTATGGAGAAGCAGTACCGTGCCTTACAACCAGGAGGAAGCACAATCCATATCATCATTTGTAGAACTTCACAGCCCTTAGGAGAAACTCGGGATCTCTGCTTTTGCCTTCTCCTTTCTTTTCAGTGCAGATGTACAGTGCCAGCATATTAGCATAAAAGCTGGGACAATGTTACTTTCAGGGGAAGCTGGACTTGCTGTCATTGTGAGCTGACTGGTTAAGATCAGATTTCGTATTTCAGATACTGAAGGGCAAATAGGAGTTACTGCAGACAAATGAAAAGGCTCTCATCTGGAGACAATCAGAATCAAGAGAAATTGTAAATTGGCCTCAGCACATATCCAAGTAAGTCCCTTCCCTTCAAGTAAAAAGCATCAGCAGCAGGAAGCAGAAAGAAGATGCATACACCACTGCCCACTCCTCGATCGAATCAGAAACTATGGTTGAAAGTACAGCTGGCACTCAGAGAACAGAGTTTGTGGGGGCCACTGAGGGAGCTGCACAGGTTCCCACTCTTCCCTCTCTGAAAGCCCAGCAAATCTTTCCCCGTCAACAGCTGAAGTTGTTTGTCCTAGGGGGATGCACAATGTCCCTTTGCCACAGCACAGGCACAAGACATATGAACCAGATGCTCCATCACAGGTCTTCTCCCCCAGGGCTGGTGTGGCTCTGGGGGAGAAGCCAGACCCTCTTCCTTCTCAGTGAGAGCTGGGGAGCAGCTCCTCTGAGCACCATGCAAAGGCCATGGGGGCTGTGATTATCTCCCTCTGGTATGAGTTATCAAGCTACATATAGACAATTTAGGGCTCAGTGAACACCCATTTACGCTCTCAGAAATTACACACCAGAGATGTTCATGTGTAGAAAGGATGACAACATTCCCAAAATCATTTGGGTGTAATTGTTTGAAGTGTACACCAGGCATCATAAGCAGTGAAGGTATTTTGCTGCTGGTGAGTGTTTTGTCACAGGGTAGACCCTGCACATTGCTGGACACTTAAAGCTCAGCCAGAAGACAACACTTTCTGTGAGCAATTTGGTCAAGGGAAACTGTGGTATGCAGAAAGGTACCATCCCTACTTCATATCAACTCTAAAAAGAAATAGCTAATTAAAGCAAGTGCTGCTCCTCAAGATGCCATGGCATTCACTGTGCTGAATTCCGACTCCCAGTTGTCCTCCCTGTTTTAAAATTTGGCATATCGGCTCATCCACATTCGATGTTTTTTACAAGATTGATTTTTAAGGTGTATATTGAAAAAAGGGTTGCTTTCTACCTCTTGAATTATGCAATCCTTTACTTACAAAACCACCTGTACACTAAGCTGTGGACCTACTGTGTCAAGTCAATGAGTTGTATAACATCCCCAGGATATTTTCCCATACTTACCCTGAAGCTTCCTACTGTAGTTTGTTTCCATCCACCACAGAGTGCTCAATGGTTAAAAACATATGCAGATCTTTATTAAACATGGGTGAATGCTGAAAAAAAGAAAAAAAAATGTACTAGCACTGGAAGGAGGTAAAGAGAAGTGGAATGCCATATCGAACGTGTCACTTGCCTTGCATTGTTTGTTTCCAGAGCCATACAAGCAGCTGCAGTGATAGTGTTATCTGCCGACTGCACTGCTGATCCAGGCAGCCTTTCCCCTCCAGGCTTGCCCTGTGCACTGATACAGCACCGTGTAGCTAGGGGGAAAAGAGGAAACTTTTCAACCCCAGATCCCAAGAAACCACCAGCAGCTTCATTTTCTTTTCTATCTGTAGATATTGCTACCTTGCAAAACAGAGCGGAAGCTCAGGGGCCAAGGGCCTCATCAATATTGGTCAATTAAACCATGACTGGGGATGAACCATGATCATCTGTATTAGTAAGGTGTTCAAGTAATCCGTAGCCCACAGTAATTACTGCCATGGGGCACAGTCCAGAGTCAAGACCTAATCTCAACCGGCCATCAGCACGGAGCCACCGTCTTCTGAAGTGGACAGCATTTCACTAGCATAGATGAAAGCTTTTCCTGTCAGCTGCTCTATGTGCCTGGGAATGTCCCCAGGTATAATTAATTTACTAATATATAAGTAGTTGATAACAATTAATGGTTATTCAAATGCCTGCTATCTCTATTGACCAAGATATGTGCTTCTTTCATCAGACAGCCAATGTCACTTTAAACAGACACAAGTTCAATCCACAATCCTACAGGGCTGCTCTGGTGACTTCTCTAGAAAGCTGGTGGTAAGCATTGCAATTATGCATTTCCAGCTACAGTTTTACAACAAAATAACCCCCTGTCTGTAAAATATCACTAGGATTCAATAATAAATTCCACATAAAGCTTATGTCCCTGAAGAGACAGAGGCTTACTCATCCCTGCTGAACACCTCATTAACTTCCCTTGTCATTTCATTGCACATCCCCTATTTTACACTCTCAGTTTTACTCAACCTCCACCTTGCCCTAACTGGAACATTCCTAACTGGAACTTCATCCTAACTATATTCTAAATTTTCCGGGGAATTTAACTGACCCTTCATCCTCCATCTGTGATCATTGTTAATGCCTCACTTCTTGCTACAGCTTTGGATCAGAACAGGATCTACACCAAATAAGAAAGCACTTGCCATCACCAGATAGACAGGCAACCATTTGCGGGGAATACATAGCAGCCCCCTAGAATATTCTTACAGAAGGGTGGGGATTTAAAACTACACGTTTGGAAACCCAGAAAACTGTAATTGCAAATAATTATAATTTGAATACATTAGCATTTTGCATACATAAATATTGGATGCATAAGAAGTCATACGGATTGTAGATTTATTTTTTTTTAAGAAGCTGTTTTTAAAAGCCCAACCTACCATATTCCAGCCCAAACTCATACTATTTCTGTGGCTTCTTGGAAAGTAGGTAAGTACCAAAACAGTAGCAGTCCTCTAATGTGGAAAATACCTTCTGCTCCAGAATAACCCAGATACAAAATAAGGACTTCTGTGTAGAGAAGTCCTTGAGTTCCAAGGGTCTTACACCAGTCTGTGCAGCAGGGAAACTGTTCAGTAGATGCCAGGATCAAAACTGCACACTCCAAATCTATCTGTCCTTGTTTTTCTTGTCCTAAAATGGTAGTTTTTTCAATATTTATTGATCATGGTGACCTTACATCTGTGAAAAGCAATCTCAGGATCACTTGGGCAGTGTTGCTGCAATCATTTTCACGTACAACCAGTAACAGTTAGGTTAAACCTTCAACATTCATTTTCTGTTCACAATTTTTTTTTACCTCTTCAGCTTATTTTCCCTCTTCAGAAAGAAATGGGAGACCTTGCTACCCTGGACAAAGAGAAGACTGAGGTTCTCAATGACATCTACGCCTCAGTCTTCAATGGCAGGTGCTCTGGCCACACTGCCCAAGTTGAGAAAGGCAAATGCAGGGACTGGGAGAATGAAGACCCTAAGCCCACTGTAGGAGAGGAATCAGTTTCAAGACCATCTAAGGAACACATGCACTAGTCCAAGGAACCTGATGAGAACATGCACACCCGTGGATCCTGAGGTAGCTGGCAGACAAAGTTCCTAAGCCACTATCCAGCAGGTTTGAAAAATCATAGCAGTCAGGTGAAGTCCCTGACGACCAGAAAAAGGGAAGTATTTGCAAAAATGGGAAAGTAGAAAACCTGGGGAACTACAGACCAGTCTCACCTCTGTGCCAGGCAAGATCATGGAACAGATTCTCCTGGAAACTGTGCTAAGGTACATAGAAAGCAAAGAGGTGATTGGTAACAAACAATGTGTCTTTACAAAGTGGAAATCATGCCTGAGAAATTTCGTGACCTTCTATGACAGGATTACAGCGTTGGTGGATAGGGGCAGAGCAACTGACATTGTCTACCTGGAGTTATGCAATGCGTTTGACACTGTCCCACACAAAATCCTCGTCTCCAATTTGGAGAGACACAGATTTGGTGGATAGACCACTTGGTGGAGAAAGAACTGGCTGGGTGGCTGCACACAAAGGGTTGTGGTCAATGGCTCATTGTCCATGGGGAGGCCAGTGAGGAGTGGTGTCCCTCAGAGATCAGTACTGGGGCTGATACTATTCAACATCTTTGCTGGCAAAATGGACACATCTCAGTGGGCACACTCGGCAAATTTGCAGAAGACACCATGGTGTGGGTGCAGTCAGCACACTGGAGAGAAGAAAGGGCATCCAGAGGGACCTTGACAGGCTTGATAGGTGGACTGATGCAAACCACATGAAGTTCAACAAAGCAAAGTGCAAGGTCCTACACCTGGGTCACGGCAAACCCAGACACACCTACAGGCTGGGCAGAGAGATGATTGAGAGCAGCCCTGCAGAGAAAGACGGAGATAATGATTGATCAAAAACTCAACATGAGCTGGCAATGTGCACTTACAGCTCAGAAAGCTAATGGAATGCTGGGCTGCATCAAAAGGAGTGTGGCTGGGAGGGCTAAGGAAGTGATTCTTCACCTCTACTGTGCTCTTGTGAGACACCACCTGCAGCATACAGTTCTGGCACCCCCAGTAAAAGAAGGACATCAAACTGTTGGAGTAAGTTCTGAGGGGGGGGCCACAAAGTTGATAAGAGGACTGGAGCCCTTTGAAGACAGGCTGAGGAAGGTGAGGCTGTTCATCCTGGAGAGCGTGGAGACCTCACAGCAACCTTCCAGTATCTGAAGGGGGACTACAGGGAAGACAGAGAGGGACTCTTTGTCAGGAACTATAGTAATAGGACCAGGAGTAATGAGGAAAAACTGAAAGAGGGACAATTTAGGTTAGATATTAGGAAGAATTTTTTTTTCTGGGAGGATGGTTAGACGGTGGAACAGGTTGCCCAGGGAGGTTGTGCATGCTCTAACCCTGGCAGTGTTCAAGGCCAGGTTGGATAAGGCCTTGAGCAACCTGTTCTACTCAAAGGTGTCCCTGCAGATGGAAGGGGCATTGAGACTAGATGATCTTTAAGATCCATTCCAAACCCTTAACATTTTACTATTAACAAAATAAGTAGGTACATGAACAACTGGAGAATCAGACACGACTTAGAACCACAGGTAACAGATACATGATACTGATGCTAAGAACACAGAAGGAGCAGGCACAACCCAGCAGCACCAGGTAGAAAGACAGTCCCTGCATCTGCAAAGAGCTCACCCGGATGCAGCCAAGATCCTTGTCTGCTACGTCAGTTATGCACTCTAAATTCACTCCCAAAATATGAAATGCAAGACTGCTCCCAGAAGAAAAGCTTTTGAGTGTCGGTTCCCATTTCTTCTAAATACCTACAAAAATTTGCATCATTAACAAGCTCACACATTGAGAACAGACTTCATTCACGCAAAGGTCTTAAAATTATCCAAAACTGACACAAGCTCCCTATTGCTAATATACATCAAGCTTAGAACAACAGGTTTATTTAAAAATACACTTTATTTACAAGACATTCAAACTTCATTTTGAAAAAAATATATCTATACATAAAACTTTAAATTTTTCACTAATGGTTAATAAAACCATAGTGAGATTTACAATTCCTTGATTCAGCAATCATGGAAATTACATCTTGGCACATTAAATCACATAATGAACAGAAAAACTGGAGGAAACTTTTAAGCAACAAAACTCCATAAATGTAACAATCTTATACAGCAACATCCTCACATCAAGGTGTCACTGTTCAAATAAAGTATTTAACATAGAAAGTGCTTCCACTGTACAGCAGAGTAAGAAGAACTTATAGGAATGTTTATAGCATTTGAATGATCTTCTACCTATTTTCTTAGTGTCCCAAGCTTTCCCCCAAGATGTTAATGAATGACCAGTGAACCCCCATGATTTCATTACACCTTCCCAGGTTTAGAAACCAACCTTTTTTAGAAAACTGATTCAGGTAGAGTGTTTATAAAGAATTTAGGTATATATAAATATATATGTTCACATCTCAGGATGACTACTACTGAGACAACACTTCTACACACGTCACAGGATACAAAATAGTCCTTGGAGTAGCTCACATCAAGCCATACCTAGACCTTGGGTGGTAAACTGAACTTCACTTCAGGGAAAATTCAGGTGCTGGCATATTCCCTTCAAAGTTCAGAATAAAAGGGAGTATTCACAACAGTGAGCATTATTAATCAGGAATGGGAGAGGGAAAGAACAGGAAAAACTAAAGAAGGTCAAAAAGTGGTTTGCATCAGTAATGTGTGTCACATAGGAAAATCAGAAAGAGGGTGAATTTGAATAGAATGGAGTGCACAAATTTAACCAGTGCATAAAAGAGGTATTCTTAAACTGTATTACAGGTGCATCACCATGAGCAGAAGCCTAGCAAAACCACCCTGCTTTCGTTGAGGAAACAAAAAGTAAGAAAAACATTAAGAGAAAAAACCCACAGAACTATGAGTCAGAGTAAGTATTGTAAAGAACACAAGGAAAATGAAGTAAACTAAAAACTTTGTAAGACAAAAGCAATGCTCCTAAAAATAGCAGCAGTTATTTTTCTTTACATTGAAGAACAAAGGCAAGGCCTACATTGAGAGAGTTACAAAAAGAAAGAAAAATTAACAATCAAATTGGCACTTTTGGCACATATGAAAAGGAGACAAAGAATTGATTCACTTCAGGAAAAGGCACACAACTGATGAAGGCCCATAAATTGCTTTTGCATTCAATGTCACATTAACTTATTCCAGATTTCACTTTTACTCCAGAATGATCTGGCAAGGTTAGCAAATATTTCACTGTCATACAACTAGGTCACACATATGGCTGGTTATGGGTCAGAGGGCCACATTAGCTGGACAACCAGCTGAAAGTCAGACATAATTTAAGCAGATTTCCTTTGCTACAGGCAGTGATGGACAGAAATGGACAACAAGTGCAAGAGAACCCAGATGCCATAAAGAGACAATCATAAGTCAGTACTCGAAGAGGACAGAGCAGCACAGTCAATCAGGGAAGGAAACAAAGCAATTAAGCTAAAGAGGCCAGAACAGGGATTTTATGACAGTGCAATGGACTACAAAACTGAATTTAAAACAACTGCCCATAAATACGGGCAAATACCAAAATATACTGTATTTCAAAATGAGGGAAGACTACTCCAAGAGAATTAGAAGAGATACACCAAGAACTGAAGGGAAATAAGCCAGTACAATATAATCACTGATTCGAATTAAGTCTTCTACAGACTTAGAGAGGGGCCATCCAGTATGGCCTGGTTGTGACACACTTGAAAGAGATGAGAAAAATATTTTGTTGTGGGACTCAAAGGCAAAGATGCTGGTCAGAAACCTTAGCTGAATACCCTGAAAGTCCCTACACAAAAAAAAAAAACAAGGTTCATCTCATAAATGACATAGCTCTGTTGGTTTTGCTTGCTTAAGTAATAAAGCAAATTTAAAATCTGCTTGCTTTCTAGACCTGAAGATTTGTATAATCCCTGGTATTTTCCCATTTATTCACAGGCAACAATTACAGTACATTCAACCAGACAAGGAAAAAAAAAAAAAAAAAAAAGAGCTTCAGAATGTTACTTCATTGTATTATCAGTTTTCAACACTTTCAAAAGTTTAGAAAATACATAACCATGGTTTGAACAAGCACTGGAAGAATAAAGATAGTTCATTTTGTCAAATGCTCCAACATCACACATACAAGTTTTTTTTTTTAATCCCAGAGTAAATACTGCCATTCCAGCTTTCAAACATTTAATAAAATACATATATATTTTAAAAATTACCTGATTTAAGACACAAATGCATAATTATAAAAGGGTGCTTGTTTTAGAGGATATCTGGAAGCAATTTCTCCTTAGACTTTGTTGTTATTTTGGGACCTTTCCATTTTGGTTCTCAAAAACCCTATAAATATAATTGTTATTTACATCTAAGCCTCACCATTTAAGCATCATCATAGATGAGAATAAGGAAAAAAAAAAATAACAGAAGAAAGGGCTGTCTTATTTTATGCCACACACTTTTAAAAGACAGAGCAATTCTTACAATGTTTCCTGATTTACATTAATTCGTGCAATAACTGCCAAGCAGGATCCTGCTGCTGCTGCTGCCAACAGAAGCAAACAGGCCAGAGGATCAAGCTGTTAATTAAATTAACAAATATGTTAATTTATATGATAAAAATCTGCAATAAAAGGCTATAAAATGTATTAATCCACCCAAGAATCTGTTCAAAAGGGCGGGGTAACTACAAACCTAGAAATGTGCTATTTAGACTGCAATCAGTGCTTCAGTAAATACTACTTTCCAAGCAGCAAAATATCCTGCTGTGTGTTTTAATATTCATCGAATTAATGCAATCATCTTTATTAGTGTGGAGTTGGCTGCTTTTAAGCCAGCCTTGCAAGGAGGTCCCGGTATTTTCCCAGCCCAGGCATGAAATCAATTTGCTCTCTCTGTTAAGGTGTCACAGACATAAAGACAGCACTACTTTATAAAGGTGTCCCCATGAATAAATGGATAAAATAGCCTGTCCAGGCCTCACAGACCATTGAAAGGCTGCTTTTGAAGCAGAGTGTATTTGAAAGCTTCTGGATCTGATCTGAACGGCCAGGGAGGCTGAGCACTACACTCAGTGTGGATTAGGTAGTGGATCTCCTCTCCCAGAAACATGGAGAGCACACCTGACCTAAACCCAACCTGGGTGACAGAGCACATTTTTCCTTAGAGCACCCCTGCATGCCTTCAGCAAAGAATAAGCAGCAAAAAGATAATGAACTGCTTCACTAAATACACTTTGAGATACACCTTTGGGCAGGGGGAGGAGGGGCAGGGCAGAGGGGAGGGCTCAGACCTTTAAAGACAGACAACAAGAAATAATTAAGACAAAAGCAGGAAAAATTCCCTGGTTTAACTTTTTCTTAAAGCTCCCTTTAAGTGATAATACTGCATACAAGACTTAAAGGTACTTCCTTAATTAATACAATTATGTCTTAATTAATAAATTATGTCTTAATAATAGAATTGCAGAATTTTAACTGTTCATAATAAACACATTAGCTTATTTATTCAGCATGAATAATGACAGACACTCAGTGTTAAAGATAATGCAATCATCCCACACAATGATAAAATAAGACCATGGCTCTTAGAACTTCTGTTATCAGAAGGAAAAAAATATTTAAAAAGACTGAGTTGTACAATCACAACAGTGAATAAGATAAAAGTTAATTGGATGACTGCTTACATTTCCATTTGCTAGAATCAGTACAGACAACATTAGTAGGCATTTATTTGCTTTCATGACAAGCAGTCTATTCCTTAGCACACTCATCTGCAATTAGGCTGGGACTCCAGTATTACTATTAAGAAGCAAGACCAGCTTCTGCTCTGTCCCTAAATACAGGAGTCAATCAAGAAAACAATGCAAGTTGAAATTCCTGAGTGCTTCCCCTTAGACACTTGATTTCATTCACAAACCCCACTCTCCAGAAGCACAAGTGTTACTGTAAAACATGAAAAAATGGGGTTTAAGGATCAGTAAAGCATCTTTACTGAAGTCCTTTATAAATATACAGTACTTCAGCCCAGTACAATCACTAAAGCCCTGGCCACAGGGCTTTCAAGAAACAGCTCACATCAGCAGGAAAGGCCAGAGTTTCATTCCCAGTGCCACTGGCCATGAACTGCAAACATCAGTGCAGACAGCAGGCAATACACCCCATCCACTCTAAGAACAGGAATTCACCCTTATTTTGGTGACAAACTGAGTAAGGCTGTATCAGAAAAATCTGAGATGAATGCAACAGCCTTGGTGGAAATCTTAATCCTTATTTCAGATACAGGGGCTTTTAGGTGTATTTTGGTTTACAGCTAAAGCACAGAAATCTTTTTGCCACACCAACTTCAGCTACAACCACCAACAACCCCCTTCACAGCCAGGATACATTTGTTCTGTGAAAACATGATGCAGACTAGAGGGAGCTGCCTAAAACCGTGTACTGCTCGCCTGTGATTTGTCATCAGAAATGTCACAATTTTTCAGGCCGTCCTCTGCTGCCGGGTCTTCGATTGGGATTTCAATGTCACTTTTACTTGAACCATTGCCTTTGTGCCCTGCGGAAATGGAACTGTTGTTTTTCTCCGTGTAGCCGTTAGTTTTAGCCCGGGGGGGCTCCCTCTGACTGCAGCACAGCTGAGAGTCACAAGCTTTTGAGATGCAGGGCGAGCTGCACAGTAGCTGGGAGGTCTTGTGGTCAATGTACTCTGGCTGGATGGTCACAGAATGGACCCCTGCTTCATGGAAAATCTCCCGTATTTTGTGAGCAGCGTCTTGGTAATCAGCGGGGGTTTGGCACTTGACATGAAGAGTGGCAATATTCTTCCCACTTGCAAGCTCCCAAACATGTACCTCATGAAGGCTACTAACCCCTGGTACACGAGCTAGTCTGTCAGCTGGAAGACATAAGAGAAGGATATTAGAGGCTTTGGTGCAGTGGCTAACTATCCACTGTCCCAGTTGGTACCCCATCCAAAAGCAGCAATATCCAAACTATCATTTTAGAAAAGTTATACTTGATAAAACATGTTTACTCTCAGCAGCCTTCATTTCAGCCTCCATATGACTGCATGAACAGGCCACCTTTCCTTTCGGGTTCACCCTTTTCTCAGGTAATTTACCATTTACAAACTGTTCATACAAGAAACGTCAGAGCACCACTTCCTCCATCAAGACCCCACATCTTCTGGTTTCTTTAAACCCTGAGCACAATGGGATTCCAGAAATACCCAGTGCTACCCCACAGTTACAAAATTAACCAACCTTAATGGAAATTTCTAAGCTGTTTTGGAAGCCTTTTGGAAGAAGCAACTACAAGCTTGGGAAATACTGTAACTCAACGTTGTTTCTTTCACAAACAACCCACACAAAGCATTAACAGCTCAAGACCTGGTATTTTTGATGTACTGGGTGAGTACCACATTCTCAAAATGCATGCTTTAACTAATCCAGAGAGATTTGAGTCATGTTGCTAGGACACAGGCATGTGACTATTTCTCACAGTTCTCGAGCATTTGGAGTTATTATGAGTAAATAATCCAAACATGTCATTCCACAAATAACATATGCATTGAAATACATCATTAAAATTAACAGCATTTCAACAACAAATTTGACTTACTCAGTACTTGTATATTAACACCTTTGGGGACCATCTGCAACAAAATAGTTGAGGTCTCCTTGATAAGTGGGAATGCAGAAGACAAGATGATGAAGACCATAATTATTGTCAAGCTTGGATCAATGTAGCACTGCCAGTTACACGCAGCATCCCCCAGAGGACGTACATAGAAGATAGTAGCAGTAACTACCACGACCACAGATCCAAGTGCATCTCCCATAACGTGCAAAAGAACACCTGAAACAAATGGCACAATTTCCATTAGTGGGGTGAGTTTGGTTTCTTTGCTTTATTTTGGGTTTTTTAGGGGGTAGAGAGGAAGTACTGCTATATTTTTCAAGTATGTTCTACTTGACATGAGGAGTGCACTATTCCAGGCATTAATATCATAACCAAAGTTTTCATTAACCACTTTCAGGAAAAAATAGCCAGGGAAACACTAACTCTGAAGCACAGCTACTTAAATAGGATGCCTTATTAAACATGTAGAGTATGCCAGCAACTTCTGTCCAACTGCAATGCCATGGCAACGTAAAATGTGTTTTCTTAAATGCCTGCAAATTATTAGGAGATCCTGACACATTAAATCTCAATTAAAAATTGATGACTAAATCTATCAGTTCTACCCTGGAAGCTGAGAGAGCCACAGATCACCCCTAGTGACAATTATTCTCCCCCATCAGTTTCTATGACACTGCTGAAATCTGAAAAATTACCCAAGCGAAATCTAAGTCCATCCTTTTGGCTCCAAATACCCTCAAACTCCAATTTTCAGAACAAGCTTGATTACCAGTCATGTTAAACCTTGTTCCACCAACACTACTAGTCCTCAGACCCACCAAAAATCAGAATCTGGTTTGAGTCAGTCACGTGGTTTAGTATGTACCCAGACTACTCTAAATTGAGAGGAATGCTGGGTGCCTCTTTTTACATCTATAAATACTGTTTTGCACAAAAGGTAAAGACACAAAACAGGCTCTTATAGTAACACATGTTTAGCTGCCCTTTAAACTACAATGACCAAAGTAGTTTTCTTGCTATGAAGTTACAATAATCGAAGAAGTCTCTTTTTCTTCTTCATCTTTTTACTACTTCACATACACTTCCCTCTTCCCACCGCTGCTCAAACCACTCCACTTTTGTCAGTTTTTATTATTCAGACTCAGATTTCATTCTAATCCATACCTAGTTCAGGTATGGAGTTAATTTCGTTGTCAATAATTTTTATTTGAGGCTTGTGAGAGAATAAAATAAACCATCACCTTTTAACATCCCTATGACATACACTTTGATGTGCTTTACTGCCATTTAATCCCTTCTTCTGGGCTAGAGAAGCTGTACAAAGCTCCTCCCAAAACTCATTAACAACACAGCAAAGAGTTTGGACTCTTTGGTGATGCTGGATACTGGATTAGCCCTAGAACTGTGCCTGTGCTGCTGTCTCTTGACAGTTCTGTGCACACACCTTGATTTGTGTGAGGTAACAACCTCTGGAGTTCCTCCAAAACACTTGGGTCAGATAAGAAAGTACAAGCCTCTAGTGAGTCCAGCTCTTTCTGCTGGAATCAGGCGTGTTCTGCCCCATTTGGCAGACTCCCACAGGGTTTTACTCCTCCTAACAGTGTTGCAGTGTTTCCTTTTCATTTACAAATAATCCCGATTCAGCATGGGCTATCAACTATTGCACTAACAAGAGGGACAGGCAGGATGCAATTGCCAAGGCAACTAACTAGAGAGCAGAGCTTATAAAGAACAGGAAAATGTTTCAAAAAGTCTTCTTTTAAGAAAAAGTAAGTATGTCAGAATTTTGATGAATTATTAGTTGAGAATACAAAATTTGGAAAATGCTTATTTTACACTAATAATGTCAATAATATGTACACCATGGTAAAGAATCAAATTATGAGGGCCTAGGCAGAAATGAACCCATTTCCCTATCAAACCCCAAAAGCTATGATTATAACCTAGAAATGAAAATTAATTTTTACTAAATAAAGTAATGGTATGTTAAGTATGGTAAGACCACAGTTTCCAACAGCTTGTGTTGGAAAGTCGGAATTACCCTGCATATGCTCAAGTAAAAGGAACAATTTCACACTGCAATAATTAACCCTGTCAGGCAGAATTTATGGATTCCTGTTCCTACCACTTTTAAAACCAAGGAAGGCATTCCTCTAACAATGCACTTTGTCCAGCCATGTTTTTCAGGATGGCTCCAATTCTACAGCATAAGAACTTTTTGCCAAGTGATTACAAAGTAAGTAGAGCTCTGTAACTAACTTCAAAGGGAAAACGTAAATTTTGAATCAGAATTTTAAAGACAAATCTGTAGCATTGGCTACAGAACCAATGAATATTTGTAAGGACAATAAAAACTAATTTTGCAAAAATGACATACTAAAGCATCACTTACAAAAATGTCTCTTTTTAAAAATGAAAGATGACAGATATTTTAAAATAACTGACACAAAACTCCTTATCCTTCAGACATCTCTGAAAGTTTCCAGCATCATTATACCCAGGCACTGTGGTTCAGGCAAGCAAGGCCTTCTCTAAAGCAATTTCTCATCCTTCTCTCTCCATCCCCAGAATAAGTTTGCTTATTCTGCTGCAATAATCTTACCACTATAATCCCATAATATCCAGTGACACCAATTTGTAGACATCCAGAAAAGTGTTGTGGGTCTAGCACATGGTTTGATTTTCCAAAGCATCTTGCCTTACAGATGCATTTCTGTAGCTCTGAAAACACTTTTGAAAGACAGGCAGACAGACACACACACACATACACTAAAAAAAACCAGCAAACCCAGGTGCCTGGCTGCCACATTGATCTCTTAAGCAGAATTCACACAATGCAAATTTACACAACCTTGGAGGAGTATCAGATGTTGATAGGTGACCATAAGAAGCCTGAACTACTATCCTGCCTCAGGCTTCTGACAGCCCTTTCCTTAGGGACAAACTCAATGTTTCATATATTCAAAGACATCTGCATTTGTTTCAGAGTACCTATATAGACATGCATACACAGAAACACCTACACAGACAAGGATTGACATGTGGGTAATTTATTCCTAGAAGTCGCTATAGTATTTCACTCCACAGACTCCCAGAGACCTGCCAAACTACAACGTAAGAGGGCTGATCCTGTCCCAGACTCTTCCAGGAATGGGTTCACAGTTCAAGGACCTGGAAAAACACGGTGCTGCAGCACCGGTTTCAGAACTTGCTTCCTCGTGCTGACAAGAAAACATTATCAACCTTGGGATTTAAAAGAAATTCCGTTTTCTGCTGAAAAGCATTTTGAAGTTGTAAACTGCTCAGCTACTGCAGCTGTGACACTCAAAGATGCACCTCATAGCTACCTGTGTTACCTTCCTGTAAAGCCTCTACTGACTTGAGCTTAGTGAAATAGGGTTTGTATCCTTTCCAAAATGTTTGGCTGCACTTTTCTAAAGAAGAAAACTCAAAATGTGAGCACACTCAAGAGACAAATCAGCATGACACTATTTTGTTATTACCTCTACTGTCTCATACAACCAAAAACTTTCTGCTGAAGATAACCAGGTCTAATTACATAGAAGAGTCCTGGGCTTTTGCTCCCTTTCTTACTGACAATTTGGGAGCAGTGGGAGGAGTCTGAAATGTAAACCATGAAGTGTTTTAAGTTCATATAACATTAGCCATACCTCTGATGTTCAAAGCTTCAGACTTTTTCTCTTTTTTCTTCTCACACCCCTCTTCAGGGTTTTTTGGGTCATTTGGTGAATCACCTGCATTCAAAGAAGAAACGCTGTGTTGTGTATAAGTTCTACAAACAAAAGAAACATCCTTCTCAAAACCAACTTCTTTCAAAGATGACAAGAAGAAAACAACCAAGCCAAAACATATCCTATGCTGCCCCCTAAGCAACGCCTCCTCCCCCCATCCCACGGGGACGCCCAGCAGGCCGGTGTAAAGTACAAGGTGAAAGAGGCGGCGGGTGTCCGAACGAGCTTAGTATGCTCCCACAGGGCGCACGGGTGGCTTTGGGGATCTGAAAGGGCCCAGAGGATGGGTCCAACAGCTCAGCGAGTCCCGAGGGCAAATGAGACGGAAGGAGGGGATGGGGAGGGATGCAGAAGCAGGGGGGAGGGATGGGGAGAGGTGCGGGACACGAGGGGAAGGCGAAGATGCAGCCGAAAGGCACCTGCTTCANAGGGGAAGGCGAAGATGCAGCCGAAAGGCCCCTGCTTCAGCCGCCCCCCCCTCCAGCGTGCCCCCGGGCACAACCCGGAGCGCAGCGGCGGCGGGCGGCGGGGAGGGCGGGCGGCGGCGGCGGCAGCAGGCGCCCCAGTCCTGGAAGACGAGGAGCCCCACGACGTTGACGGCGAGGCCGAGGGTGCCGACGATAAGCACCAGCTGGGCGTCGTCGATGGGCTCGGGCCGGGCGAGGCGCAGGACGGAGTCCACGAGGATGGTGAAGCAGAGGGCGGTGAGGAAGACGGCGTTGCTCANGAAATCCCACAGGGCGCACGGGTGGCTTTGGGGATCTGAAAGGGCCCAGAGGATGGGTCCAACAGCTCAGCGAGTCCCGAGGGCAAATGAGACGGAAGGAGGGGATGGGGAGGGATGCAGAAGCAGGGGGTAGCGATGGGGAGAGGTGCGGGACACGAGGGGAAGGCGAAGATGCAGCCGAAAGGCACCTGCTTCAGCCGCCTCCCCCTCCAGCGTGCCCCCGGGCACAACCCGGAGCGCAGCGGCGGCGGGCGGCGGGGAGGGCGGGCGGCGGCGGCAGCAGGCGCCCCAGTCCTGGAAGACGAGGAGCCCCACGACGTTGACGGCGAGGCCGAGGGTGCCGACGATAAGCACCAGCTGGGCGTCGTCGATGGGCTCGGGCCGGGCGAGGCGCAGGACGGAGTCCACGAGGATGGTGAAG
>VYXB01008526.1:424-158944 GCA_013397135.1 Pachyramphus minor | reverse complement strand
CGGCGGGGGGTTCGATAGCGGCCAAACACGGAATAAATAGGAAAAATAAATGGGCCGCGGGCAGGCGCGGAGCTGGCGCGGCGACTGGCGAAGGGCCCTCTCGGGTGGGCAGAGTCACCCAGTGCTGCCCTGCCTGCACTCCCACCATCCAGAGACAGTGAAGTCCCAGTGACGGATCCAATAATTATGCTCCTTTGGTGCTTTATTGGTGGCTTCGGTGCCAAACCAAAGGACAGAGTGCCATCTACTGAGCCAGCTCATTTCCGGCCACCAGCCTTTAAAAAGGTGTGTCAAAAAGCCAGTCGTGTCCTGGGCGACATCAAAAGGAGCATGGCCAGATTCTCCCACTCTGCTCTTGTGAGACCCCACCTGCAGTACTGTGGACAGTTCTGGTGCCCCCAACATAAGAAGGACATGAAACTGTTGGAGCAAGTCCTCAGGAGGGCCACGAAGTTGATTAGGAGACTCCAGCACCTCCCCTACAAAGACAAGCTGAGAAAGTTGAGGCTGTTCATCCTGGAGAATGAGAGGTTACATAGAGACCTCACAGCAACCTCCCAGTATCTGAAGGGGCCTAAAGGGAAGACGGAGAGGGACCCTTTGTCAGGAACTGTAGTAATAAGACAAGAAGTAATGAGTACAAATTGAAAGATGGGAAGCTTAGCTTAAGTATTAGGAAGAAATTCGTTACTGGGAGGGTGGTGAGATGCTGGAACAGGTTGCTCAGAGAGGTTATGGATGTCTCAACCCTGTCAGTGTTCAAGGCCAGGTGGGATAAGGCCTTGAGCAACCTGTTCTAGTGGAAGGTGTCCCTGACAAGGCAAGGGGTTGAGAGTAGATGATCTTTAAGGTTCCTTCCAACCTTTCCAATCATTCTATGATTCTATGAAAACAGCTCCTTATTGTGCGCAAATTTATCATCACCTTACGAGAAAAACAATTTCATGCATTTTTTACCCTACAAGAAGCATAATAAGCAAGTAAACCTCTATCTTGTATTTGTATTAGATTTTTTCTTGTTGTTAAGACAGATCTTGAGAAAGTGACAGCCCTTGCAAATAGAAAAGGACAGAGCTGGACTACTCATGCAGCATTTCAAGGTGACGGCAACAACTGAATAATCAGTTGATTATTCAGCTGATGGGAAGTGATGGGAAATTAAGTCATCCTCAACTATGGAGTTCTCAATAGGAGAACTGGACCCAAAAATAATAAATAGAATACTTAAGACCTAAAGAAAATCATTTCTTTAAAATGGTATCCTGGGAGAGTTTGGAGTATTTCAGCCATGCCTGAGGCACACCAGTGCAGAAGTACAACTTCAGCAGCTGCAATTCATACTTATGCACCTCACACGTTTTAGCACACTTGACAAAGCACCCATCACTATCAGATTATAAACCAGCAAGGCCAGGAAACACTATCTTGTCCCAAGGTTCTACCAAACGTTCTACAATCAGAAATTCACAGAATCACACAGAATATGCTGAGATGGAAGGGGCCCACAAGAATCATCGAGTCCAGCTCTTAGCCCTGCACAGCACCATCCCTGAGTCACACGATGTGCCTGAGAATATACTCCAACTGCTTCTTGAACTCTGGCAGATTGGTGCTGTGACCACTACCCTGGGGAGCATGTTCCAGTGCCCAGTCACCCTCTGGGGGAAGAATCTCTTTCTAATATCCAGACTAAACCTCCCCTGACACAACTTCAGCCCATTCCCTGTCACTGGTCACCAGAGAGAAGAGACTGGTGCCTGTCCCTTCTCATCCTCTCACAAGGAAGTTGTAACTGCAGTGAGGTTTCCCCTCAGTCACCTCTTCTCCAGGCTGAACAGACCAAGTGACCTCAATCACTCTTCATACAATATTCAAGGTGAGGCCACACCAGTGCAGAGCAGAGCAGGACAATCCCTTCCCTCAACCCCCCAGGACACAGTTGGCCCTCCTTTCTGCCAGGGCACTGCTGATCCATATTCAACTTCTCGTCGACCAAGACGCCCAGGTCCCTTTCCAATGCACTGTTTTCCAGCATCTCATCCCCCAGGCTGTCCACACATCCAGGGTTGCCCCATCCCAGGTGCAGAATCCGGCCTCCCTGCCACTGAGAGCAGCAGCAGCTCCTCCCAGGTTTGTGTTGTCTGCAAATTTGCTTAGTATTCCTTCCAGTCCTGGGTCCAAGATGTTGTTATGAAGATGTTGAAGAGTACAGGGCCCAAGACAGAGCCCTGCAGAACCCCAGTAGTGACCAGTTACCAGTCTGATGTCGTCCCAGTCAGCTGGGGTCTCCTTTCCTTAAAGACTTCAGGAATTTCCTCTTTTTTCTAACTCTGAAGCTATTGCATTGTTACTGCTATTAATTGAGTTTGAGCAGTTGCTTGAATACACCTTTTGAATGAGGCCTCTCCATTTCACCTAATTCTGTGCACACAACCAAAGCCTGTCTTGGACAGAACCCAAGATATATCTTAACCTCTGGAGTGGGTTTGAGTAGCCATTCAGAGGATAGGTACCCCTCCAAGGAATTAATACACACAACTTCCAATTAACAAGAGATTCTTGCACATGCCCTTCATGCATTCAATACCCCACAATACTCAAACTAAATGCATAAAAATAAATGTATGAAAATGAAGCTTACCATAAAGACAAACACAATCATGGGAACAGACAGAGCAGCTTACATCAACACACACTGCAGCTCTATCACTACAGCCAACAAGATAAGAGATTTTCAATGGTTGTGCCAAATTAAAAACAGTGTGATAAAGATGGAACAAAAAGAAGAAAAATATGAGTTATAGGAAGTTAAATAGTCAGCTATAAATTTTAAAATTATGGTCTATATCTTCTTTACTGTAATTAATTATAGAAAATTCTGCCTCTGGCACGTCACTTACAGTGACAAAAAGTCAATTCTCTGAAGTTGAGATCATTACACCTGCATAGAACTGAAAAGAATTTCCAGTGGTTCTTACTTTAAGAAGACTTATAATACAGTAACTGAACATCATTAATCCTTCTGCACAAAATATGCATCAATTCTCTTTGGAAAAAAAAACAAACAAACCAACTCATAGTCCTGAACTCACTCCAAAACATGAAAACATCACAGTTATTTTGAAGAAATAGTGTTAGAAATATTATTTTCATCATGGAAGGCTAAGTCCTCTGACATTGAACACAAATACATCTGACTTTCTGAAGATGTCAGAAGCAGTACATGATTAGAGCCTCAGCTCTGAAGCTTTATCTGCTCTTCCAGTGATTTATTCCTTCTGTCAAGCTCACACATCTCAATCTGCTTTTTACAATACAGCATCAGTCTGAAAGCCACACAGTGACAGAGAAAACCCAGGGCAGTCATAGATTCATGCAGAGGCACAGTAAAAGTCCTGACTGCCTCCTTTACTCCTTTCCCGATATTGCCTCACATTTGAATCACTTTCGTCTTCTGAACATACAGCATACCTTTTTATGGAACTGATCATTCTCTCCTGCTTTCTGTTTCTCATTTTCTGTCATTGTTTAAGCCCAGCTGGCTTAAGTGCCACGCAGCTCCTTGCTCACTCTCCCCTGCCCCCAGTGGGATGGGGAGGAGAATTAGAAAAAAAACCTTATAGGTTGAGATAGGAACAATTTGGTAAATTGAAACAAAGTAATATATAATACTAATGCTATTAACAAGGGTAATAATTGTTGTGGTTTGGTCTTGTTTGTTTTTTTCTATGAGAGATTAATAAATCCCAAAGGAAACAAGTGATGTACAACACAGTTGTTCACCACCCAATTGGACTGGTGCCCAAATTGTCCCCCACCAGTGACTGGTGGCTTCTGACCACTTCGCTCAAGAGTATATATTGAGCATGACTCTGTGGTGTGGAATATCTCTGGTCAGTTTGGGTCAGCCATCCTGGCTGTGCTCCCTTATGGCTTCTTGTGCATCTCCTTGCAGGCAGAGCATGGGAAACTGGAAAGTCCTTGACTTAGAGTAAGCACCACCTAACAACAGCTAAAACAGCAGTGTGTTATCAACACTGTTCTCATATAAGCAGCTGCTATAAACAAAATGAACTATCCCAGTCAAAAGCAGGACATCTTCATTTCTTTACCCATTCAGGGGCCTTTTTCTTTTTGGACATCAAATCTCTTGTTTGTCCCATTCTGCATACAAGCCTCTCCATCCCTCTTCATCCAGCTATCACAGTCACTTCAAGACAAAAGGGTCCTAAAACTGCCAAGTGATCAAAGGTAATCATTCTCATTCAAGAAGCTGTTGCTTTCAATAACAAGAAAAATTAATTTAGGTCAATCTTCACAATAAAGTGTGTGTTATCCCTGTAGCTCTTTTTCAGCTTCATCTTCTTCCACATAATCAAAAAAAAAGTCATGATCCTTCATGTTGGAGTCACCAACCCTGTTACCAGTGTTTTCACTCAGGCTCTTCCCCCTCTCTGGACACCGTTGTTCTGCTTGAACCAATGCACTTGCAGTATCAGAATCCTTTTAGAAAGGAACCATGTTTATGTTTGTTTTGCAGTGTGCTTTGTATCCTTGTGTGTTTTACACTGACTGCAGACATTCAACAATATAGTGTTATGGTTACACTTACTCATCCAGAACTGAGATTGCCTGAGCAAGCTACGTACTATTAAACGAAACAATCAACCTAAATATCCCAGGCTCTCTGTTTCTAACTATGCTGAGTTGGAAGAAGTTGCTCTTAAGAGGTTCAGAAAAGGTTGTCCAACACCTTAGTTTTCTGAACTATTTGCCAACTTTAGTTTCAGCTATAATACTGCTAGAAAAGCTGCAGTTTCCTCATCCTAATCAGGAACAGGAATTGGTAAAATTCTTAAGAACTCATAGAATTATTACAAACAAGACAACTTTCCTTCTGAATCCCAAAGATACAAAGCTGTCCTGCAACCTTCAGGATCTCTGTGTGCCAAGCTTTCAAAGTACTCAACATGCCAGTTTTTAACACTTAACCGTTGGCAGTCAGACCCTCTAGCCAAGAGGCTATTCCCACCTGTGACCATAAGTGAATGCTTAGGAAACAGTAAAACCAGGGTGAGTATATATAATACTTTCTCTTAATACTGTTTTATCCTTCAAGTATTTTCATCTCAAATGAGTTTCTGAGCTAGATGGTTCATAGCCCTTAATGGATTTTTCATTCATCTACTAATCCAACCTTTCACTCACTGATGCAGGCTTCAACATTAGTTGGCAACAAGTTCCTCATATCATTCTCATGGTGTGAAGAATCATAGGATGGTTTAGTTTGGAACCCCCCTACCATGAGCAAGGACACCTTCTACTAAATCAGGTTGCTCAAAGCCCCATCCAGGCTGGCTGGGAACCCTTCCAAGGATAGAGCATCCGCAACTTCTCTGGGCAACCTGTTCCAGTATCTTACCACCCTCATAGTCAAGAATTTCTCTAATCTAAATATATCCTCTTTCAGTTTGTACCCATTACTCCTTGTCCTATCACTACACGGCCTTATAATGTAAGTCCTTCTCCAGCTCTCTTTTAGATATTGAAAAGGTGCTTTAAAATCTACCTGGAGCCTTTTCTTCTCCAGGCTGAACAACCCCAACTATCTCAGCCTGTCACCTCTTTCTCCTTGTTTTGAACATTAATCCTGCTAGTTTCACTTAATATTTTCTTGTTCTTATTTCAGAGAATAGGACAAACATTCCATGACTACTCACCCTCCCTGTGCCACTCTTGGTTTTGTAGACTTGTGTCATGCCCTCCTTAAGATATTAATTTTCAAAGTAACAGGTAAAAATCTATTTACTTCCTTCCAGAGAAGCCATTACCAGCCCTTGAAAGTAGGATATCCCTGTAATTATGAGATATGACAATAGCAACAGCAGTAATTATGGTAATTTTCTTCTACTGCTGAATGAAAATAAGTCACTCATAGCCTTGTAGCTGCTGTAGAATTTGGATAGTAAAAAGAATCATGAAAATAAGGAACTAATTATAAATATTACCATTAAGAGAGATCACTCTTCATCCTTCTTATCAAAGTCCTGACAGAGATTATTTTTTAACCCGTCATAAAAATTGCTTACAAAAGACATTTTAGGAATCATCTGGAAGAAACTAGAGAATGAAAGAAACCAACTCCCACATGTTGCCATATGTGATACAGTCTCTTTAAGACTGTAGGGAAGAAAATACTACATTTGCACTAAAAGGCTGAGGCTGACCCTGGGCACATGACATTCAAAGGCAGCAATTCATGGCCTCAAATGCAATGGGTGGCTGTGACAGGACCTTTAAGCTTCATTCCAAGAAGACCTGGTGACAGCCCTGAAGGCTACCGTGAAGTTTCTTTTTCTAAATTAGGAATGCTGGGCCAAATTCATAGCAAATCTAAATGGAAACCATGTGGCTTCTGCCCACAGATAAAGTTGACCACAAAATGAAAAAATAAACACTGGCAAACAGACCTTGTTGTGGAAGGTTGTTAGTATGAGAGTATTCTGTGTGCAAGTGGTTTGTTCCTCATTGCTTTCTCATTTTATTTGTACCTCACTCTCACGCCTGCAAGAGGAAGGTGGAGTTTCCTGGCATACACTGAAGGGTGAAACAGCTGAGAAATCATCAGGTCTGCTTCAATCCAGGGAGCAGAGGCCTAAAAGTTAGCTCTCCAGCAAGACCTCAGCAGTCTGGATGAAAGTTTTATCAGTGTTCTCGGCAGAGTACAGAGGTGAATGTCCCTGGATTTCTAATCACAGCTATGACTCTTCATGGCAGTCCTGAAACTGTCCTGGGGAGAAGCATTCTATCAGATGGACACTGAACATACTTTTCACGCCCTTCTGAAGTTGGCTTGAATACACTGGTAGGTCAATCTGAAATTATGGCCCTGTGGGATTATTTAGTTCCTACCCTGAAATGTCTTTCTTTTTTATTATATTTGTTATATTTTTTTTCCTATTTTAAGATGGTTGTCCACTTTTTCAGTTCCAAACCACCATTCCCTGCTCTTCATATCCAGCATACTGGATATTTTTGCATACTGTAAGACATACCCAGTCCCTATCTGCTCTAGCACCTGGGTAATACTTCCTGAAATATTTCAAATACTTGACAATTGACTTTTTTAAAAAGTGTAGTTCTGTTATGTATCTCACATAAATTTATGTATGCTTATATATAATCTCCATATAACCTTTTTCTACTGGGAGGTAGCACAGCACATTGCAAAGAACATGAAGAGGAGAAAGCCACTCACTGATTTCATCATCATAAATTGCATTGAGTCCTACTGCAAAACATTCGTTTTCTATTCCAGTAGCATTTCTAGCCTGAATCTGATACCAAACTTGTGCCTGTATCAAACTATCTGCAGAACAGCCATCCAAATAAAACAATTGCAGTTAACGTATAAAACATGTCAACCTTAAAAACCCCATTGTATTGAAACTGTTTATGACTTTGAACTCAGTTATCTTACAGTCCTTTTATTTCCTTACAGCTCACCACAGATACTGTGATGTAACAGACAGTCTGTCTATTCCTTTGCTATGAAATTGGTTCAAGGTTGAGAGCAAATGCAGATACCCAAAGTTCAGCAGCATTAGTACTGTTGGAATCTAGGTTCAGAAGGTTTAACCTTACCCTTATGCTCTTGCATCAATCATCCAGGGATGCTTTACTTGCTTTACTCATAGACTTAACTTTTTCATTCTGCATCTTTCATTTTGCCCAAAAAGTAGCCCTAAAACATTTGTTTTTACTTGCTTTCATGCAAAACTTTCTCATTGAAAATGAGATAACCTAATCCTTAGGTTATCTTCAAAGGTTTCTTTTAAGAGCATTCAAGACAGATCTGAAGAAAATTTAGAGAAGCATGTTACTAAGTAAACTTTCACAGTCTCTTACCTTGTCTTTTCAAAGGTTTTGTGTTAGAGCTTCACTGAATATAAATGAACATACACCTAGTTACCTTTGCAGTAGCTGCTTAGAAAAGCTTTGGAAAAATTTGGTGAGGTTTATTTGCCACACTATTAAACTAAAGAAGACCTTCAGAAAATACGTGTTCAGCCTTAGGTATTTGATAAACACTTAAAATTACTTTGAGAGTGCCTCTTGGCCTTTTTATTCAATTTGAGAAGACTACGTCCAGCAGTGCTGTAGAACTCAAAGCCATATAAACTAAATATTTAGTTATAGTAGGCTTTGCTTAGCTACATGACAACACATTAACACCTCTGGGATTTATGGAAATAAACACATAAAGCATACATCCCTTCATTTGTGCATACTATCTTGTCAAGCATTTAGGAGTTGGATGCCACTGTGTGAGTAAAGCAACTGTCTCTTGGTAAACTCTGGTGCTGCACATTTGACAATCATCTGTATGAATGCAGTCAGAGGATGAATTGGCATGGAGAGTTTACTGAGCAGCCAATGCTTTCAGGGAAAAATAGTATCAACCTGGTGAAGAGAGGCAGCACAGAGTAATGCTTTTCTTGAGGATACACTTTTCAGGTGTGAAAAACACAGTAAGTCAGAGGTTTGTCATTACAGGTGTTCCTTCTTCTTCCTTAAAAAGGGCTCTGAGTCATCAGACTGGCAAAGTCTGTCACTCTTTCAGCAGTGCATTTGAGAGAGAAACCTGTTCTAATCAGGGAACTTATTTTTTTCTTCTTAAATGTGGGTGAACTTAGTGATCACACTGACAGCCTCAGAAACTGAAACCCTCTATTCTGGAACTCTAATTCCCAGACTGTTTTTGCCATCTGCAGTATAGGTTGTTGGGTCTGTTCAACTAGGGAGCATCACTACAAATAAAATTGCTTTTTGATATACCTGCACACTTTAGCTCACTAGGTCTCCACTGGGAAGGTCTATGGCATTAAGATGCAGGTTAAGCAGCCATTTATCCACTTATTTTGGTCTATAAATGTCCTCCTCTCCCCTGGGATTAGTATGTTTGCAACAACAACTGTGAAAATCCAGTTCAGAATATTACTGGAATACATCCTTCACAAGTCATCCAGGCAGTTAAGACTAGAGCCTCTCTTCATTCACACACGTATACCCCAAAATTTCTCCTAATTACAAAAGCCTGGGAAAAAAAAGGTACACCTCACAACAAGCCTTAGAATAAACAAACTCACTGCATAGGTCCAGAAGGAGAAAGAAGGTGTGTTCTGCATTTAAGTGGCTGCTAGCTTACATGCCACCTCTTATCTGAGAGCCAGGCTGCTGGTGCACACTGAGATAGGACAACCAAGATCCAACAGTGTTACCACACAAAAAGCTCACACACATACCCACTAAATTGTACAAACAGGAACATAAAAGCAAGCCACTTTGGCTGCTAACACAGAAAGTGTTTTATTTAGTACATTGTGAGCTGTGCGAAGACCATGAGGTCCCTCGTGAGAAGATGAGAGCTGTTTCTCCCAGGTCCCAGACATTTTATGCATGGCTTAGTGTTGTTGATGGGTTGGGCTGGGTGACATCTTTATTTCCTTCTTTCCCCCACCTCCCTGTATAGATCACAAAACGACAGAACAAATGTTTTGTCCATGTTAAATCTTTATTAATTTTCTCAAGACAAACAGCAGAGAATTGCTATAATCAGACTAAAGTGGTGCTTTTCAAACTGCGGTCCCTCTAACAGTTTAAAACTGTGTATAAATGAGTAGAAGAGACAATTACACTGACCTACATAAACAAGAGTAATCGGATCACTGTGTGCAGTAAACCAGGCTTCTGCATTTTTATGACTAACTATAAAGGGTATGGCCAGTGTTAAAATTGTCTGGTATTTATTATAAGAGCATAATTTTTTTTCAGCTGCTTATTACTTTGCCATATTCGTCACCTTTGTGCCTAAACTTTCTGCATGAGATACAAGATCTCGAAATTGTCAGAAAACCCTGGCTAAAGTTGCTCTGTCATTTCAAACAGCAAGAAAGTCTTTTGTGAATTTCAAATTCCAGGAAAAGTTTCTGGGGGAAGCTTTAGTATTTCTCTGTTTTGACAAGCGTTTCCTGGATTTCAAGTCAAAGCAATAACTAGTCTATGATAGCCTCTGTCATGGATGGCCCAGCTGGATCAAGTAGTTCTACACAGCAGTTCCTTTAGAGAGTCTAGAAATATTGTTATACCTCTAGTAGCTTGCTCTGGGTCAACAACAAAAGAAAGAACAGGGGCATGTCCTCCCTGTACTCTTGCTGACCTCTCCTCCTAGTCCTAACATAGTGTGGGGAACTACACTTGTCTGAATCAACTGCAAAGATGGACCTATGGGACAGAGAGACCTTAATTCCATCTGGTGGGAAGACACAGGTGCTTACAGCTGGCAGAGCGGACAGACAGGAATTTGCACAACAGAGAGAGAGACAAATGGGATTGGCAGTAGATGAAGACTTAGGACACAGAGGAAAAGCGTTGCAAGAACCAGAAAAAAGAGAAGAGTGAGGGACAGAAGAGTAAGGGATGGGAGGCAAAATAAGCCTAGTCAATGGGTGGAGAAGGAAATTGGCTCTGTCTGGGTAAGCAGAGATGGTAACTTGGAAAAACTTGCTTAATGAGAATATTTGTACTAAGATGAGCCCCTGAGGTGTGGATGTTGCAGTGAATTAAATGTAGATGTAGAACAAGGGAAAAGAATGGAGAGCTGGGTTGGCACCTGTAAACACCTCACTCAGTGTCCAGACCTGACTAGCAAGTCTCGTCGTAGGCACATCTCACTCTGCCACCGCTGCCAGCAGCATCCAGGAAACCCACCAGCTAATTTTCCACCCTTGATGGCAGACCATGCAACATAGAAATGAGATGAACTGTTGGCTGTGGTGATTAACTGTGGCATTAATACAGGAGGAAGAATTTGTTTAGGGGACTAAGATGCTCCCGCTGCCTTCAGCACCCACAATACATCACTGGACAACTGAAACACTCTTCCTTTTTTCTTCGTGTTTTTCAGACAACCACATACAAGAGAAGAGAGGGCTGTTTAAATCTGCTCCCTACTTGGGGAACAGAGATATGAAGGCAATTGTCCCCTTTCCCTAGAAAGCCTAAGAGGTAGAAGACCACTCTGCAAATGTTTACCTTTCAGTGAATCACGAGAGGCGACCGCTCAGGTGTCACTGAAGGTATTGCCCGTGGACAGCTGGACTGCACCAGCAGGATTTAGAGACCATGCCCACCTGCTTGGATTTCTGCTGCTGACGCACTAGAAAATTTGCCTTGACTTTCATCTCCAGGAAAGAGCATATGTAGGATTATGAGATATGGAATCCCTTTTTTTTCACGTTTTTTAATATATACTTAATATATATGAGCATGTAAGTATACTTTTCAGAGTACAGCTATCCGGGGAATAACATTTCTTTTGCAAGAAAAGTCATAAAAATCTCACTCAGGTTGAATATAGAGAGAATGATAGGAAATAAATGTGAAATTTTACCGAAGTGGGAATTACAAAATGAAGTCCAGAAGAAAGGAGCATTCCCTCTACAGTATAAAATGGCGTTATCTTGCCGCTAGGCACCACTGAAAGCAGAGAAGTTTCACCGTACCAGAAACAGTGATGTAAAACCAGCAACTAATCTACACACTATATTTATGGGATGGTATGAAATTCATCCCTGGTTCATGTAATTCAAATTCAGTTGAAAGCAAGGTGGAATTACCAGGTATTTGGACAGAAGTCTACTGGACAAAGAGGGATGGCTGTGTTGTTCCAGAGATTTATTAGGAGTAGGATCCTGGAAATTCAGTGAGAACATCATTTAGCTGCACAGTTGCTATTAATTTCAGTTAATTTCCTTATAAGTGCTGATGTGTTCCTCCTCCCTGACTTCACGCAGAAGCACAATTTCAGAAGCTGTCTTCCAAGAAGTCATCATAAACAGAGACTTTGACAGGAATTGCTGACAGTTCCCGACAAAAAAGCCTATTAAATCCCTCAGCTAATTACATGTCACCACAAATTTAGTCTAAGAGCAGCTCAAATGTTAAACAGTTGAGCATCTGAACACATAGGCACCAAAATCAGTTATGCATCTGGGTTTGATGTTATACACCACTAAAGTTAAAGCTTCGATATAATCTGCAGATACCTTTAATAATGAACAGAAACATTTCCCAAGACCTACAAAAAACACATTAAACAGTAAAATATAAACTATTAATTTTTTAATTTCTAATTCCAAAGCCTGGAAGTCAAACATAGGACTTACCTCACCTATAGCAGTATGTAGCAGCATATAACAGAAGCTGCTTTTTCAGGTGGGCTCTCTCAGGTTTCCCCACAGCACATCCAGGTAACACTTTGCAAATATCTGGCTCTCTCTCAGCTTTCCCCACAGCACATCCAGGTAACACTTTGCAAATATCTGGCTCCTATCTCAACTGAAATATTACTATTTTTAAGAAATATGTTTGTATGTGTACATAAAACCATACAGAGAGAGAAAAAGAACTCGCATGTATCATGCATCAAAGAAAGTGAAATAGTGGCTGTGGGAATGAGAAAAACGGTCCCCATCCCTCCTCCCAAATGTAGAAATTTTAAATTCCTATGCTAGGAAAAATAAACTAAAAGGCCAAACCTCTGTGCATCGAATAGAACCTTCTGCAAAAGATTTCTGTAGCACAGTACCTATTTTTCCTCTGCATGCTTTCCCAAGTATGGGTCAACAAACATCAGCAAAGAATACTTCAGCTCCGTAGTCATATTTTTTTCAGTCAGCATCCAGATATCTTCACAACATATTCCCAAATCAAGGAAGGTTGAGACACTCCTCTTGCCCTTACCTATTCTTTTGTCTCATACACGTTGTGAACACTGCTCAAAGATAACCATATCTTTGACAAAACTTATAGCAGAATTACTAAAATATTGAGAGTGGAGACTGTGGGTGACTGATATTTCAGGATTAGATATTTCATAACAAGCATCTCCTCAGGGTGGTAGTACATTTTGTCCAGTGTATGGTCAGCCAGTGGACTAGGGAGAAAATTTCTCCTGCAGATGACTGTACACTTTAGAAAGACAACACATACACTGCTTGCCCATTACTTACTGGTAAACACATATGGTGATAACTGGAAATATGCATGGGTTCAGGTGTAAAATCCATTACCCTCGCTAACAAAAGAATGAAGAAAACTATATTTTACATGCCCGTCTCAGAGAAGCAGTAAACAGTCTTTATAAGAGTCATTAGGCAGAAGTGTAGAGGGCTGGGAGCGCTGAGCAACCGCATGAGGTTATTTACCTGTTTCAGTGTCTCCGCGGGGTGTGCGACAATAACAGCAGTCCATGAAGATAATGTAGTTAAGAACATTGAAGACCAGACCTGAAATCCCAATAATGAGGACGAGCAGTACTTTCTCAGTCTTCTGAGGATTGATAAACCTCTTGATAGCCTCAACGAAGATGCTGAACATCAGAGCAGTGGCAAAAACAGAGTTGCCAAAAGCTCCCAGCACATCTGCTCGGCTGAAGCCGAAAGTGCTGGCCTTGTGCCACCTGATGCGACTGAACCTGACGCCGACCAAACCGATGATCATGGAGATCAAGTGAGAGAGAACAGCAAAGGCATCTGAGGCTAAGGAAAGAGAATTGCCCACGTAGGCTACGGAGATCTCAACAGCAAAAATGGCAAGGCTCAGCACACACATGGCGATGAGCCTCACGCTCCGGCCCGAGTAGCGGCCCATTTCTGGTGCTCTCTTCCCCTCACTCTGAGGTTCAGCAAGACAAAGCTGCACGAGGAGCAGCTCACTGCCTGTGATTCTGCCCTTTATCTGTCAGTGCTGCTCACATGTGGGAGCCACTTTTATAGGAAGCAGTAAAGCAATAAATCAGTTTAAAGGGCAGTTTAGCAAGATTTGTCATGTGAAGGCAGCCTGAGGGCTCCAGTCCTGCAGGTGTTCCACCCCAGGAAGCTTTTTTTCCTACAAAACCAAAGATGAGCCAAGGGAGACTCCTGGGAGCACCAGCTACTCTACTCAGTGGCAGTGTCCTAAAAAACTGAATAAGGCCGAGAGCATAAGCAGGTGGCTCAGAATTTTAAGCAGTTAAACAAGGCCTCTCTTTTGCATAAAACTCTCCTCTCATGTGTATTTCTGCCATTTCCATTGCCAGGAATTTTAATACTAAAAAAATCTTACTACATACCTGTGGAAGAAGACATTTTAAATCCATGTTGGGTGGACATTATCTGTAAGAATATGCTAAACATGAGTCACTGAAGATGTCATAGAGCAAGCTTCAGAGACAACTGAATTCATCTTTCGTTTTAGCAACCCAGTACAACAACTATTCAACTTCTTGTACTTTTGTCATGTTTTAACATTGCCCATGGAAATAGAGAAAATTTTGAGGCCATTTTCTAAACAAACAGCCAGTACACATGGAAGCTGAGGCTTAACAATAAACCACATTGTTTATTTCCCATTTAGAAAACTCTGCCTACCTCAAAATCCCAAAGTAAGCCTCATAGGCTTGCATGGAAAAGTCAGAGTTGGGGAAAGAACCACCAGAAATTAAAGAGAGAAATAAGAGCTGTTGAAGTCCTTGTTTGTGCCGCTTCTGGAACAGAGTAATATCCTGAAGCAGTAACATTTTTTGTCACTCATTGTAGTGCCTCTTGAGCTCCTGGTAGTTACACACTCAGAAACTGCAGTGAAGAAAATCTGTAGCACACTAGGCAATATGGGCCATAAGGCCAGGTGCCTTCCTGAAAAGTTTATGCTCCAGCTTTTTGTTTAAAATGCCCATCTGTGTACATATATCCGCAGTTAGAATGGAATAAAATTACATGCAGTACAGCCCTGGAGAGATAAGATAATAATACTGATAACCTGAGGTACCCAACTGTCCCTGCTGACCTCAGACTTCCCAAGGTGAATTAACTTTACGTTAAAAACTCAAAAACCTGCCCCCAATTTTCAGCTGCTCATGTCACTTGCTGACAGGGTTTCAACTGTCAAAATATTTATGTTTAAAGTCCTGTTTGTTAGAAGCCTTGACTGTCAATATATGTAATTTTTTAACTTTTGGTCATTTCTCTACCTACACACTGCAGCTGCAACTTGAGGGTTTCCTTCCCCTTCATTGTGAGAACACCATTATTAACCCTGGAAGGGTGGATTAGCAGAACTAATTACAAAATTGAAAACTGGTACCTACTCATCTTCCTCTTCATCATCTCCCACCTGTGTTACTACTTCTATTCCAGCTATTTCTATGGTGATTTTTTTTCCTTCTTGTATTAAAGTGACATTTAACTATTATTATCTGAACTACAGAGCGTGTGAGAATTTTTTTCAAGTTATTCCCCTTTCAATGGGAACAGTCCAAGGTCAAACTTCAGAGGTCTCAAAATGCCTGCCTTACACAAGGTTGAGATTACTAAAACAAGAGCTAAATGAAGCACTTCCTTTGCTCACCTGTGCTCTATTTTTCAATAAGGAGCTGCTAGCACCACAGTAAGGCAGTTCCCTTACTTGCATTCCTATTTTATAAATTGTTTTATAACTGTTTAACCCAAATGTATCAGTATACAAGAACTAAGGAATATAATGAAATTTGCAATTCTATTATAAATATAAAGCAGTATTATTCAAACAACAGTGGTGTATTATTCCAATTTATACACCTATTTTTCTAACAGACAATCTGTTAAGTCTGAAAGATTTTTTCTGTAATGCTTCACAGATAGCTCAGATGTGCTTTTGTGAAAGGCTACTTGACAGAAACATTATCTCTCCCAGGCAAACATTAGTCTCCCTGTGGAAGATAATCACAAGGAGATCTGCACTTGAGTCATCCACATTCCAGACACTTACTATGACCAGGAAGAAACATGTTTGGGAAAAGTAAGGGAAAAACAAAAGAAAAAGCAAAGGCTGGCCTTCAGTGAAATCTCTGGCTTCAAACCAACCCTGTAGGTTGCTCTGTAGGTTCAGAGCAACTCATTTCTAAGAACAGCGTGTCAACATGTTTACTCGTGAATTTGATCAACTGGTTGAAGGTTGGCTGTTTGTTCAAACCAATAAAGCTGCAAGCACTGTTACAGGCTGCATTTAGTTTTGCCTTTCCTTTGTCCTGAGCTTTAACAGCTTCCACTCATTTTAAAAATATGGGTGTTGCAGAGCATTTCAATGGGAACTGAAAGAGCTCATCTACTTTTTTAAAATTTTTAAATCTGCTTTGCTCTGTCAAAAAATCTTGGCATGCTCCTGTCTCTTACACCCATGGACACTGAGGCTGCTGTTGCTGCCCTACCCCTTTCCAGAGAGCTGCCATGGCAATCCCTCTAAAGGCTACTCTTCCCCATCATTTCAGGCTGTGAAAACATCACTCTAGTGTTACTATTCACCCTCTTTCTCAAAGTACAATCCCAGCCAGCGTTAGAGAGACCCCTACCAGAATAGAATAACCCTTTAGGGCCACTCCTCTGGTTTGTCAACTAAAACCAAAGATGAACGCCTGCACCGATTTTAAGATGCAACTGAAGCAACCTCTTCAAGACTAACTATCACACAAGGAATATTACAGAGAATTTCTATGTGTTCAAGCACTCTGACCAAGCTGATATGAAATATTTAACCATTTTTGTACTTTTCTGTGGGAAAATTGGGGTATTATCACAAGGTGCACGATCCTAAACTGGACAGGCCACTAGCTCAATTTTAATATTCAAAATTTCAACTAGAAAGGCTGACCACAGGAATCTGGGCAAAAGCAAATATTTTGCATCCTTTTGAAAAGCAGAGGGGGGTGAAGACCTGTGAATAGCATTCTGTAAGTCTCCTGTATGCTTTCGTCTATGGCTGCTACATAAAAGTAAGGATTTGGAACAGGCAGCCACAGAGTACTGTCCCAGGAAGAGTCTGGAGAGGATCTTACTAGTCCAACTTTTTAATTGCCAAGTTTTTACTCAACAATTTTCAGGGAAAGGGGTTAATATAGACAGCCTTAAAAACATACAGGAGAAAAATGTAATACATTATGCAAGGTCTTGCAAAAGCTATTTTGTGCCAGAGCTATCTTTTTTTTTTTTTTTTTTTAAAGCCAATCTTGTGCCCAAAGTGGAAGCAACGTTATTTTTAAAGTAATTTTATAACTCTGTGACATCCAGCCTCCTCTGTGAAAGCAACACTTAGCAAGTACAGGAAAAGCAAAAAAGATTTTATGAAATATGCTGTAGACACAACCACAGCATAAAATATTTAGCACTGAAAATATCTCTTTGCACTACCTCTGCCTTTGCAGAGGTAGAGGTACTGCAAAGGCTGTACCACTTACTCATTGCAGTATCACTCTCAGACAGCTATAAAGGCCAGTTTATAAAATAAAAGAAACAGGGCTTTGCCAAATATGTGGAAGAAACAGCATCCAACTGCATCTTGCTAACCATGTGGCATTTAATCTAAGAAAGCCTTTCAAACTTGTTTTACAATGTGGTAGAAATTTGGGAGGTGATTCTCCCCTCTACCTCTGCTCTTGTGAGATCCCACCTGGAGTACTGCATCCAGCTCTGGGGCCCCCAACACAAGACAGACAAGGACCTGCTGGAGAGTCCAGGGGAGGCCACAAAAATATTCAGAGGGCTGAAGCAACTCTCCTGTGAGGACAGGCTGAGAGAATTGGGGTTGTTCAGCTTGGAGAAGTCTTCAGATAGACCTCAAAGTATCTTTCAGTACCCTAAGGGAGACTACAACAAAGCTGGAGAGAGACATTTTACATGAGCAGGTCGTGATAGGACAAGAGGCAATGGCTTTAAACTGAAAGAGGGTAGGTTCAGATTAAATATTAGGAAGAAATTCTTTACTATGAAGGTGGTGAGGCACTAGAACAGGTTGCCCAGAGAAGTTCTGGACTCCACGTTCCCAGAGGTTTTCAAGACCACGCTGGATGGGGCTCTCAGTAACCTGGTCTAATGGAAGCTGTCCCCGCCCAGGGCAGGTGGGTTAGAACTAGATGATCTTTAAGGTCCCTTTCAACCCACACCACTCTATATTTCTATAAAAATATTCCTTGAAACACCTGACTCCAGAAGGAGTTTGCAAAAAGGGTAGTATTTACCATGCCTACAGGTTAGCAGCAAGTCTCTACTGAAAACTGAAAAATTTGAGGGCAAAATTAAAAGGAGATGTTTTTATCTATAAAGTAGATGTCAGCACACTAAACTGTACTGTAGTGTTTATGACATTCTCTCGAATCCTTCAGGCATTTTCTCAATGCACAAGAGAACACATGCACCAAAACAGAAAAAAGATATGAGCAAAGGATACCTATTCCTCTCCCCTGAGCAACACAGCAAAAACCACCACAGCATATTACAGCTCACAATACATGTTTATTATTAGAGATGTTTACAGAAAAGTCTGTGAATTACTGCTAGCCTAAGATTGACAATTGGGATGGGGGGTTATGGTTTATGGCTTTGTCTTTGAATTATGTAAAAAGTCACAAAACCGATTAAAGTTTAAGGGGCTATTTCAGTCTTATTAAAAAAAGTTCAATTCACAGATAAAGAGGAAGGTTCTTTCACTAATAATTCAGTAACTACGACCAAATAGGGTGTAAAACTTGGCAGGGTTTTTGCCGCACACACATCTTTCTCCACGCTGGAGTTCACAGAGAGGCTGGAAAGGTATGCACAGGCTTTTTGCTCCCATGGAAGGGGCACCAGGCTCAAGATCTTGATCCCTGAAATAAAAGTATAGTCATAAATAAATACTTTTGTTAAAAAATAAAGGTGCAATAAAGTGTATTATACATAAAAGCTTAAAGTCACAGTAATTAATCTGAAAGTTCCAGAACCGAGGGAAGTAAATATATTGAATTATGCAGGACAGTAATAGTCAAAGCCTAGACCTGGATGTGTTACACCCAGAGGCATCTTGCATTGTTTTATAGCCAAAATATCCTGATTTTGATCTTGGCAGGTACTTTCCAGTTTAGTTACACTTAGTTATATTTTACCTGGCAGTGGTCTTCTTTATCCAATCCTCGCACTCAATTTCCCCACAAAAAGGGATTTGTACAATCTGAAGGGAAGAGAGGAGAAAAAACCCCCAACAGTTATATATCTAAAAAAATCATCTTTGTCTCGTAAACCTCCAGATCTCACATACACTCAAACTGGGAGAAGTTCCAATTGCTACAACTAAATTTTAACTCCTCTTTTTCGTCAGAGAAATAGATAAGCACAGTCATCCCTCGTAGTGCAGCATGGAAAAACCCACCCAAACCCAAAGTAGCATCTACATTTCAATAACTTTTTCTTAACCCAATACATCTTCCTTCTGAGGAAAGTATAAGCACTGTTTTCTCCTGAAATGTTCCAGTTTTTTCGTTCAGGAAGTTTCATATTTTCAAACTGCGGAACAAATGTTTGCTTACACACTGCAAGACAGTGCCTTCCTAACAAAGTTTCCATTTTTTTCCATTACTATAAATTTTCATTTTTTATTGAGCAAGACAAGGACATACATATATTAAGGAAACAGAATTGCCAACAGCACATTTTTCTTGGGAGCGTGGGGGTGGTTTCCTCCTGTTTTCTTCAGTTAGCTTAACTGAAGAAAATCAGGAAAGTTAAGTTGAAATGATAATTTTATACACTCCTCTCAGTACTACTCTTAGCTATTGCAGCAAATCTCTTTTTCCAACTGTTATATTCAGTTTTACTGATTTTTGTTTTCATTTTTAATGGACTCCCACAGACAAAATTCAGTTTGCTAGTAAGAAGTAGCATTACTCTTAAAAAGACACCCTCTACACACGTTTGAGCACTCATGTAATGCTGACAGCTGAGGGCAACATCAGCTACCAAATTCAGCCTTCAGTCTCATTTTAGTTCTGTCCAAACTGTGAATAAGGTTTATTCAGTGAATATTTCTTTCACCAAATTTACATTCTTACTGCAAAATTCTCAATTTACCATTAACTGGTATATACACCTATTATTTTCACTTTATAGCTTCCCTTTCTTGCAACTGAAAAAAGGAACTATTACCACTCTACTACACTGTTCTTGCATTAATCTTTTGTTAGTGAAATGAAACTGCTTAAATTTCTATGCAATTACTCTTTGAGTTATTAAGTTTGCATGCAACTTAAAAGAACACAGAAAGAGTCCTCATTTTTAAAGAGCTAAGAGTCTGCAATTCCACTAAGGGAAAAACAGCAACAAGAATTAAACAGAGGCACGTCAGCTTACAAATTTTCCTAATAAACAGTAGTTAATGCTAACAGAATGCAATAAAATTTTGTTCATACAACATATATAGGTCGAGAGTGAAACAAACACAAAATGACATTTTTTCAATTTTCTTCAATTCAGATATGCTGATTATAATAAACTCATATAACCCAAGTACCAAAATGGTCAAAGTATCCAACTTGGAAAATAAAAATATTTGAAGACAGTCAATCATCATTTCAGAGTGCTTATTTAATTCAGAGATGAAAGATATGAGATGGCACATCTTGAAATCATGACACCTGAGAGCAGTAGTACTAGCTAAACATCTCTGCAGAGCACAGTTATTTGTTAAGTAAAGGCTAAAGACTTGTGTTTAGTTTTGTGGCAGAAAATAAGGCAGAACTACCGTTATAGCACCTATGCACAGAATGACATTTAAGATATCTATATCCTTGGCTTCATAAGCATGCTAAATCAGTCCCTCCTCTGAAGTTCATCATTATTCCTTTAAATCTTGTTCTAAATTGAATTTAAGTGCAACAGAAATGTAAGAAAATAGTGTGATGGAAGGTCAAGCCTAACCAGGAATAACATAAAACCATTTTTGTAGTTAACAAGAGTACTTGTGAATTCTTGGCACTCATGCATTTTTCATCAGAAATTTTCAGAGTAGATCTAACTGGTACACAAACCCCCCTGATCTTGCTTTATGAAACCTTAATGACTTACACTGGGGATCCTACCACTTGAACACTTTAAATACATTTTACAGGTTGGTCTGTGACAGAATTTCAGGGTTAAAAAATTCTGTCAGTGCATCTCTGAAAAAGAAATAGTAGCTCAGTTCTGTACTGACGGCTTCATCTCTCATCTAAACTTCAATATTTTCCCACAGATGTCTAGATCAGTAGAGCTCAACCATCCACATGATGGGTTATTCTTACTATCATCCCAAGGAGGTTTCTGATTTGCAGTAATTCTTAATGAACCCGATGGCTTCTACTCAGGGGTCATAAAGGTAAAACTTCTTTGACGTAAATAGACTGTACTTTAAACTCTTACTTGGACTTTATTATGAGACTTAATAAGTGTTTTGTCACTGTTGGCATTAGAATAATAACAGTAAAGTTATTGTAACCCGAATAAAATGTCTACATCAATCTCTCTGAAAAGCATATTCTGATAAAACCATCACATTTTATATGCAAATTACCAAACTGCAGCATTGTAAATCACTTCAAGACCCCCTGTCACCTCTTGCATAGGACTACATTTTGAACGGTGGTAACAGGAATGCTGTATTCCCAAAATACCATTTTAGCAAGAGAAGAAAGCAGCATGTATCACAAATTTTGGGGAAGGTCATTTATTTTTGTGCAGCTTTACAGGAGAGGCTTCACCTGCTTCTAAGGGGAGGAGTCCCATAAAAACGACAGCAGCATTTATATATAAGCTTTGAAATTTCTAGGCCCTGATCATTTGCAAGGGATAGAAACTGTGTGGAGACATAAGATTAGAAGTAGTAAATGTCCTTACCTTTCCTGAATCCAGCTCTTTTTGAAAGTCCTCCATGTTATTGGCCACCACCATATGACTTTTTAGGTCCTCAGATGCTCTAAGAGAAGGAAAAAAAGAATTCAGTCGGGGCAGATTCATGCACATAATGTCATTGACCAAATTAACTAAGTTTTCAGAGTCAATCAAAACAAAAAGTTACAAGAAGAGCTATAGACTCATTAGAGTCTTCCTAATCAGTTTATATCTTTCTACCACTTCTCAAAGTAATAAAATTTTGATTAATTGCTGATGGAGTATTCTCCAAGTTGCTGCACTTTTCACCATGTTAATTCACACTGTTGTGCACGTCAGTTCAACACTGAGCAGATGCAGACAGAAATAAATATTACAGAAGTATATTTTTCTTTTTAAATTATGTTCTAAATCTAAATCACAAGATGCTTTTTAACTAGGTAAAAATATTCTGCTCATAAACAATCTTGATAACCACAGAAGAAAGCAGAAAACCTGCCACAGTGCTGTATCAGTACCCTGTTCTTTCCAGTGCAGTTATGAACAACAATTTGCAGTGACAGACATGTGAGGGATTCTGGCATATGCAGTAAGGGCAAATAACAGTTCCAAAAGCATTGGATTGCTGACAAGAAAACAATCCTATGGAAGTCAATAGGGTCTTAAAATACACTTCTGACTTCTGAACACAGAACTTCAATACTGAAGTTTCTTGGACACTACTGTGAATGGTGATTCCATTACTTTGCTGGGCATCCTGTTCCAAAGCTTGACCACCTCTTCAGTGAAGAAATTTTCCCAACATGCAACCTAAACCTCCTCCAGTTCAACTTGAGACCATTTCCTCTTATCCTACTGACCCCCACCCAGCTATAACCTCTTTTCAGGTAGCTGTAGAGAGTGATAAGGTCCCCCCTGAACACCCTTTTCTCCAGGCTTAACAGCCCTAGTTCCCTCAGCTGCTCCTTGTAAGACCTGTACTCCAGACCCTTCACCAGCTTCATTGCCCTTCACTGGGACATTACTGTTACATGAACTATTTATGCTGTATTTGTTTATTAATACTTCACATGAATTCACAAAAGTATTTTTTAAAATAAGTTCACGAGAACAACAGGAAACTTCTATCACTATATGTGAAGAAGTTTAAGAGGCAGAAAAATTACATGTCACAAACAGAAAGATGTGCCTAACTTGTCTTTCTCCACAGATAAACCAACAGCATGAGAAATTCTTCTGACAGGTAAAGTGCATCTGTGATTAGCACAGACATTCACTGTACCTCTCAATTTACCTGCTGTAAAGGTTAGCATGGATCTCCTCCAAAATCTGCTTCAGTTTATCTTCTGCTTCATGTTCAGGTAAGGTCAGCTTCTGTCCTGTGTCTCTTCTAACAGCTACAAACTGTTGGCTCTTCATATCTCGTGGTCCCACTTCCACCCTGATTGGAACACCCTTCATTAAAAAAAAAATTAGAAGTTATGATGAAGAACTAATTTTCAGAAGAGTTAATTTTCTCTCTCTCTCTCTGTGGGTAATTTTTTGTTTGTTTTTTTTTTTAAGCCCAGTCTTAACATGGAATCACTTTACATGTTTAAGTTTCTTTGGGAAAAAAAAAAAATCCACCATGTATTCCACAGCTTTTATGTATTTCTGTCTTTCCTATCCACACTCTCTTCACTTGTGCATTACCTTGCTTCACTAGCTTTGAGACTTCATTGGTGCCAACATTAAAGTAATATTGAAACACAACTGATACTGCCCTAAGACATTTATCCCAGATACTGCAAATCATATTTCTGAAGTCTGAACGATTAAGACTTCTATGGTAATTACGTTCTTGCTCATTCAGTAATGCATTTTAATTCTGTTTTCACAGACCACTTTCAGCTGCATTAACAGCAAACAGCAACAGCCCTAATATCAATAATAACTGCACAGAACATTTGACTACAAACAGATAATTACCTTAGCAAAGCTTTTATGCTTCATAAACCTTGGTGATAGAACCATGTAATTTCTCATCTCCCATATACTATTAGATAAAAAGAGTCTCCATTCAAGTAATCAGTAAAGAGTCCACTTAGTATAAGTTACTTTCTCTACATCCTAACACGTATTGCAAGCTGTACACATTTCTTCACAGGAAATGAAGAAAGTAAATGCAAATGCATTTTGGGGGATTCTTCCCCCCACCCGCAGGGGAAAGTTAATCAGTAAACTTATAAGCTAAAACCATCCAAGAAGTGAACAGGAGAATCAAAACATGTACCCAAGCTTTCTATTTGTGCTCTGGAATCTCTTCAAAGTCACAGCTTCCAAATGATTCCCTATATTTCCCCTGCCCACCCCACCCCCCCATATCTTATTTATGTAAAAAGCTGAATAATGTAGTAAAATCTATTTGAAGGGTGAAATGGCTACTCCTACTACAAAGCTACATTAAAAGCTATTCAGAACTGTTATTAAAAAGCAATTTAAACAGAACATTCTAGTTTATGACACACAAAAAAAAGCTGTCTCCATAATTAAAACTTTCAGCAAAATATCTGGTACTTCCAATTGTAACACTACCTTCCAGTGAAAGAAAAATGCCTAATAATCTCTCAAGAAAATTTCCAAAGCAAGCAACAGAACTAATACCAGACATTATAAAAAAAGTACCAACAAGTTGGTGCTTTTAGGAAGTAACATTAGAAATCTGCTAAGCTGAAAAGTACATAAGGCAAAAGATTTTCCAGTTAATACCTGTACTTTTTAGTCTGGCACATTTGTATTTTTTACCTTAAAAATTCCTTAGACACTCAATAAAATGCGTGTACTGTGCCTGCAATGAGCCTGAAGATGCAGTTTATGTATCATGCTGGACACATTAGAAGATTTTATAGAAGGTTTGCCCCATGCCATGCCTCTTTGATATACCTGATTTAATTTATAAAGTCTTCCAACATGGATTCATGGTATTAGAAATCTATTAAAAAAAAAAAAAAAGCTACACAAAGGGAAGAGAACTTGGACACAATGGGAACTTTGAACAGCTTCATTAGCTTCTATCCTCTTACACTAATATATCCAAACTAACTCCAAAACAAAAATACAATATCCCATAACATCACTCAACACATCATTCAATTTCTAATTACCATTACTACCACTGTTTCATTCTGCTCACTAATTTTGTTTTATAGAAGTCTCTTATATTTGAAGAAGCAGAACTGTTCCTCTCAACTGCTCTATGAGGAGAACATGGCAATTTTGGAAAAAAAAAACAAACCAACCAAAAACTGCTCCTTTCTTTGCTGCTGCTTTACAGATCTGTCTTCTCTGTTCCACTGTGTGCACAGAAGGCACTGTTCTGAGTCTGGAGATGCTTAAGTACTAGTACAAATTTTTAAACATGCAAGTAATTTATAATATTAATTTAATGACATGTAAATCCTTGCAAACAGAACAAGTCTCAGAAAATATCTTTTCTTCATTTACTAATGAAAGTGATCACTGATTATCAGGAAGTAGTTCTTCACGTACAGAAAATATTTGCCTGCAGAATACAAGGCACGTGTAACATGTCTTGTACATTCCTCCCCTCGCAGGCTGCAAAGTACCTCCTGGAAAGAAATGTACCTTAAGTTCCCAGTGGTTGAACTTCCAGCCAGGTGAGTAGTTGTCTCGTAAATCAGCCCGGACACGGATTTTAACACTAAGCAGCCTACTACAATACTCATTACATTTCTTCAACAGAGCCCCTCTGTCCTCTTCAGAAAGGGAATTTGTGATGCCACAGGGAATAATTACAACCTGCACACGAACATGACATGTACTTTACTTTACAAAAAAATTAGCTCCTAGTTATTATAAAAACTTAAAACCAATACTGTGGCCCATATATATTCCAGTAATTTCTTTCAAGTTCTCAGAAGTAAAGGATGCATTTCCCTTTTCATACTAACAATACAGATAACATTATTTTAAATGGGTGGACTATCAAAGGGGACTTGCTCACCCCAAGTTCCCTGATGATTTGTATTAAACTTTATACAGCACACTCTGTAATTACCTCCTATCCCATGTTAAGTCTTCCAGCTGCCCAATGTGAAATGCTCTTGAATTACAAGACAAGAAAGGAAACAAAACAGTAGTTTAAGGCATTTTTACACACCTGAATACAGGCTACACGAGGTGGGAGTACCAATCCCATGTTATCTCCATGAATCATTGTCATTACACCAATAGTCCGAGTTGTAAGGCCCCAGGAATTCTGATAAGCAAACTGTTTTTCTCCCGGTTTCTTGGGATCTTCAAATACAATTTCAAACATCTTTGAGAAATTCTGCCCTAGATGATGTGATGTTGCTCCCTGAAATAGATGCACACAGAAAATTCTACTCAATGGAAAGTTAAGTCTATCAAGCATCAGTTTAAATCTTTCACCTTACTGTATTCACTAGAAAAAAATTATTTTAATAAATAAATACCTGGATAGCTCTTCCACTGGCAGATATAAATGCCTCTAAAGTGGTTGTATAATCACCCCCAGCAAATTTCTCCTTCTCTGTCTTCCTTCCTTTCACGACAGGTATTGCCAGGAGATCTTCATACACTTGAGCATACAGATCAAGTATCTGCAACACCTATGATGAATGTACTCTCTTAAGAATTGCTCAGTATTTTGGTTTTTTTACATCATGAAATAGTTTTACATGACAGACTGAAACCTTAAAATTTTCTCAAGACTGTATTTAAAAACTAATATTTCTTCAGTTACTTTAATATTTGGATGTTATTTTCTATGAATCAAATAACAACAACTACAAATCATGACAGAAAACAAGAAGAGTCACAACAGAAATGCCCGTCCAATGGTTATACTGACTTCTAGTTTTCACCTAATAGTCTGAACATCTGCTAAATATGCCATGACACTCAATGAAACAGCTGTCTGGTGGGCAAAGAAAACATTAACACTTCCAGCACTTAACACGTGATCCCATTATTTATGTTTTAAAGGAAAATTTATTTTTAAGGAAAATAATTTTTAAGGAAAGCACTCTATATAGCACTCTTCAAACTCCCCACATTGTTTGTAGAGACTAAAGCTTCAGATATGAGTTATATTTGAGAAAAAAAATGGGTTCTAGTACACTTTGCATTTTTCACAAGGGCTCCAAAGAAAAGAAGAGAGATTTCTATGAGGTCACAGTAAAAGATCTGTTTATGTTGCCATGGAGTAACGTAACGCCCTGAAAGCACCAGTGCATCTGGTTTTTTACCTCCTCTGCTGCTTCTTCATATGTTGCAAATGCTGTATGACCCTCCTGCCAAAGGAACTCACGAGTGCGAAGGAAGGGCTGGGGATGTTTGAACTCCCAGCGCTGGAAGGGCAGAAATAAAAAAAATTGAACACTATGATTAACAGTGAAGTGTCAAATTATTGTTAAAAATAATGATTATAAGCAAGTGCTAGAAAGTTCTCAATAAAGGTCAAAAGTCAACTATTCACAGATTTCTACTTAATATAATCAACCATATACATTGATGAAGAATGTTTTATTAGAAACAGTGAGAAAAACAAATAATATAAAGGACATTAATATTTTTCTCTTCACATATGTGCTGTGATCAGTATCACCATGCCAAGTCCACATAAAATAATTCTTCTACAGTGTACTTATGATAACCATAATAATGATACCCAGAAATTGTGTACACACATACCACAACACTGCACCACTGATTCAGTTTGATAGGAAGATCCCTGTGTGACTGCACCCACTTGGCATAGGAAGGATACATGACTGAAAAAAAAATCAACCAGCTTTGAGTCTCTGCAGAACACAGACATTAATGCCAAACCTTTCCTTTTAATACATACAAACTTAACATTCTCTGCTGTTGAGAACTATATTTTTCTGTTTCATTTCCTTTAAAACGTAATTTTTTTCCTAATACATAATATTTTCAAAGGAGTACTCTCACTTCATCCTGAGTCTCTGCAAAATGGCTTGCTTGCTGCTGGTTAAAGTACAACCCAAAGCTTATTATTTAATGACACCAATTTTGAGTCACTGCCTTACAATATGCAAATCCATCTGAGTTCACAAACAGGAATTCACTGACCTCACGATTTCAGGATGCCTTACTAGACCTGACTCAAGCAGGAATTCATCAGCCTCAGGTTTTAAAATGCTTGCTTAAATTACTCAGACGACATTTTCGTAAAGGCTCATTTCACAACTACAGTCAAAAAATATGCAAAACTGGAGTGAATTAGCAGTTGAATTTTTCTTACAAACACACTAAACCAAAAAATCAAATACATTTTTCAGACAAAGCGAGCCACTCTCCAGGAGATTAATGAAAAAAATTCCTAAACTGTGCATTTCCTTAAAAAGTCTATTTAAGGAAATGTATAGTTGTAAGAGTTCCTATAAGCAGCAGGAAAATAAGGAAATTTTTATAAGGAGTTACAGAAAACATTCTAAAACCTGGAGTTTTCCACTTTTCAGAAGGGACTCTTGTCTATCAGCTACACTATACCTGTTTCTTTAGAGCCAAACTACATGAAAAGAGGCCTACCTGTTTCACTAGTGGGACGTATAGCAATTGGTTCAGCCAGTTCTGTTTTCCCGGATCTTGTGACCCAAGCAACCTAAAACAAAAAAAAGAAAAAAAAAAAAAATCAACAAAAACAATACAAGTTTGGGAAAAAAACCCAAAACAACAAAAACAACCCAAACCCAACTTTCACACTCAGCTGCAGACTAAGTGGCTGGATTTTCTTATAGTCAGATTAAAACAAATTTCTGAAGCGTACCTCAGGTGCAAAGTCAGCAATATGAGACTTCTCTGTCTCTAAGGCAGCCTGGGACACAAACATGGGGAAGTAACAGTTTTCTACTCCAAGTTTCTTGATCTCTGCATCGAAGAAGTCTCTGATAGCTTCCCAAATAGAATGAGCCCAAGGACGAAGAACATAACAGCCACTCACATCATAGTATTCAATCATCTCTGCTTTTGTGATCACCTTTCAAAAGATTTAGAAGTTTCAGTTTATACACAAAGAACATTCAGTAATTCAAGTGTGTGGCATGCAGTTTAAGAGAAGTCTCCTTTTTAAAAGTATTTGTGCTCAGAAAGTGAGCAACTAAGATATACTTCAAGATGCTTGTGTTATCTAGAGAAAGTTAATCAGGAACATTAAGTTTAATAATAGATCTGAATAATGTAAGCACTTAACGAACACTGAATTTCATGAATCCAAGTAAGAGACTATAGCTGATTTCCAGGAACCAAAAAACTGCACTTTTGTAAGAAATGTCTCTAGCTCATGTCTGAAGAGATTTTTATTACTTATGCAAAAATTATACTACTGAGAGACAATGTACACCACTGATACCTATTTACAATCTTTCATAAGTAGACTAACCTAAACTAATCATTTCTACTCTGGTTGTTTGGAATCTCACAAGCCAGAAAACTCATTCAGTATCAATAGATTCTAACTTTTATTATGCATCACCTTGAGCTGAAATAAAACTCCCAAGACTGTGAAATTCCTATCATTTCACTAAAGTTTTGCATTCTTAATGGAAAGAGGAATTCAGGTATGAATGAAGAAAATCATATACATTTATTATATATATGGAGTGGGATGGTTGACACTCTTCCTTTTTATAGCTTCCTAAATTTATTCACCTCTTTAATCCAAGCACTTTGATTTAGACTACGACAGCAATTCAAGACATACAAAAGGGAAAGTACTTTGCTGTGTATTAAAAAACACAAAAACAAAAACAAAAAACCCCCATAAATATAAGATATAAATCCAAAACAGACCTTGATTTATAACAGAATGAAATAATTAATTTAAACTGATGTGCACTTACCTGAGAGAACCACTCTGAAAGATTTTCTTCTTTTTTAACTTCTAGACCCAACCTATGGTATTAGAAAAGAACCAGATTTGTGTTGAACAGCATTTACCAGGGAAATTTATCCTAATTCTTTTTTTGGAGGGGGCAGGGACAGAAAAGAGAGCCATGGACCAGAATATTTCAATTTTACTTTATAAAGCTAACTTTTGGCCAGTAGGAATTGCTAGTATTTCCTTACCTTGGCTAATAAGAATATTTAATAAAACCAGCTCCGTTTCTTTACTACTTTCTTTGGAACCCTTATAATTCTCACCATGGTTGTATAAAAGAACCTCACAATGATGCATTAAAAAACCCAATCTCCTCCAGTAACAACTTAAGACTAACCAGACCTGTGTGTAAGCTGTTTTACTCTTTATTTTAAAACTTCTTACCTAGTCAGTGGCTACAATTTCTGGAAGATATGCAACTTGAATTTACCATTCATGTGAATGTCAGTCACACTGTTCAAGACAGAAAGCTGAACCTACCATCAAAATACAGATAACCAATAAAACTACAAGCTTCTAAAGAAAGTTAAACTCACAAAACTGTAGGTAAAAGTAAAGTTTTAATATTTCTACAAACACAGAAGTCTTAGTGGTGAACAATACATTTTTCTGGCACAATTTCTAGACAAAATAGCCATGTCTCTGCCTCTAGTATATGATTTATGTATATGAAACAGGAAATACGTAGTGATGCACAATATATGCTGTAGAAAAAACTCTCTAAACTTTCAGGATGGAAGCAGGAGAGGCAATGCACAGCAATCATCACTGAAAAGTTCCACCACCACGACCAGTAGTGCCTTGCTCTGGGTTGGGCTATACTTTTCAAGGTCCTGACAAAAAATATTCTGGAAACCCTGGTACAATGAAATAAGTGTATGGGTTTGTGTTTTTTTGCCAGGGATTATACTGAGCAAGACACAGCAGCACATTTGTAGAAGCAAATAATGAAGCAAAGCAAGTTCTCAATGACAGTAACAGTACAGGATGTTGAGGCACAACTGCCACTAAATAAACTTTGGTAACTTGCTTTTGGCTTGATCCTAACTACGAACACAGTTCTTTTGCAAACATCCACATTTTTCAGTGAAGTGAGACACTTGTCAAACTCTAGTTGAATATAGTTGAAATAGCTGAAGTTTCTACCAAATAAGATTAAAGACTGCATCTTTACCTTGTTTGTTTCTTGGGGCCTTGGCCCTCTCCTGATCCATCTGAGGAACGCTCATTACCACTCTGTCCTTGCAAAGGTTCTTTTTTAGGGCCATCATTTTGCTTCTGTTGCTTACTCTGCTTTTCAGACTTGTTCTCTTTCTCTTTCTTTTTCTTGTCTTTGTCATCTACACCACTAGCAGAAACTGGTTTATAGTCAACTCCTGCAACAGACTTATACTGGGCCTTCAACTGAAGAAGTTCCTTAACAGCTACATCTATCTTTTCCTTGTAGAGGAAAAAAAAGAAGAAAAAAAGAGACACTTATAGAGAAATCACAGGAATAACACGGCTCTAGCCCCCCAAAAAACAACCAAATATGCCATCATGGACATGCACAGAGTGTTGAGGTAAAAATCTGCAAAAGCAAGTACTTAACTTTAATGAGTTAACATTTTAAGGACTGTATCTGACAGGACTGATTTTAAAAGAATTCAAATGCAGCCTACTCTAAATGTACATTTCTAATTCCCATAATCACGCTGAATTTCAAATAGATTTTTAGATTTAAATACATAGATTACATTTTTATATTACAGTATGTATATTCTTACCTTATCTGCTTTTTCTGCTTTTAATTTCCTAACTTCATCTCCTTGAAGAGCTACTTTGCTAAACAGGGCTTTAGCTTCAGGAGTGTCTGGACCACTGGGTACTGTGTTTAATGCCTGAGGCAAAGCCCCTTGAGCTGCTGGTGGATGTCCTGGCTTGTATTCCTGACCAGTCTTTTCCTTGTAGTCAGCTTTTATAGAGAGGAGGAGTTTTACTGCTTCATCTATTTGATCCTACAAGGGGGGGAAACAGCAAGATGTATTGGTCAGAATCAAAGAGAACTGACAAGAAGCATTGATTTTCAGGCTATGAAACTAAAATTTCCACCTAGCAACAAACAGTGCTTTATAGTAAGTGAAGGACTCAAGTAATAGCTCTTCCCTCAGCAACATGAATGTGTTTGAGAGCTGTCACATTGTACCAGAATATTCCCACAGCCCATATGGCCAGTATAACCTGTTAAAAATTGCAGCAGAACTTACAATAAAAAATACAATAACCTCTTTCAGAAAAGATCTTTAGAAAAACATAACAAAAACAAAACAAAAAAACCCATCATCACTGATGATGTTCTGTCAAGTTTAGAACAGTCTTGCTATTGTTGCAGCACACTAGATACTTTTATAGTCACTTGTCTCAAACATAGCAAGAAAAAGTAAAATACATTAAAGGTTGGCATCTGCCATGCTTGTGCCTGTTCATCTAGATATTAGAGGTTAAAGTTTGACTTTCTACACCTCAGAGTCAAGACAGTATCCAGCATCAGAATAGCCTTGTTTGGCCTTATCAGACTATGAATGATGTGGACACAGGGGAGCTTGCACATCATGGAGAAAGATTTCCCCCCAGTGGCAAAACGTGGTAAGAATTAAAACTGCTTACTCTCACATTACTATTATACCTTGGAAGCTTTCTCTGCTTTGAGCCTGCGCACCACTTCCCCTTGTTGAGCTACATTATCATAAAGTGCTTTGCCATCCACTAAGCTACAGGTTGCCAAGTTACTGCAGCATACAGAAGATGGAAGTGCAGTAGAAGAAATACAAGGAGGAGCTGAAGGTGGATTTCCAGGTTTGTATTCTTGACCTGTCTTTTGTTTATATTCTGCTTTTAGGCTTAAAAGAATTTTCACAGCCTCATCTATTTTTTCCTGAAGCAAGAAAGAAAGAATAGCAGTTGCAGATAAAGGTAGAAATCACAGAGATGTAACACAATAGCTGAGATAACACAACCTTTACTAGAATGGCACTAACAGAGCTCTTGTAATAAAAATTTAGAGCTACCTTGTTAGTATAAGTTGCCATTATTGAGTTTTGTGGTAAAACTGTTTAGCCAAAACACCTACAGGTTGTACATCAAAGGACTGAATCAGGCAGTATATGTAAGGGCTGATTTCTGTACTGTGAAAGCCTCCCATTTAGGTGGCTTAGACCCCCCCAGTTACAGCACTCCACGAGTTGTACACTGGAGAACCGCAGCAAAGACTCAGACTCTGAATAAAGAATGGCTCCTTGGTCACAATCAAGTAAGTCCCTAATTTATTATCACCATTTTGGCTTCAAGCTACAGCCTTTTTCAAGTTACTGCCTCTCTTCTGCTTCACTTATCACGTATCACTAAAAAATGAAGTTACTTATTTTCCATGCACTATCACAGAACTCGTGCAGTCAGTCACATCATCAGCTCAGAGTTTCACAAAACGTGCAATCAGGTTTTAGTCTAAACTGAAGATACTGTTGCACTCAGAAGTATCCACAGCTAGTACACCTTTGAGGCTTTCTCCGATTTAAGCCTGCGGACCACTTCGCCTTGTTCAGCCACTTTGTTGTACAGAGACTTGCTGTCTACTGGACATGGGGATGGAAGAGTAGAAACAGGAGAAGACTGAGGAGGGACAAAGACCACAGGTGGGCTTCCAGGTTTGTACTCCTGGCCCGTCTGCTGTTTATATTCTGCCTTTAGGGATAAAAGGACTTGCACAGCAGCACCTATCTCATCCTGAAAGAGAAAGGAAGGGGCAGAAAGAGGAAGGAAGAAAGATACAGAGACATAAGACTCTCAAGTTTACCATAAATACTTTCATGAAAAGACATGCAGTTCATGCACACCTACTCAATTGTCTTAACTATTTAGTAGAGTTGTTCAGAGAAGCTTTCCCTACTACTTTCCTATTTTAACAAAGTAATTCCCACTGTGTGATATACAATTCTCACTGTCCTAAGTAAAATTACAACAATAAATTACTTTAGATCTTTCCATTTATTTAGATTTTATGATGCCACCAAGACACTACTATTAACATTATTCAACCATCAGGCACAGTGTGTTATTTTCTATCTTTTCTTGTTCTGCATTAGAAAGAATGGAAAGAACACAGCTAACAGTAGCTATGTTTTCTATGCTCTATTCCCCAGAGGAAGATGTCTCAAAAATATCTGTAGTAGTCGGACTTTTCCTTTCCTCTCTGATTTTGGGGCTTTGTTTTTTTAACGTTTAAGTTACAACAAGTCAATCCTATGAAGTCACATAATTTGACCATAAATTGCAGAGCATTTTAAGTATCCAGATCTGGATACTTAATCAACTCATGCTGTGGAATGAATCCTGTCCACATTTCAGAGCAGCAGTCTAAGAAATATGGGAACCTTTAATATTGTACCTTTATGAATATTAACACAAACTCTGTCATACACGTCTAACTGAAGAAGTAAGTATTGGAAAACATGAGTCTTGACAGAACAGAGCCCAGTCCAAACAATGATCACTAGGAAAACCTGGATCCACAAGCACCTGTTCAACTCCACAGACAGAGAACAATGGGCTATGGAAACCCAGACCGGAAAAAAAAAAATACTTAATCAGCCACCTTAGATGCTTTCTCAGCTTTCAGTTTTCGGACCACTTCTCCTTGTGCTGCTACTTTATCATACAGAGCTTTATTGTCCAGGGTACCAGAGGGCTCAAGCTTTGATGACTGTGCAGTTATGGATACTGGAGGATTTCCAGGTTTATACTCCTGGCCTGTCTTTTCTTTGTATTCTGCTTTCAAGGCCAGTAATTGTTTCACAGCTTTATCAATATCTTCCTTTGCTGCCTTCTTAGCTTTCAAGTCACGAACTACATCACCCTGTGCAGACACCCTGTTGTAAATGAGCAGGTGACCTTCAGATACAGTACAGGTTGGGGTAGAGGTGTGACCAACAAGTGGATCAGATTTTCCTTTCACAGCTGGACTAGCCTTGAAAAAAAAAAAAAGGAAAGTCAATTATTCAGCATGATAATCTTGTACAGAAATAGATGCACAGTAATACATTTTATGGCACTTTTCTAAACCACAAGTTTACCTCTTTCTTTGCAGTTTCAGCTTTGGCCTTCTCTTTTGACCCAGATGTTGGCATTTCCTTAGTGTGTCCATCAGGGATGTAAATCAAAATGCACGGAGCATCTTTACAGCTGTAAGGACTATAAAAGGATTTATAGAAAACACAACAATAAAGGAAATACAAGGTACACATTAACCTTTATTGAAACGTATGTTCTACTCTCTCTAGAAGATGCTCAGGCATAACTGTAAGTTTAGCTTTGTACACAACTGTAGTTACCCAAAGTTACATAACTGGGGATCTGCACTGATTCTTGTTACGTACAAATTTTCTTTACTTTGTAACATTAACATATATGCTTACGTTATTACCTGTACTGTAGATGTTTGATAGCTTGCTAAGGAAGTGTACAATACTATGTGCACTCTCTAATTGGGAAAATGCCTGTTTTGTTCTGTAGCACTGTCCCTTAATTCCTTCAAATCACAAGGAAACCGTGATCTCTTTATTAAAAGTCCAAGTTACGTGGGGTGCACCAAAAGTGCCATGTACTTGGCTTAAGACAGTTTGAAAAGGCAGGAACACACAAGCCAAAAGCCTGTCCACAGAAGGGTCATGGTGAAGGGGAAAATATATGCAGACAACATTACTCTTGCCAATCTGTGTGTGAAAACACTGAAACACAGCAAGCTAAAGCAAATTCTGTGATGTCTGTTTAAGGCCATTCTCAGGTATCTTACCTCACTGGCTCATAGGGCTGATCACAAATAAAGAATCCTCTCCTCTGAAGTTGGATGATGTCTCCTTTTTTTAAGTCCTTAAGGCAAGGATCACCCAACATCAGTTCTTCTTGCTGTAAGTGTTAAAGGAAATCAGTCCACGTCTAACAGAGCACAACAAACAGTAGAGCTGTAGAAGGATAGTGGTGATTCTCTCATTTTGGAAGTGTTAAAATGGTAGTTAACTCCAGAGGTAGCTGAACAAGTACTAGCAAGAAGATGCCACATCATAAGAATGTATCTAGACAAAAACTCAAACTATTGGTCCCAGATGTGTGAAAGTCAGGTAACACTTAAGGAAATAAGAGTCAAATTTTAATTTTGAAATTATGAGAGGTTAAATGGAAACTAGATACACCAGCACATGATTTACTTACTTGACAAATTAATCCAACTAGAAACATGCTAAAAACAAAACAAAAAAAAACCCCAACAAAACAAACAAACAAAACCCCCAACCAAACAAAAAAACCCCCACCAAACACTAAGCTTTGTGGAATTAAAGGCGACAGAATGATAACTCACCTTGCTATTTCGGTTGATATATTGCTTAAAGTCTTCATCTTTGCCTAAGACAGGCTTAGTGATCAGATGCTCATAATTAACACAGACAGTTGGGATGAGGGGTGCATGTGGAGTTTCTGCTAACCAAGTGATCTTAGTTGTTTTTTTGAAGTCCTTATTATCTAAGTTCAACTTGGCATTGATGGACACAATTTTTCCACTTGAATTTCTACAGGAAAACAGAAATAAGAGGAAAGCCTAAATGAGCAGTTCTGATTCAATGCTACAAATTCCAGTGAACAGATTCACTGAAAAACAAGTGTTCAGAGTTCATTTTTGAAGTGAGATGTTGAAAATGAAAGAGCGTATTCACTCCTAAAGTTTTCCTTTAGTTTTGTTTTCTTAAATATCAATATAGAGTGAAAAGCATGGGAAAAAAATCTTTATATATTTATGTTCAATATCCCAACTCACCCCACTCTGCCACTGTCTCAAAATAACCAATTCAAGGATGCCATGATGACATTAACATCCCCTTCACCACCTCAACAGTTCTCCAACTGACACTGACAGGTTTAGTTTCTTAGTATGCAAAAGCAGGATTTGTTACAGGGTGAAAGTTGTTAAAATTTCAGATTTTTTTTTCTGTCAGGCAAAACTGTTTCACGGTGGAAATATTACCATAGAAATGAGAGGGACATGCAATATCAGGGCTGACTGGTGATTTCAGACTTGAATCTGCAGTAAAATACAGTTTTGTATGCTAAAATGCAGTTTTGTGGCATATTTCTAAGTAGAGATCTATATACAGAATCATGGGATGGACCTATATGAGCAACCATTAATATTTTATTGTTACAAGCTTCCTATTAAAAGAAAAAAAAAAATCAACAAAAAGCTGTAAATGAAAACTTAATTTCATCTCCTACTAGTCAGGTTACCTGTTTAATTTGGTGATGATAATATTGCCCCAATTTATGAATGTAACCACCTCTCCCTCTGTCAGGGTCTCTGCATCTGCACCCTCGATCAGGACTCTGGAGCTGTACCACACAGGTTTCAACCCAACATCGGCATTCTGTGAAGGAGGATTTTAATTTCAAAGGATAGATTGTTATTATATGAGGTGACTAAAGGTTTTCTCATGCTTTCATTTTGCTATGCAAATTCCCTTCAAAACTAAATTTCATAACTCTCATTTTTGCTTTTTTATACAATTAATATGGAAATATATATGGAGCTTCTTCTAGCTGCATACATTTTTAAAGACAAAAACCAGAACTACATCACTTATAACGTTAAAAAATACTCAGCTTTAAAGCATCTTAACAATTGAGATAAACTTGATAAACTTTTTTTTTTAAAGGCAGACAGTTGTGAGTTTAGACTTTGTCAGCTGTCAAGAGTTTGCAATTTGTTTCTTCTGGTCAGTATTTATTTCATTATATACTGGAGGCAGCATTTATTATTAATATCAGTGTTTTAATAGGCTGCCTTGCATCTGACCAAACTTCAGATTTTTGACCCTTGAAGAGTCACAACTCTCACTTGCACCTGCTCAAAACCTGTTTCCTTGTTATCAGACATGGGGAAGAGGGGAAACTAGATGTCTGACTGTCAGTTACAAGAAATGGCTACGGGAACACTCAGAGCAACAAAATCAAAACAAAGAAATGAAGGAAAGCTCCATAATGAAGGAAAGCCTCAGCAATATTTATTTGTTTCTCAGTGTAAGTGTATATATCTAAGAGATGCTTTCAGTGAAGCCTAAGTACAATTTGAGATGCTACACTCAAAGGAAAGCATCTTTCTTAATCGTAGTGCCAAAAAAAGAATTGTATCAGTAACACACTCCCCTCCTTAAGGAATATTATTCTGTTCACTGGTACTAAGAGTAACAAATCTGGCAAGTTCTTAGCCTTTGATAATAACTATTTGCTATATAAATTTAAGAGTCTTATTAAAACAAACCCCAGAGATCAGCAGAATTAACAGGTCAATATATCACTTCTCCACATAAGTCTAATTTTATGAAATATTTAAAAAACATCTCTTGCATTCCTCGCTGTTATGGATAAGCAGTGTCTACTGTAATATCCACAAAACTTGAATGAGATTTTATATTTAAACTTCTCTGTGAAAGATGGTATCAAACAACAAAAACAGTCTGAGCAGCACTTCAGACTTGTAAGGCCTCAACTCTTCAGAAAACTCGCAGAGACGCCTTTCAATGCACCTTCTGTGTGCACTCTCCACATTTACAAAAGCAGCTTTTACATGCTCTTAAAAGAACAAACACATTTATTTGTTGCCCAGTTTTTGACAATTATGAGGAAACAAAAGTACACCTTGGGGTTTATCTTATTCTGTCTGAGCGAGTTAAAAGCAGGACTCTCCTTGCTGACTGCTCCAAGCCAAGGTACTTTCCAAACTTACTGATCTGCAATATCAGAATATTAAGAGAGTAAAGCAAGAACCTTTGGATGTTTAGCCACTTCTTTCATCTCCTCTTGAGCTTCAGGAATATTTACTGGGACCACTGCATCTTTCAGTAAAGCAGTGTACCGAGGTGCTACCGGGTCTATAACCTACAGAAAACAAATGAGGTGGATCATGAATATATGACATTGACAGAGAAGTAAGCCGCTGTACAAAACAATAACCACAAAAAAAAGGAATATTAACTGGTATTCTTTATGTTACTGCATTTTTTTAAAGTTTGCTTTAATATCACTTTCATCCAAAGCTACAGAATAGCGAGAAAACAGTGGTATTACTTCACAATTTCCAATCTTTACCAAAATACTGTGAGTAAAAACTACGGATTGGGTACTACTGACACCTAAAGTAACCAAAACTATGACCCACTGCCTCATAGGGAAGACATCAAAATATGCTTTGATATAGTTTTACTATGCAGATAGGCTATTACATCTGGAACACTTTCTCTCTAGGTAGGTGAATTTAAAGCAAGAATTTATCAGTGGAGTTTGTTCTTTTTCCAGCAGCATCAGACCTGATCCCATACTTATTTTCCAGGTCATTACTCCAGCAGAATCTGGGACAGACTTGGTTGTAGAGGAAGCACCAATTAAGTCTGCAATTTTAATACAGACACTCTAGATACTATAATAAGGCAACACCGTAACATTGATTTCATTAGAATTTCTACAACATGAGACTGGCAAGAAAAAGGTGCCAGTAAGATGTCTTCCTGGATTTTTACTGCCTTCTATAAAACTCAGTTGCTGTAGTTTTTCACAGCACTTTTCATACCTGAAATACTGGTTTGCCAGTATTGGCTCAGAAGCACTTACATACATAATTCAAGTAAAACAGTCATCTAAGGCCAAAAGCAATATCAGAGATCTACCAGTTTAACTAGAAACTAATACAATGGAAAACACCTGCTTATATTAATATGAAGTGACTTTTGTTCTCCTTAGTTTATTCCTGCTCAAGTGAAAAACTACAGTTATATATTTTTCTGTGTTTTTGAAAAAAATATTTAGCATCTAATTACTTGACATTAGCAAATAAGGTGATATGATGATACACTTCTAAGAAGTCACATATTTGTAAGTTAGTAGTCACTGAAGTCAGACTTCTAAATGTTTGATTCACACTTTAAAAAATGACTTGTGTATGTATCTGAAAATGTAAGTGCATTATGTGATTTTAATATCATAATTAAATGACTGAATTTTATAGTGTTATTACCAGACTCTTTATTTTACTTATTAAAACTCACAATCCTTCCTCAGATGATTGATGCTAAAAAGGCAGCAGGATCACATATAAAATATGAGCTCTCACACTGGTGAAGTCTTTGAGCTCAGAACTACCTGTAAGCAACAAATTGTTTTTGTTCATAGGTTGCAGAGATACATGTAAATAAAATTGGTTAATAAGTATGGTGCTGTCCAAGGGGCTGAGTCCAAGGTCTAAGAAACTCAGTTTAAAAGCCAATTAAAAAAAAAAAAAAAAAAAGAGCCCTGAAAGTCCATTGTGAGTCTTTGCCCTCAAACCAATAATTAGTCATAAATGTATTTATGCAGCAACAGAAAGAACCAATTCATAAACCTATGTGTATGTAGCAGATAAAATGCAAAATATATGAAGAAATACAAGACACATGCCAGACAAGCAAAAACTATTAAATTAAAAGATTTGATTACTATCTAGGCGAAACCAAGCAGAAATCCCAATGCAAAATAACAGGTGTTTCCACAATCACACAAAATATGCAATCCGCATTAAAACAATTCGCCTTATTATAGTGTCCAAGCATCCGCTGCCAAAAAGCGACTAATCATGTCAAGATGCAATATTCCTGATTTGACATCCAGTCAGAAACTTCAGCAGTGCTGGCTTTATCTCCACAGGCAGGACAAGCAGCGCGTTAGTCCTTTTGCCACAGAAAGGAAACGCGGCCAACGTGGATCAAATCGAGTAAGATTTGTGTTTATGTTAACAAATAAGTCAAACCAGAAACAGGTAATTCCAATTAAAACTTAGGAATAATGCATTTTCAGTGGGTTTGTAGAGCTCCTGTTATACAAGCAAACGTGACTGTGCTATGAAGCTGCAAAATGATAGCTTATGCTATGTATGCTTACAGCACTGTAAGCTATATGCTAAGGTAAAAAGCATTAAGTAATACCTTCTTACAGATAGCTCGCAGCTTGAAAGCAGAAAAATGAAATGCAGTTTTCATATCAGATTTACAGCAAATATCATTAACTTTTCCTGTACTAAGGCAAGTAAGTATTGGCATAGGAGAATCAATAGGATTAGTGCTTCTTCAGGTTAGAAAGGGGGGGACATTCCATTTTCCTGAAAGTGTGCCAAATGATGCAACAGACTGCAACTGCTACTTGTGATAAGCACTCCAATGAATGCTGGATTCTCTACATATCCCAGGAAGAGGATATTGGAAGTGGCATCAAATTCAAGTAAGCACATACCTTTTTATTAAAGGACCAAATTTTATCCCACTCCATATTCACGACAGATCGAGAGGAGCCCTGGGGAAAAAAAGCAAACCACCACATTAATATAAATATTCTAGCTCTTAGATCCATTTAAAACGAAGTCCTTTAAACTATGAACCCTCTACGTTTTGCTTTAATCAAAACAATTTAGAAAGGTATCTTAAGCTTGCCAAATAATCACTTTTTGAAGTGAGAAATCTGGGAGTCCATTTTGCCAATGGTGTTAACATTGTTGAAGTGGTACACATGAAAGGAGCAAACCTTCATAAAAGAAACATCCCAGTGACAAATACTTTAACTTAAGCTTCAAAAAGCTCCCTTATCAAGGGAGATTCAGAGAATCAGAACACCCACCTGAGCAGCAATAAACTGTTTTAGCCCTTCAACTGTCATGCCTCTTCTTAAGACACCACGTACAGTGGGAAATCTTGGGTCATCCCTAGTAGAAAATCGTTGCATTAGTGTCACATGCTAAATTCTACCTATTACTTACACTGATAAAAAAAACTTAAATAATACTGCCACACACAAAAGGTGCAGCTTTCTTAGTGAACTAAGAGCTAGATGAGAAGATCTAACTGAAAAGATTGAGCTCTTATCCATACAAAATGTACAGTGCAGGTTTTCTTCTACTTCATCTCAGGAAGGGAAGCCATCTATCAGTGTAGTGGCTCCTTTCCTATATCTGTGAAATCTTAAGTCTCTCAAAAATGGGCAAGGCAAAAATTATGTCCCTATCCCATTACTTCTTTTCCAATGGCAACTGAATAATGGAACCTGAAACAACAGGGCTTGATTCTTTCTTGCTCAAGAGAAACCAGAAACAGGTGAGTGACCATGACAATGTTGTCTCTTGATAACATGACAGAACTCTATGATTTTTTTTTCTCTAATGCAAGATATAAATAAAAATACCTAATTTGAAATGTAACAAATGAGTTGGTGGGAAAACAAATCAAACCTTGCTGAGGACCTAAAACCGGGAAGCTTAGTCAAGGAAAGCTACACCTCTAGGCAAAAAAAAATGCGGGGGGGAGGAAAGGATAAATTTGGCTCCAGCAGAGTGGCTCCATACATAAGGTAGGAATCTGTGCTTCCAACACAACTGACAAATACAAAAAGAGCACACTTGGCACATGTGAGCAAACTAGGAAATTGTGTAAAATGATGCTCTCATAGGTTGAGCACAGAATCACCTAACACCAGCCCAGGAAAAGCACTACAAGTAGCTGGCCAACTTTGAAGAAATCCATGGATAATGCTGACTCCTGTACTATGAGGAGTACAGAGGACTTCAGATGGCATGTTCCCACAGCTAGTCCATTGTGGGAATGGAAAAAGAAACCCCTCTAGACTCTGAACTACTTGCAGAAGTGTAAACCCACAGCTCACCCTTTCTAGGTAAGTACTGAGGTTACCAAGCCACCAAGCACTATCTGCTGAAATCAAAATAACAGAAAAAAATTAACAGAAAGAAGGAGGGGGAGGGCAGGTGGGAGGGAAGTAGGATGGATTCCACGAGATGGACAGGACCAGAAGTTCTTCAATCCAGGCCTTTTTCTGACATTACTCAGGAATGCATCCAATGACTCAGAGTGGAAAATGTGTAAGTGGCTCCCACAGCAAAAGCCAGAGTCCAAAAATAAGCTACCTCATGTTTATTATAGGACATGAATATGTAAGTACACAGTTACTGCAGAGCAGAAAACAGACACATTGTACATGCAGAAGCCACTGTAATTAATCTGTGTTCTTAAATATTGTTTCCATATTCACTCATGCTGTCCAAAACCGAAAATGCACATGCCAGTCACAAGTACCTTAGGGAATAATGTTGAACTAGACACATGTAACATACCATCCATCCACAAGCCCTTCATTGACAAACCATGTAAGCTTTCTCTTAGAGAGCACAGTGTTGTTGAGGTTTAGTCTGCTATACTCCCATATATATGGTTTCCTTATGCCCAGTGCCTCGATGATCCAGTAGAATTGTTCATCTCTGTCATGGTATTCAGTTGTTCTCAATGCATGTGTGACACCTTCAATACTATCAACAATAGGGCAGGCAAAGTCATATGTGGGATAAACTCTGAGGAAAAAAAAAAAAAAAAGACCTTTAATTAGCAGGGAAGAAGAACAAAACACTCACCTCCCCTGTAAGCATTTAAACTAAGCGTCATTTATATTCATGTATTACAAATATTTATAACGTATGATCCTGAAAACTTTCAGATTAAGACTAAAATAACACATACACAATGAATTTTCCACAAAAAAATCCAAAGGGTAATACATTTTTTAAAAAAAGAAAGTCTTTAAGAAATTAATTGATCACAGCCTTAATATTCAAGCCTATAAAAATCAACCCTACACTGCTACTGTTCTTTTCAAACACAAAAAATGCTGACTTAAAGGGTTTTTTCCTTAAATATCAAAAGGAATCATTAGTAGACCAAATAATGACCAAAGCCTTCATGTTTAAAAACAAAACCCCTACCCACACAGTTTTACTATTATAAGCACATTAAATCAGTGTTTCCAAAAATGGAACACCTCAAAAAGCTGTAAATAGAGGTTTCAAACAGGTGCTGAACCATATCCTTGACCAACTTAGTAGGCTGATTTCAATGCACAATGTAGTAATTCTTCATTCTGCACAGAAGCAGCAGTTGCTGTGAAAGTGGAAGCAGCCACCCAGCTAAGTGGATCAAGGATGTTTTGCAGCAATATAAAATCATAGCAATGTAAAACTGCCATAATTCTGTTTAAGCTCTGAGAGCTAGAGCAAACACCTTTGCTGTCCAAGATACAGACATCATACTCTGATTCAAAGTTCTCCACTGCATAAAATTTATGGTATTTATAGACCAAAACTGAGTATTCACTGGTGACCATGACAGCCAACTTACAGGTTTTAAAAGTCATTTGCAGAAGTTTCAGAAAGTCAAGAGACTCATTACATATTCTGATTGAAAAATGCTAGCAAATTCCAAGTATTAAAAGAAGCTTATTAAGGAAAGGTAGTTTTTTGCCCTGAAAAGAGCAAAAGTTACAGGCTACACAAGGAGGAAGTGGACATACTTGTAGGTATTTCCAGTACGAGGGTGAGGCTGGTTTTTACAACGATAAAGAGTTGGATCCCTCATACATCCATTATTACTACTCATATCTATTTTTGCTCGTAGACAACAAGTTTGTCCATATTCCGTTCCCTTTTTCATTTCTTCCCACATTTGCAGATTCTTATTAACACCTGAGAACAACAAAAATAAAGCATTTTCTAAGGTATTATGAAGTTGATAGGGAAGCACGTTTTATTACTGCATTAATAAAAAAAAAAAAAAAAAAAAAATCGATGTCATCCCCCCTCTTTAAATATTGGAATTCATTTTCATGCACTTCACACGTTTAATTTAAGTGGTAATAAATGGTGATGACTTCCTACATAGTTTGCTGAATCTGTCTAAATATACACTTATTCCAGCCTTGCAGAACAAAGAACTAAACACTCACAAGTTCCTATAAGGACCTTAAAACCTATGCAATTAGTCATCATATTCATATTTGTTAATAAAAATCAAGTTTTGATGCCAAATCAAAAAGACAACAAAGCAAGACTGACGCTTAAAATATCTTACAGTTATTTCTGTGTTTAGATTCCATTCTCTGCTCACGCTCTGCTTTCATTTGTTCTGCAGGAGTATCATCCACATATGCCTTCCCTTCTTGAATAAGCTTCTCAGCATATTTCATTATTGTTTCAAAGTGGTCTGAGGTATATGTAAATTGATCTGGTTTGATGTGCAGCATTGCAACGTCTTCAAGAATAACCTGCGAAGTGTGAAATTGTACACTGTAACATTCAGGAAAGTGAGTTTTCTTAAATCTTTATCCTCTTCATGCCAGATGTGATGCTTTTAATGCTCCATTGTCCAGGAAGGATAAGCCATAAGAACAAGCATGAAAGAAAAGAGAGTCACACACTTATCACTCATTCACAGCCTATAATTACATGAGATCAGACTTAACTTAAAGAAGGAGGCAGCACAAGAAAAGGAGATGAAAGCTGAAGCAAATTACTTATTACACACTAAGTAGTGTTTATGCAATGAAAACAACAGCATACTACAAGAGTTGCATATCTATATACTGTAAAATAAAGATTGGAGAAAGGGAAGAAATATCTTAGCTACCAGTAAAAAGGCTTTACACTTTTTAAGGTAAAGTTGACAGCAATATTTTCCAAGCATAAGACTTGTAATACGTAATACTGATACCATAAAACCCTAGAGCAAAAGAAGTGTGCAACACCAGATCTGTGTGCCATTTACCCCTGAATTAGCTACACAGTGAAAGGATTTCTCTGCTGTCTTATCATACCTTCTCAAAGTCTTCTTTCTCTTTTTCTGGATTTGTGTCATCAAATCTCATGATAAGTTTTCCTTTAAAATTAACCTGGTAGTGCTGATTTAGCAGGGCAGCTTTGGCATGACCAATATGCAGGTATCTAAAAAGGAAATAAAAAATAAATGTATATGCTAGCACTTCAACTAGATTTCTTTTTTTTTTTTTTTGTGAGAGAATGAGAAAGAATGGAAAGCAATACCTAAGTGTAACAAAAAAATCCAACCCAAGATATTTGTTGAAATACTATACGCTTATGGAAGTAGATTATGTTTCTTCTACCATAAATTTAGTAGTTAACTGTTAAACCCATCTAAATCTGTAAATCAGTGTCACTATGGATATAAAGACTGGACTGCAATCACCTCCAGTTTTACAGACTAACTTAAATCAACTGCTGATGATACCCAGACACAGCTACCAGATAATCTGAACCTATCCACATTCAGAAGGATGGAATTTTCTGAAGTGGTAGTTGCAGTGTATTTTTAACATAAGCTATAATGGTACTGACATCCTCAACTAAATATAAATTCCCAAATCCACAAAATGAAAATTACGCTCCAGTAACATGTCCCTGAAGAACAGTGTTTTAAATAAAACATTAGAATTAAGACACTGAAAACTACTAAGGTAAGTTGAGAACACTGTGTTATACACATAGGTGTACATAATAAATAACTTATACTATTTGAGTTACACTTTATACTGGATGAATAGAGTAAGAAACACAACCACAGAAGTCACATAATGCTGAACAGCCAGTTTAATGACTAAATGTAATTATGGAAATTTTACCTGTCATCAGGCAATTCTAAAAAGAAATGGGAAATGAAACAGTGGCTGAAAAATGAATTTATTATATTGGCTCATCACATCTCCTCTATATGATCTTTAAGGGGTTTGTGCTTTGGTATTCCAGACAGTCTGGGCCTCCATCTGGTGTGAAGCTTCCCCAGGAAAGGCCATCCCCCACATCTTTCCCAATCTAAGCTTCCTTGAAAAGCTTGACCCAACTCACAAAGACTGTATGTACACATCACAGGTCCTGGCAGCGCACACACCACCGTTATCCACGTAAGCACCATCCTCCTGCTTCTCCTCATCCCACTGCAGAACCACATTACCTGCTGGCTACTCACCTCTCTATTCCAAGTTCAGGTAACAGCGCAATGAAGTACAGAGGAGAAGTGAACATACAGTTCTAATGTAGACAAAGCTTTAAACACCCATTTGGCTTAACAGCCTTGTCTGATAAGCTGATTAACATCCATCCTCACCAAAGCAAAGTGGTTTTTTAAGACAAAACACAAATAGAATCTTCTCAAAGTATTCACGTTTCTTACCCACTTGCTTCAGGAGGGAACCTTACAATGACCTTTCCCATCTCTGCACCAGGAAGTTCAACAAACTTCCCAACATCCGCTTTCTTTTCTTTTTCTGTTGCCTTAAAGAGAGATACAATTACAAATTGCATTAGCTATATAATCAGATAAAAAACTCTAGACAACAGCTTCTGCATCAAGGTCTCCTTTCAAACCAGAAAAGAAAAAGCTGCCATCCTGGACCCCAAATTCATCTCTTCACAACTTTGACATTACTCACAGCACACCAAAACAAGATCAATTCTGGAGTTTTAAGTTATTTTGTCTTGAAATCTCATCCCAGATTGAAAAGTCCCACCAAGTTGTCTAATTTATTCCATAAAGGAACACAGTTACAATCCAAGTTTTTATATCTCAAGTGTTCATAACCTGAACGTGATCAACAAGATCAATCAACCAAAGAGTGCAATCTTTGCAGGTCTATCAGGACCTCAAACTCTCTTTGGAGAAAAGGAAACAATACATCTAGAGAGCAGTGCTGATGCAAAGAAGAGGTGACAAATTTTCGTGATTCCTCTTAGGCACCAGACTACACCACTCATCCCTTTCTAAGTTTGAAAGTGACAGCTTTAGCTGTAAACAAGAGTTTGCAGAAGCTTAGTTTACTGCACAACTCATTCCTTTTAACTTTTAATTCTCTAACAAAGTAATAAAATAAAATTTTCTTGCAGTGTATTCCCAAAAATAAAGCTACTCTCTCTAGAGGATCTCAGTAAACCTTACCATTTTAACCTTTGGTGTACCAGCTGCCCACTTGGCTCCTACTGACTGAAAAGCATGCTGTACCTCAAGGAAGCTGTACCATCGCTTTGCATGCACAGGAGCTTTGTTTTGCTGTAATTGCTCTTGCCATACGTTATTACCTGTTAGCAAAAAAAAAAAAATTTAAACTACTAAATTATAAAAATAAAATGATTAACAATAGCAGCTTTTTAAGACTAAAAAAGACTATGATTTTAAATAACCTACTTTCTCTTCTGAAGAGATATTTAGTCAAAGGGACACAAGCCATTCTAAAGCAAATTAAATAAACAAACTCCCTCCAAACCCAAAACATACTGGATTCTTTCTTGGATTCATCAAGGCAAAAGGTGAGAGGGAATTATATACATTTTTCTTTGTATTATCCACCTCAAAATTAGTAACACCTTTATTTCAAGGCAGAAAGACAGGATATCCCTCTATTGTGTATACAATTGATGTTTTTTAAGTTTTATCACAAGTGAAGCTTATATCAATTCTCTCTATCAATTTTTGAGGGGCTGTATTCCCACAACCTAATTTTCAAGGAACACAACCTCATTAGAAGGATTCTCATGGGGAAAAGGAGAAAGAAAAAAAAAAAAAAAGACACTTCCTTCAGATTTCTCTCAAGAGCAGCAACTCTGAAAAAATACCAAAAGTCGATAGCTTTTAATCTCGATTATGCACTTTACTTTCAACAGGAATTTGGTTATACTGCATGGTAGATTGTCATCTATCACCTTTAGACACAGAGCTAAGAGAATATAAAAACTAAACTCATAAAAAGAGATTATCAAACCTTCTTTTAACCTCCAAAGGCTATTTCACAGAGTAACATATACCTCTTCTAATAAATCAAAGTAGACCAAAGAAATTTCCTCTAGTAAGATAATATCATGGAAAGGTCTATGTACATAATTTCACATGGCACATTGTCATATTTAGGCAACAGGTAATAAAAGACACTCTTACAGCTAACAAGATAGAGGTTAAAAAAACCCCAACACCTAGGGATTACATCTCACAAAGTTACAAACATAATAATGATTTAAAAAAAAATTTAGAGTCTCCTAAGCTATACTATTCCCATCACTAGTGATGCACAGGTCAAAGCAGTGTACATGATAGTATATAGTCTGTCACACAGCTAAGAGGTACTACTAGCATCCACAAAAAAAGGAAATTTGGAGATTCCTGTTATACACTGATTGCAAGCCAATGAAACAGAGGACATGTACTGATACCTTTTAGTACAGCCCAGACACACAAGTCTGCAAGGCTCAGAGAATTCCCGACCAAGTACGTTCTTAGGGACAGACAGTGGTTGAGCTCTTGGACTGCTGACAGAAACTGGCTGGCAGCAGATAACTTTGTGGCACTGAACTCCAGCCAATGGTCAATCTAGTTTGAAGGGACAAAAGACAGCTAAAGTTACTAAAGGAACGAGAATTAAACTCGTTAGATAACTGAAATAACATACAATCCATTTAACAGCTGAACAGAAAATATTAACAGGATCATTAGCATTAAATATATCAGATAATGCACCATAATATATGTTGAAAGAATGCTTAAAATAAATTATACTGAAAAATTCATCCAGAATTATACTTAATGATTAAACTTAGTTTCTTCCTTCAGCATGAATTCAAACTGCTGAAAATACCAACTTTACTGAAGTTACTACCACTGGTAAAACAATCAACAGTTTTTAGGTACTTATTTATCACACAGAGCATATAATAATCATCTTAATCCTTTAACTATCCAGATAACATATTTAAATCTTCCTGGTACTGTTCCTGGTTAAGTATATCACTTTCCCCTCAGTCCCTATCTTCTCTTCCTCATCTCCTTTTAGGCTTAAAGTAATTGAATCCCTCCCCCACCATATCCCACCCCTTTCTCCATGCAAATCAGTCTTCTCCTACATCTTCATACATAAACAAACAAAAAAATATTAAGAATGAAGGTTGGTTACTAATGTAGCCCTGTCTACAAACTGCATCTCTCAACCCTGTAAGAGACTAAGTGTCTCTTCTAGTCCCCTGGCCCTATTTCATGTGGAAGTGTTCCGTAAACTGCAACGGGAAGCTTTCCAATATTTGAGGCAACGTGGCAGGCACAGATGTAATTACAACCACCACGGAATTCAGTTCAGTCATTTGCATTTATGCTCCAAAATATGTGCACCACAAATGCAGCTGTCACGGTACTTCTCAAAGTACAGTTTGTATTTTTGAAAGACACAAGCAAAAAGAACCATTTTATCAGTAACACCAATCTTTAAAGTGTGTTTGCAGGGGACTGGGCTTAAGTCAAAAACAAGGGGTTTGTACAGGAAGTTTAAATAGCCACAAGACAACCTACAACTTTTTAAATGCCTTACAAGCAAAATACTAAGACAACACTTTCCTTGAGACCAGTTATAAGGGCTGAAGAGTGATTACCACTAGTTTCAAGTAGTTGTAGAAAAGACCTGAATCAAGTCCTTCAATCCCTTCTCCAGTGTCAGACAAAATAAATTTCAATTTGTTTGTTTAATTTACCAACTTAAATTGGTTGATTATTCTGAGCTAGACTCGGGGGAAAATTGGGGTCAGGGTTTTGTTCATCAAGTACAGCAGAAAGTACTTCAGCATTTCGATTTCACAAGGTGTTCCTTGGTGTTACATTGAAGTTTTACAAGGTAAACAACTAATGGCAACAGTACTGACAAAAGTGAGGAGAGAAAAATCACATCTGTCACCTTCTAACTTGAATTATCTTACATTAGTGAACTGTCAGCTTAGGAGTTGTTCTTGCAGGGGCAGGAGAGGGCAACCCTTTCAAAGCTCAGGCTTTTTACTCTTCTTTGTAAGAAGGAGAAAGCTTCGCAAAACAAAACCCTCAGCAACCCAAAGAGTTGGAACCTCAATCTGACAGTAAAATGCAGAACAACAGACACAAGTTCAAAAACAACCAAGCCAAAAACAATTCCCCCCCCAGCTTTGAACACAGGCCAAGAGAGAAAACGGTAAAAAAATACCCCAAAAACAAAAACAAGAGAGAGGGGCGTGATTCAAGGCCAGGTTGGATGGGGCTTCGAACAATCTGGTCCAGTGGAAGGTGTCCTTGCCCATGGCAGGGGACTGGAACTAGATGATCTTTAAGGTCCCTTCCAACTCAAACCATTCCATGATTCCTTCTCACCTCAGTGTGTTCCAACAGATTGGAGCCATACAACCCGGCAGATGCAGCAACTCTAGCCAGATACCGAGCTATTGAATTCACATCAGTAAATGAAACATGCCTAAAAAAAGGAAGAGGCAAGATATAGGTCTATTAAATTACTACCTCCACTTCAACTTTAATTGTACAGACATAGTTTGAACATGGGTAAAGCAAACACAAAATAACTTCTGCATGAACCAACAGGTACCAGGTCACCAGAGTAAAAAAAAAAAATTGAACAAACCTAGCAAAAGAATAAATAAGTCCTTGTTTTTCTATCACCAAATGGAACAATAAGCTTCTAAACACAGACAGAAATTAAGAAATTAAAACTCTCTACTATTCTTTCAAATAATAAAACACTCGTTCCACATTCTGACAGCATAACCTGAGCTATGTATTCTCCAGAATATTCTTTTCATAGAGGAAGGATGACTTTGAAGAAGATTCCTAGACAATTTACAGAAGAACTGAGAAGTCTTCACCATGGTTTTGAGGGCTAGATGCAGGGAAAGAAAAATCCTCTCAATTTGTTACTCACTCAATTCATACTTCATTGAGACTATCCCTTGATAAACAAGCTTGCCTGCCTGTGTTTCTTTTTTTGACCCTGTCTTCTCCATATAAAAGACTAAATTTGAATTTGTTTTTCCCATTCTATGAAAATTCTCAATAAATCTGGAGAAGGAAGGCTTTCCAAACGGCATAATTCTACGTTTTCATCTTTGTTTTCTACCTTACATACAGGATTAAAAAAAGCTGCATACTGTCAGAAATCTAGCTTCCAATTCATCTAAGATACATTTGTATTTACTAAAGAGCTTTGGAAGAAAGAGGCATTACAAACATCAGTTCTCCAGATAACACTCATCTCTACAGCCTCGCGTAGGTGTAGATTGAAAAACAGAACTCCAATTGCTTCTAAACTAAACAAGCACTGACATTGACAAAAGGAGTTCCTGTAAGTTCTTCTGAATGTTCTTCCGAACATTTACTCAATTTAATGGACGGAATGCTACACTCCAGCTTTTCCAACCAAGGTTACAATTCTGTTCTGCCATTGTTCTGCACTTCCTTTTATACCTACTGCATCCCCTGCATCCTTTATAAAATCATGAGAATTTTTGGTAGCCCTCAAACCTCACAGAAATCAATTAAAGTTTCAAAAATTATACAGAAGACTTCTTGATACGTTAACAATTAGAATGAGTTCCATTTTTAGTACAAAAGAATCAGTCAGTCTCATTAGGTTAACTGCACTAAAACCTAAGGAACATAGTTCATTGTGGAGTGGGTTTTTTTCCTTTTTTTTTTTTTTTCTTCTTCTATCTTTTCAAGCATCCAGAATCCAGTACATAGAAGACCCATAACAAAAGCCATAGTGCTCAACTTACACAAAGTATGTCCTGTTATAATTTGACACTACTATCAGATTTTAATGAAGCTTCTTCAAACTGAGGAAAACAAAACATTTTCAGTACATTTGCACTTGAGAAGTCTATGAAATGTATTTTTATCGTTTTCAGTAGTTCATATGAAAACAAAAACCCATGATTACTCAAGCAAAACTGAATAAAGGTATGAAACACGACAATGTTACTTCGAGTAAAATTTTACTTGTTCTTGAAGTTGCTTATTTTCTTCAGAAAAAAACAAGCAAACAAAAACCAAAACAACTTCCATCTAAACAGGGCTAATTGGCCTCTTTGGAAGTTGTAAAAGGCTGTTTGCACTTAGTGCCTGCTAACTCCAGGGCTAAGTAAGGAAGAACAAACATGGACAATGTAATGTTACAGGCAGAGTGTCTCTTCAAAGTGACACATAAGTGACATAATTAAATACCAGGGCAGATATTCATGAAGTAAAAGAAAAGATGGGAGAAGCAGAAAATAAACCAAACACAAAACCAAGCACAAACGACTTCCAGCTGTAATAATTCTTCATTGAATTAATTTGTAAAAAGCATTGCAGAATGGTTGGATTCATCTGCCTATAAGTAATTGCTCACAACACAAAACAGAAAAGCTGTACAGCAGCATGTGATCTGACAAGAGGTAGGTGTATTAAAACACTACACAAAGCCACCAGCTAGTGCAGAGTGCTAAGTAACTGAGTGGTTTGCTTAGGAGCTATTACTACATGAAGTTTTGAAGCTAAGGCTTCAAAAATGACTTTTAAATAAAATTTATCATCTCAAGTTAGCAACAAACTTTTCAGCTAACTAGCTGACTAGTTTCAGCTAGTTAGCTGAGAAGTCTGTTACCAGATTTTAACTAAGCTTCAAAAATAGAACCTAGAAGAATCACAAATAAAATGTTCTTTTCTTTATTTCAAGTCAAGTCATTAGAACTAATGGATTCCTGGAAAAAAAACCCACCAAAATCTGAAACATCTCAAGTGATTTTCAAGTCATGCCAAAACAAGATAGCTTCAGCAGAACTGATGCCATGAAATCCATTTACCAAAAGCATTAGTTGAGATATGAGTTCAGCTGATGCTTTCCACGTTACAGATACACTTTTAACATACTTTAAAATAGAGGATCAATTTTTAAAATGATTGTACAACCAAGCAAGAGAAAATTAATGCAATATTGAGGTTTGGAATAACTTCTTGAACATAATCCAATGCCAGGGATGAGAGGACACTAACAGACAAAAATTTCCATTTGATGGAACCATGACTCTAGATATTATTCTTGTGGGGCCAAAGTGCAGAAGAGTGTTTGCTTTACATTTCTGACAAGTTCCATTACAGCCAAAAGGAGCATTTTTGCAATGCAGCAGGAAGAAGGCACGGTAATACAAAATTATTTAATAAAATAAAATATTATTTCAAAGCCAAGTGCACAAATTTATAATATTCCAAGATAATTCCCACACGTCAAAGGATTGTACACTATATATGCATATTTTTGGGTATATACATCCATACACTGCCTAAACTGTCTAAGTAAAATGGAACCAACACCTGACTAAAGCTACTTATGGGGAAAACTTTCCCATGCAACTGAAAAATATCCAATTAACTCTCTGTCATGTAAGCTGTATCCCACATGTGCATGACACACAGAGAAAATTATTAAAGCTGTACTAATTAAGTCCCAATCAACCTGTCACATTTCTCTTGCTTTAATTCAAAAATCACAAATTCAATGCCATCACTAGGTACAGCAAAAGACAACATGTAATATCAGATTACAGTAAGAACTCATATCTGAGCTCGGGTCTAACATTTTAAACAGAAAACAATATTTGCAATCAGTAAAACAACCACGACTGAAGACTATGGGTTTTCCTGCACTTTGATTTTTTGCACAGATGCACACAGTGACAAGCTCTTTCCCTAGGGTTAGAAGACACTGGAAATGCTCAGCTGGTGATACAGTACAAGGATCAAGTCAGGAACTCCACAACACAACATGAAGTATGGTGCTTTTATAGCCATTCTACAGACATGCAGGTATACCAGTTTATGATGCACCGATGGCTTTAACAGGATCTTCTACTGAAATAGCTCACAAAATGAGAGTTTGTCAGCAAGTCTTTGAACAATAGATTTGCCCCCTCAATCTTTAAAAAACTAATCGATATTCAAAAACTACACTTATAATCGCTAAGTCCAAATTCATCACAGTGTTAGTGTACTTTGAGTTACAACTGCAATGTTTATGGGTACAAATATGCTCCTTACTGTAGATACTAGAGGTCAGAGATTTCCACTGATATGTCAGTGGTATTTCAAATAGCAGGATATCTCTTCTTGATATATCCAGATGTCCTACGTGATGTGGAATCTGATGTGACAATGCAGCTTCCCAAAACTAACAGTGTTAATCTTGAATTTCTTATATTCATTTGATCTTACTCAGATTGTAAAGACCATCTCCACACCCCAAACCTGAAATCAATCATTCCAATGGCAGAGTATTTTTAGAAGGACAGACAATAGATTACTACAAAAATTTCCAATACCCTTTCTACAGGCTGCAGATGGGATACACTGGATAGCACAACACAATTAATTAGCACTCTTCTAAGATAACATTATGCCTTCACTTATATATGCAGCTGCGAGCCTAAAATAATGTCATATAAACATTGTAAATCCAGTCCACCACACACACAGAAGTCCAAGGAATCTTGTATACCAATCCTACCCAATATAAAAATGGCCTTGCTTTTGATAATCCATGGCACCACAAAAAGTCCTAAACAATAAAGTGACTGGTGTAGCATAAATAACTATATGTAAGTGCATGAAAATAAGAATACAAGAACTTTAGCCACAGAACTCCAGTTTAGAATACACTGTAAGTGTTTTGCCTATGCTACAAAGAGACATCAGTATTGTAGTGATGAATAAAACTGTATTTTTTCTCTTCCACCTACTTCAAAAGGTTACTGTCAATGTTACAACCACGTGACTTTTAAAATTGCTGACCCAAAGCTAGAAGGAGAGATGCAAAGTCACTTACTCGGACACACGGAGGATGGTTTCTTTGCCTTCTTCCACTGAAATTTCAACATCATTCTTCACATGCTCCACTGTCAGCAGAGCTCCTTTAAAAAGAACAAGAGAAAAAGATACTGAACTTCCTTCCAGGAAAGATACCTTTCACAGCAACACCCAAGCAGCTACATTTCTTCTCCAATAGGACCTGGTGTACTTTGCAACTCCTTCAAGTAACATTGCCCGGGGGGGAGGGAAGGAAATAATAAAAGAAATCAATGTTCAGTCCTTTATGCAAAAGGCTTCTTCTTCTTGGCAATCCTTACAGCTTCAAGTTGACAAGGTACAGCACGCAGTGATCTGCAGTGAGCTCAGCAAGTGTCAGCAACAATACATTTTGCTTCCTAGGAGTTTTGTAAAAATTAGTCCTGTCCCCCAATATATGCACAAACACTAAAAAAAAATGCTTTTGAACAGTATTACTAATGCACCCCATCCCAGTCCTGACACATGCAACACTGGAGATGAATTACTGAACACACCAGTACTTTCTGAAAGAGGATGAGACTATTTTTAACCTGAATTAAAGTTTATGAAAAGATTAGCCATTCAAAACCAGTAAACTCTATCTACCTGAAAGTGCAGGAAGCTGACACAGGATTCTCAGAGTAAGTAGTTCAGCAGTGACAGTAAAAAATGGTCTCCAGAAAGAAAATAATTATCCAAGTTTTTAGGCTACCTCACTGACTGCAAGACAGCTCTGCCCACATTTCTAAGTGACTCGATGCAAACCTGCTCTAATCTCAAGCACAGCACAGCACAACACAGCAGCTCAAACAAAGCACTGAGCTAACTTGGCTGTATTTCTGGATTGGCTCTGGTCCAGATTCAGCCTGCTGAGCATAAGTAGAGGAGCTTGTGTTCTTCAACTTTGCTTAGAAGCACGTACAAAGACAGCAAGCTTCTGCATAGGCAAATATTACTTAAATGAAACTAGATAAAGGATTATACTCTGAATCTTGAAAGGTATCTAACCTGTTACAGCCTTCATGGTGTGCTGTTCACTTTATCTTCCCTAGCACAAAGCACGAACTACCCAAGGCAGATGATACTGGAAGCTATTAATACACTGGCCTAAATACAAACCACTGGAGCTAGGAATTCCCTAGCTCTCACCTGTGCTCAGCTGAAAACCCTTCTTCTGGCATTAAGAGTAAGTCAAGGTTCTTCTTCCCATCCCTCAGTTACCCATCTGTGAAATTCAAGATGACATCCCTTATGCAATAAGTTTGTAAGACATGTAAGTATTTTAATAACATGCACGGAAATGCTTTGAAAATGACAAGTATTATGTGCACCAAGCTATGTAATTAATACTAATGACATTAAAAGCTACTACACTTTTGCCGGAGCACAGCAGACATGACGAACTGTATGAAGTAGGAATGAGTAGGATGAGTGAGCTTGTCTTCTTGAAACAAATGTTTACCATAGTGTTTCATCTGTAACATGTAATATTTCTGACACAATCACGCCATCTCCTGAATTAAATCTCTCCTGCTAGTCACCACCTATCAAAAGAAAAGAAGTCTCCAAAGCCCCTAAACCTAATGTTAATTCTAACTCATATTGCATCATTTTCTCTTCTGGCAAACCAGTATAAACAAGTATCAGAAGAAATTTTGTTTAAAATTGTATGTTCTTGTACCTTAAAGCAGTAGTCATGCAAATTGTACTAAACTCTGGGAATAACATTCCTAAATAGCATTTGGTAACAGTATGAAAAAGAAATCAATAAACTATGACAAAGAATGGGAAGAAAATTTAAACAAAAATGGAGAAACGGTAACAAAATGGAGAAACGGTATGTAACACATAGAAAATGTTGTTTCCAGATGGCTGAAAGTGCAATGAAGAAGGCTCTCGCATTTTTAAAGACAAAATAACCTCGGAGGGCAGTGAGTGAGCAACTGAAAGAGCACGGATTTCACAGGGCAACTTTGAACCAGCTCCCCAGACGAGCCGAATTTTAGCAACAGACTAAGAACTGAAAATAAAAGATAGTAGCAACCAAGCAGAGCTCACAAGCACGCAGTCTGAACTACGGCTGCCTTAAAATTCAGCCCCAACGCGCCAAGTCACTCGAAGGCTCTGCCCGTGACCGAGTTCCCGCAGCCCGAGTTCTGGCAAGTGCCGGCCGCTGTCACCGCTGCCCGAGCGGACACCGAGCGTGTCCGGCCGTGCCGTGCTAAGGCCGCAGCGGACACACGGCCCCGCGAAGGACGGGAGGGAACGGGAAGGACGGGAGCGATGGGAAGGAAGGGCGGGCATGAGCCCCCGCGCCCGCCTCGCCCGGCCGCGAACGCGGGGACAAGCGGCGCCGCATGATGCAACACGGCGAGCATGGGAGGGAGGGAGGGAAGGAGGGAAGGAGGCAGGGAGGGGACGGAGCCCGCCAGATCTCCCGGGAGAGCGAGGATTTTGGGGCGAGGGGGTGGGGGGAGAGAGGGGGTTGGGAAGCGAGGTCCGGGCCGCACTTACCGAGCGGGGGGCTCCCCGCGTCCACGGTGAGGCTCAGCGCCGCCATTCCCGCCGTCGCCGCCGGAACCAGGGCAGGGAGCGGGGCGGGGCGCGCAGCGCTGCCACCTCGGCGAGGGCCGGCCCGGGCACGGCGGCCCGGCAGGACCCGCCCCGGGGCGGGGGATGGACCGTCACTTCCGTCGGGAGAAGACACAGGGAATGGCGGAGCGGGAGGGGAGGGAGCGTGATTTGTCCCGAAGACCGCCGGGAGGAGGTGGCGAGTGGGCGGTGCAGGGCGCTTTCCCGGCCCCGGGAAGGCGCCCGGAATGGGCGCTGGGAGGAGGCTGCCCGGCTTCTCAGCGGTGCCAGGAGCCGGGGCTTCTCTTCTCATAGCTCATCCTTCCCGACTTTCGTGCAAAAGCTCGTAGTTGGATGTGTGGCTGCAGCCGTGGAGGTGCCTTCAACCCCTTTTCTATGTAGGATGGTACAAACGAACAGCACAAGACGTACAGACACGTTTGAATGCAGTGGTTTCACTCGTCTGTTTTTGTAGAATGTTATTTGTTCAGCTCCCGACAAACGTGCAGATTTTGCAGCGGGTCAGATGGATCATAGAATATCCCGACTTGGAAGGGACCCGCAAGAATCACTGGGTCCAACTCCTGGCGCTGTACAGCACAGCCCCAAGAATCACACCATGTGCTTGACAGCAGTGTCCAAATGATTCTTGAACTCTGGCAGGCTTGGTGCTGTGACCGCTTCCCAGGGGAGCCTGTTCCAGTGCCCAATCACCCTCTGGAGTCTTGGAACGAATGACAGAAATGCTGTGTCACCGGTTTTTCACTGAAGACTGACTCAAGTTCACTTTGTTGCAAGGACAATGCAGTGTCACTGTGATTACCCCCGCCCCACGTCAATTTTATAGGTGTTACTGTAGCACCTGATGTGCTAGCAGAGGAATTATCAAATGCTTGATTGGTGGACCGTGCTTTTTGTGCAGTGGATGCAGTGGTATGGCCAGAGCATGACTGTACGTTAGGTGCTGGTTTTTATGATTGATTCCTGCCGTTGGCTCTAATCTCAACTTTACTTAATATTCTCCCGTGTTAGCAGTTTTACAGTTTCTGCAAGCATGGAAAGTGTTTCCATACATAAGTGTCTTTACACATCATGCAGAAGCTGGTGCATGCTATGTGTGTTCTACTCCCATTCAGGTAACAAAAAAAGTAGAGACAGAAATTGCAGCAGAAATAGAAACAGGCTTATGCTGAAGAGATTTTCAAACCTATTACAAGTTTCAGATGAAAATAGGGATATAGATACATAGATGAAGATTACTAACAGTGGGTTCTGTACTTAGTATTTTAATGATTACATGGAGAGATCTATTAAGGCAGGCCTTGCAATGTCTAAGTTGTTATACATTTTATCTTAGTGTGTTTTGCAAATTCACATGCAGATTTTGATGGGAAAGCTAAAGCATGCATAACAAAGAATTCTGTATAAGATAAAGGTGAAAATTATATATGAAGCAGTGAAATGAGATTAATCTTGTACTTGCTATATGGCTCAAACTTCAGTCACAATAAATATGCGGAATGACTAAACTTGTAATGGGCCAAAATATGAAGAAGGTTCTAATTAAAGCAGGCTAAATCTGTCTTGCCTGCTCTTACCAGTCCTGCATTTGAGGAAAGAGAAGGAAGGTAGGCTTTAGATCAAAGGATTAGAAGCATGCATCATTCCCATATATGCGGCTTTAATTCAGTGTCGTGATAGAATGAGGTAAATGCTAATCTTGCTGATTTATCTAAAAGTTATGCTAAGATGACCTCACTAAGGAAAGACCTTCCTTAGATCCTGTTCCATGTGGAGATATGGAGAGACTAGGAACACCTTAGCAAGAGTTGCCTTGCTCATATCTTTTAGTGTCAAGGTGTTCCTGCTTGCTTGAAATAGAGCCAGCTTTCAGCCACTGAAGTCATATTGATGTTATCATGTGGTGTGGAAAGGATATAATCTAGGGACTCTTAAGTAAATTAGAGCTGTTAAACATCTTGTGTGATGAAAGGAGAAGATGTAACTTGAACATACTGTTGAAAACTGAAATTTGAAATTTTCTTCTGTATGGAAAACGTAACTTTTGTACCTTGAAGTGCTAGTTTAAAGACGGTTTGTGTGGATGAAGAGGGGCAGAGAGGAAGAAAGAGTGCAGTGCAGCCTGCAGGCTACTTCAACATTTATGGTGTCAGCACAGGTCAGCAAGAAAAACCATGTAGGAGAGGAGCTTAGGGATTCAGTGTTTATGTAATCGAGCAGCTGTGTTCAGGTGCCCTCCCTGATACCACATGCCTGAGAACCTGACATATGCCACTCTTTTCTCCACACAGAGAACAGGAAGAAAAGCAAAACTATGTGTTGTCTATTAAAACTGGCATCTGTTCATAGCATGCCTCAGTGCGTGTCACATTGTTAGGGAAAGGGAGGCCCTAAGACTCCTTAATTTGAGAGTAAGGGATTTGGGGCCCAAAATCTGAAGAAAACAAAGGTTATAGAGGCCTCAGTGGTTCAAGATCCTAACTCCAGAATTCCAAATTCAGCTTGAAGAGACTTCACCCGTTTTGGCTAAGGTTGCCAATTTTAGCTAGTTGTATGTAATTTAATATTTGTTCTCTTTTGTGTTCAAGTGGACTGAGCAGTTGAATCCTGCTTTCCTAACACCCCTACCTATGAGAAAGCTGACTGAAACAGGCTCTCCAATTTTTAGGTTAATTTTTGGTGATCTTGACCCTCTTCTTTCCCCTCCCCTAACATGTGTAAGTTTCACAGGGAGGGCAAGTGGTACTGTCAGGTTCTTCAACTCTCGGGGCTGTTGGAAAGGCACCTGTTTATCTCAAAATTTGGACATGAAAAGTTTTAAGTTCTGCAATTTCTGTTATCCCCATGTTATGTCAGAGTGACCTAGGATGCCCAAAGCACTCCAAGACTGCAATGGCGTAAACCCTGACAGGGGCATTTCAAATCAGAGAGGTGGTTGGAACTCCTCCCCCGTCACTTTTTCCTTGGGTTCTCCTCAACTGAGGTGTCTTGAACCCTGCTGTATTAATACTTCACTGATCCTCAATGGATCCAATGACCCATGAACCCCTGTTCGGGATGTTGAAGGCCCAGATGGACTGTGTCCTGCCTCCTGCAAAACCCAGACAACCCAACTCACAACAAATAACAATTTCAGCCATCCCAAAACTGAGTGGAGATTGAAAAATTCAAAGATTCACTTCTAAGAATCAAAACCAGCAACTTTATAACAAATTAGCTAATCCATCCAGGCAAATCCTTAGTCCATTTGTATTTAACACAATAAGCTGTATTGGCTACATACAACAAAAAACATCGATCAAGATCACTTAACGTGATTTTGTGCCCAAAATTTTCAGATGATTTTTGGTCTGCAGTGTTATGATTTACAGTATATCATGCACAGTCATGAAGAATGAAAACTCCCAGAGAATACAGAATACAGCTATAGAAGAAATGTGACTGTTTTGAAGTTGCCTGCTAAAAACAGCAAAACAATCTGATCCAACATTTACTTAGGGATTCTGTGTAATTTTGAAGTTACTGAACACCTTAATAAAAGAATTCAGTTCAGATTCTATAAAACAAGATTTCAAGCTCAGTTATCTTCTTTCTTTGTTCCCCAAGTTCACTTTCTCAGCCTTCCAGGCCAAGTGGAGATGCTTTCCTGCTTTAAGGCACTAAAGACTCTTTCACATTGTTAGGAATACGACTGGCATAATAGTCATAATTCCGTAAAGTGGCAAGGACCCCAGCTGAATTCATGTGTTTCACTTCCTTGTTATACTGAAATGAATTTCCACGGATATCAGTTATCTTGCCTGCAAAAAAAAAAAAAAAAAAAAAAAAAAAAAAGAAAAAAATTACAGCAAAAAAGTGTTGGGAAGAGAGAATTTATTAGTTCAAATGATATAACTGATAAAGCAGCCCTTGGTGTACTCACACCTGTCTTCAGATGTGAAGTATCTTTGCTTCCAGTTTAAGTACAACCAGTTTTTTATTGACTGAAATCAAATAACTAGTGGTTTTATTTTTTTTTCAATAATACTTAAATTCCTTGTGTCTCAGAAAAAGGAAGACAATATTTTTGAAGGAAAGAAAAATCGTCAGTTCAGGTAAAAGCCAGGGTAAGTCTATACAACTGTAACATAATATAGAAACACACCAGTTGATTTTGAATGAGTTTCTAGAAACCACTTAGCAAGGACAATGGAGATCTTCATGCAAGATTCTAACCAGGAGATACCTCCTTAACAATGAGGCTAAATATTGTGCTGCTTCAGATTGGCTGGGCTGCCTTGTGCTTGAGCTAACCTGTGTAAAGCTATCTTAGTTATCAACTCCAAAGACTGCAGAATTAAACAGTTGTAGTTAAATAAATAGTGCCATTATGAAGCCTGTTATTATTGCTGGGCAGAATTGAGGAGATAAACCCCCCCAGTTTTAGCATATAGTGGTAAAAGATCTATCAATGTAAACCAAAAAAAAAAAAATTTAATATACTTCAAATCTTTGTAAGTGAGACTTTTCATAGTTTCGCAACCCCTTACCCCTAGATAGTGAAGTGGCTTATATTGTCTGGAGGCCTCTAATTTTACTCACTTTTGGAGTTTGTCCATCTGAGGAATAACATGATTTGACCTACTTTTGTTGTTTTGAAGAGTTCAATGTCCACATATTACATAATATGTTACTAATAATAAACTACTATATCCAGTTAGTAGGGCAGCAGGATTTTACTGTGAGATAGTAGCTAACAGAAAAAAAAAGCCATTTGTTTTTAAAATATTAAAATGAATATACCCAAAATGTTGAAATTGGCTTTGTTGATTATTTGATAGTTATTGACTCTATTAGTCCAGAACAAAACAGATCATGTCATGCTTTTCAGAGCATACTGTGCTTGACCCGTTGGCATTACTGTTGATTTCAGAGGGCTCAAAGCTCCTAGTGAGTCATAACTATTAAAAAAAAATATATACATATTGTCATTTTTCTTTCAAAAAACATGTTTGAAAATTCTTTTTTTTTTCCCCTATGAAAAGTATAAAGAACTTAAAATTGAATTAAAATGCAATTTCACTTATCTTGGAATTTTGAATGCTATTAACTTACCTCCCACAGCATGCAGAATAGCTTCAGGTGCACATGTATCCCATTTCTTGCACCCAGGGCTGGCAAATATATAAGCAGATGCCTTGCCTTCTATAAGTTGAATGACCTATTATGAATAGAGAGTGGCAATCATTGCAAAGGATCTAGGCATTTAGAAATGGGTAGAAAGGACACCAGGAAACAGGGATTAAATCCACTTATTCTATGTACTTAGGGTCAGACAAAGGAACACCAGCCATTTCCTTTGATATTACAAGAAATTGTATTAAGATTTGGAAAGCTATACTGTGTTACCATACTAAATTCAGTGTTTTGATTGTTGTAAATACACTCCATAGGGTGAAAATCTGCTCTTAGTTTCAGAAACAATAAAAGTGCAAGTACTAAAAAAATAAAGTGGAAACTCTCTACTTGTTGTGTTGGTGCCATTTTGGGCCTTGCACATATTGGAGAAGAGAGATCAGAACGTCTGGTTTTGACAGCTGTGACAAAATAAAGCTTTAAAACTGGTAGTAAAAGAGTATTCCCTGAATACAGAGAAGTTTTGCAAAAAATACCACTGTATGCTTGTATTTTTATCCTTTCATATGTGCTGCTAGATAGTTGGAACAAAAACTGTATTAACATGGACTAGAGGACATGTCTAATAATTGCGATTAAACTGAACTCCCATTTAGTCATTCTGGTCTTACAACTTTTTATTTTTGCCCCTAGAAACAGAATACTGGGGAAGACAGACCTCAGCCATGACCAGCACAGCCACTGTTACAGATAGACCTGTACAAATTCTCATAGCAGACTAAATGCTAGAAAGAGTTGTGCTGGGGAAGGAGGAGGAAGTCCCCGGTACATTCATGCAAGTAAGCAAATGATTTCTTTAAAAAGCCTCTTTCTTTTTTTTCAAAGATGCCACTTCCCAGTAAAAACAAGAGACTTGGAGTTTTCATACCTTGTTTCCTGCTCCTCCAACTCTGATGACAGTGTCTGGGTTCAAGGCACCGATGCATTCATTTACCAGGGCACTGCTGTGGGAACGGGTGGTAACGATGATGTGTTTCCCAGCAGGTGCTTCTGTGAGCTGAAATCCAAAGGCACCTATGCCCAGGACTCCCCAGATTGTCCTGCCCAACACAGCACCAGCTCCTGCCTGCAAAAAAAGGTACACAGGTCCAGGTGATGGTTAATCACAGTGATCAGCAGTTAGACCACAAAGTGAAAGGAACACCTAGAGGCATCTGTGCATTTCAGGGAGTATAATATTAATACTGGGTTATATACTTAAAAAATGACACTTTAAAAACCCTACTTTAGAGCCTAGAGTGAGAAACTGGTTCTCTTTCCCGCTACAGCAATGAAATCATTTACCCTTCTCTTATCTGTGACGTTGTGCTGGTGCATTACATCTTCAACTCCAGTGACTGACAGATTAATATTTGTATATTGCTGTACTTCAGGCACAATCTGCAACTGAAAATATCTTGTAATCTTAAATATTTTGTGATACATACCACAGAGAACATGATAGGCGTTACATCAGCTCAAGAACTTTTTTTTTTAAACTCCAATAAGTTTAATTAATCAGGCTGAATCATGAGCTTCTCCTCTCCCCCTGGATAATACTGAAATAATCTCCAAATGTGTAAATGCCTGTAGGCTGGCCATCCTGGACTTAACACCTGAGACCTGGCATGACACACTCTAACCCAGCTGTCAGCTTGGTTTATTTAGGGCTGCAGTTTTATGGCGGTTACCACACATCACAAATGGACCTATTGCTAAAACCTTTCTAGCAAAGACTGCAAAACCAGTGATCTGTACTTGTTTTATGGTATGTACTTTACATATACTCTAGTAGCTTGTACAGCATGTATGCAATATACACTATATTAGTGGATTGCACAAGCCTTAGGATTCAGTGTGACTGTTAGTAGGTCTCTGACATTCAGTTCCTGGAAACCAATTTTTAACATTATATATTTTTAATAAAAACCCCAACACTTTATATTATAATTTTAAATCAACTACATGCCACTTTTCAGTTGGAAGTGTGCTAACTGAAATGGCTTAGAAGGTACAGTTAGAAACCATCTAATGCTTTTAAGTAAACCAACAATTTAATACCTCATAGTTGTAATATGGCTGGTTAATAACTCCGGCTATTGCTTTGCCTCCATACGCAATTCCAATAAGAACCGTTACATGGTCAAGGAGACCTGTGCAGAAATATTATGAATGTAGTTATGAGTAAAAAGAGAAAGTATATATAGAAAAAAATAAACCTTCGATAAAAGTCCACAAATTAGTACACAGGGTGGTATCTTAAAAGTTCCAATACTAATCACAATTTTCATGTGTAATAGGTTGGTTGATTTTTTTAGTAAATTAGTCTTGAGGTCTGCTAAACAATGCCCCAGATAGAGTTCTCTTAATAGAACTATGTTATAATTATCACATAATGAGAAAGAAGTTTAAAGATACAACTGAATAGCAGTCTATGATGACATTCTTCTATAACTGTGGTGGGAATTCTTTAGTGATTTTCAAAACCAGAAATTTGTTGGCAGTTGTTTATCTTTTTCCCTGAAAAGGGGAAAAAACTCTGCCTAAAAAATTTCACATTAATCAACTAAAGGATGCAGTAGGAGACTAAATTGAGGTTTCATCACACTGGTTTTTAGAGGTTGGGGGTTTTTTTCCATTCATTTTAAGGTCTATTTTTATGGAGAGAAATTAGGCTTTGCTGAAAACAATTTCTTCCCATAAGTGAAGAACTGTGATTTGTGGGAAGATGTTTGTTTCATTTTGAAAAGGCTACAAATACAGTTGTAGTATTTGGATTGTTTGAAGAGGAGGATGAAATAAAATTCAGCATATTCCTGTGTGAAGGGGAGATTTAGTCCTTCAATTAGAAGTATTTGCAAAATTGTAAATTAAACTAAAAACTTATGATAACCTGCCAGGAGTCAAAAGCAGCTTTTTGCACCCTGAAATAATAACCACCCAGTAAACCATCAGAAATATTCAGTCCTGGTTAGAACTGAATGGAATGATTAAAAAAATTTCATAGTGCTCAGAAAGCACAGAAATATCAGCCTTTGAAACAATATTGTAACTTCTATGATAACATTATCTATGTGTATATGCTACTTTATTGCACTGCTGGTTTTTTAATCAACAGAAATAAAAGAGAATCCAACCTTCAGTGTACTCCTTGGTTCCATCCAGGGGATCAACCCATATTACAAGCTTTAAGAATTAAAAAAGTAAAGAAAATTAAGAAATACAAATCATGTAAATTATCATGCCAAGTATATATTTTACTTTAGGGCTTTTATTTCTTTATGGCAGTAAGGAAATAAAGAGATCCAAAATTTTAACATTATATGACTGCAGCCTATAATAGTAATTTATACCAAAAAGAAAAGCTTAACAATTGAAATAAATGTCTCAGCAAATCTCTTAATTGAAGTATAAAGGATTAAACTGGATATGGAAATGAGATTACTTCATTATGTCCAAGCTACATTCCTTCCAAATTAATTTGAATCACAAATTGTAAGAAGCAAATTTCTATTTCCATTACTGCACATAGGGACATGCAGCATTTCCAGCTCTGGAGGTGTGATTCTCATGACTACATTTCAGTTTTCAAATGAAAAAGAAACACTGACAACGTTGAAACAACCTTTTTTATTAACACACTCTTAGCTAAAAATCAATAAGTAATATAGATATTTATAATATGAAGACATATGAGTAACATTATCACATTACCTCCTCCTCTTTAATTCCTGTGTACTGAGCAGGACAAGGTTTCTTCAGTATTTCTTCACACTGACCATCTTCAATTAAGTCCTCAGTTACATCATCAGTGGGCAGATCCTAAAAAGAGTTCTTAGAATTATTAAAGAAAGCTGTTGGACTCACCTCAGTTTGTCTTGTAACTGTTTATTTGCTTGCATCTTGACAAAGCTAATGAATTGAAAAGGTGAAATGGGACGGAGATTTGTTTGGTTTTTTTTAATTAAAACAGGGATTCCTAAACCCTGCCAAAGCTAATTCCAGTGCAACTGAGAGCAAGACAACCTGTTAGTACGAAATACTAACACTTAGTGAAATACACACTGTTAGCATGAAATAAACTAGGTACTTACTTCTTCTCCTATGATTGTGACCTTGGGAAACTTCCGTGCCAGGGAAGCACAAATGCTCTTTTGTACAAGTCGGTCAGCTTTGGTCTGCAAGTCATTGGGTCCAGCCTGTCCAAGGATATGTGTATGAAAAAAATATACCATACCAGCACAGCAGCCCATACAGCACTCTGAATATCTACCTTGTAAGGAAAAAGAAGTCTAATTTGATTAATCATCAACCTAGTAAGCGATCTTGGGAGAGGTAGGCTAAAAACTGCAAGAAGCAGAGTTTCCCTGTGTACCCCAGAGCTAAGACAGACTGCTATGACATTAGTACAACATTTACTGCTGTGTTCTTCTCATGCAATTGTGATCACTCTGTATTTCTGCAAATACTACATTATGTACAGAATGAATCAATACAAGTACAAACCCAGATATAATACATGAAGAGGGAAAGGCAAAAATGAAGATGTTAACAGGAAAAAATCATTATTCTAAGGCTCACTGGATGGATGTGGCAAAATAGGAAACAGGATAATAAGGAAGATAGGAGAAATACAGGCAAGGTGTTAGTAAAAGGTAATTTAAAGGTCCAGTTATTCTAGTTTGTTTAAAAAAAGGTAACAGAAACAGTTATTATGTATAAACTTCTAATTAGCGAATGGTTTCTCAGCCTAGCACAAAAAGACCACGGAAGGCCAGAAACTAACCAGGGAAATTTAGCTGGTCAGTAACATCCATACATTTTTTCCATCAAAAATACTTGAGAGGAAACAGTGGATTTGGTATCTCAAGATGATATAATGGGTGATATAATCTCAAGATGATATAATGAATGGGTGCAAGCTTTCACAAAAAATATAATGTTGCCAAACACATGTTGCCACATGGGTTACACTAATTTCCTAAATATTGATAATTTGATACATAGTGAAAGTGGGTCATTTATTAACAATTTTTTGCCTTAATCTTTGTGTATCTAGAATGGAGAAGGCTTTTTGCTCCAGAGATGGCATCCCAATAAGAAATAATTTTGTTAGCACTGGCATCAAGAAAGACAAAGTTCATCCAAGGTTTGCATGTTAATTGAATCAAACAAAAATTTTATTTCATCTGCTCGTATCTTATTTGCTGACAACATGAAAAATGTTTTATCCAGCTATGGAAGTTATCCATAGGAATGGAATATTCCATTTGGAATCATGTTATGGGTTAATTTTTGCATGCTCAAATTCTAGTCTGTCCATTATTCAATTGCTAATTTTTTTTGAAGCTCGATATTTTTATTTGAAATTTCCTTCTCATCCCCTAATAATTTTCATTGAAATTGGTCCTGAGCTTAGATTCAGAAAGATCAGGTTTACTGCAGAGAATGTCCTTCATTCCAGGACATCAACCTAATAAACCAGGATAAAACAGTTCTTCAAAACAGCCATAAACAATGTAAGAATGCCTGGACAAGGTGCCTACCTACCAACTGGTGGGGAAGAAAAAAGTGCAAGTGCTACAAAGAGAAGCAATATAAATACAGAGCTTAAAGCTGACTGAGGGAAAGAAAATTCTGGATATTAAGGAAAGGAAGGAGAGGAGCTAGCTAAAAATTCAACTGTCCTTGAACTGTTTTCCTCTCTAGATATATGGATGGGAGGTCACTATGTTGAGGGAAAAGTTGGAACACTGCCTTCCTAGATGTTCTAAAGCTTCCAATAAGGCCAGTTGGAATTGGTTTTGATGTTTGCTGGCTGCAGAAACAGGATGAATGATGAGAAGCAACACTCTGTGTTGTGCATCTGTTCCCTCTAAAGCAAAGGCACAGACAGGTTCGCTCTCTTGCCTTCTTCTGCTTTCTTTAGCAGCCACCTTTAGCAAGAAGCTTGCAGGAGTTTCAAGATCTCTAGTCCCTCAAACAGGAGCCTCTTCTCCTGGTCATTGTTTTTGATCTAATTTTCTGTGTGTAGAATTCATTTAAAAAAAAGTATAAGTATATATAATGTCTCCTTTAGAACCAATATCACCTATTACTTTTGATCATTTTTGAATAATGTAAATCTCAGCAATTACTTCAATGTAAAGACCAAAACTAATAAAGATATTTAATGAATTCCATAATACTGTGACATACCTGTAAAGCTAGAATTAACTTCAAAAGTTAATTCCATCTATTCCAGTACTGTAGTCAAAATAAAGACCTTGGCTCATCGGTGCAACTTACTAATTTACAGCAAATTAAGAACTTCATGTAGATGATTGTAATTTAATTTCTGTTTTCTAGTTAGAATTGAATTTGAAACTCTTAATTAATTTTGAAAACTGTGATTTATGATGAAATCTAAGGACTTTTTTGTTTTAGGAAATAAATACTGATTTATTCTAATTCATAATTCATCAAGGGCACAGTATTTTAAGCTGTACAAAGGTATAGGTATAGCTGTACATAGGTATAGAAACTAACAGGAAATATGCATTATTATGAATTTTGACGTGCTATCCAGAGCAGGACAAAAGTACGGTGTTTTTTTTAAGTGTCTGAACATTCTTTAGAAATACTGGTCAAAAGACACTTCTCTAGTGCTCTTTTAAGCCTTTCACAGGGAATATTTCTTCTATCAGAGGGGTGAGGACTGTATTCCCTTCCCCAGTTGCTTTGACCTATATCTAACTCAACACTTACAAGAGAAATTAAATTGGAGCAAAGTAAAAGCCATACCTTCTCCACTATCCCCAGGTCTCCTGCAGACATTACACTTCTAACAATTGTTGCAGCTTTCTCCGCCACAGAATACGCAGAGGCGACCACACGCATGAGCAGAGCTGGGGAGGCCATCCCGAGGGCTGAAAAGAAACTAAGAGCAAACTTGTACATTTCTCTCTTCACCAGAAGACAAAAGGTAAAATATTTTACATAACATTCCCAAAAGATACAGCTTAAACTGAGAAGAAAGGGGAAAGCGGGTTACTGCCAATGTGAGTAGTAACAAAGTGAGCTTTGGCTTTTTTAAGAATACAATTAACAAACACAGGGATATAGAGCTATTTTAGACAAGATTTTGCAAATATCCATGTTCTGTCTGATAGTGAACCTAGTTCTCACTAAAATAAAATCTGACATTAAAAAGAACAGCAGCAGAAGCTCTATCATAAATATTAAGAAAAAGCACAGTCTACTCAGAGTACTCATTTTTGTACATTTTGAACATAAGTTTATTTTCTCAGAACTAAACCTACAGAGGTGGTTTGTGCCCAGACTCAAGCATAAGGCTGCCAGAGAGGATGATGCGAGCAACTTCACTTATTATTTTCCTTTGTTTAAATATAAAATAGGCTTTTGTAGATGGCCTAATTGTGGACAAAAAATAGGTTAATGATATGCAGATACTGCAAACTTGTATGTGAAAGTCTGTTTGTCGAATTTTACCATTCTTTCTGTATTTCTTTAACGTCTCCTGATTTCTCTAGGGAAATCTATTTATTTCTTTCTTCCTCCCTTCAGTACTGCATGCCCTGTCATTCTCCCTATTATGTCATCTTTTACATCAGTTCCTGAGCACACATCAGTGCAATTCATTGTGGCCTCAGTTCCCAAACTGAAGAGTAACTATCACTCTTGGAAAGGCTAGCATTCCTCCCAGCTTTTTTTTTTTTTTGCCTCAGGAAAAACCAGTATTGATAACTGTGCTGTATTCTTAAAAATGCAAAGCTAATTGGCTTTTATGTTTTCTTCTCAGTTTTTTCCATCTGTGTAGATAACATGCTTTTTGGGTTGGGCTCACAGGTGTGACACACTTCCAAGAAAACACTTGAGCACAGAGCCAGAACAAAATACAGAGGAACTCACTAATCACCACAGAAGAAGATATATTACCGGGAAAGTGTAATATAACAATCATTTCACCAATATCACAATCAGTATTTGCAGCAATTGCAGGAAGTACTGCGTAAGTGGCAATAGGTCATTATACAACACCTTTCCTTTCTTCCTTGAGAAACCAAGTTTGTGGCTTTCACAGCAAAGGCAATGTCAGAGGTATCAAAATCCCAAATTTAGCTGATTTAAGAACTTCTTGAGCACTTCAGAAACATTGTACCTGTATCTGTAAAGTCACAAGCTCTCTGAGGCTGAAGGAGTAGCGTGATGGTGTAAGTACACTGAATAAGTGCAGTTGCTAATGTTAATAATTATTTACTGCTCCGGGATGGGGGCAAAGTGCTCTGGAGTTCTGTAGAATAGCCAAGGTCTGTACCCCAAGTGCACAGCTGGGCTATCTTGGCCTGGTAGCAATGGTTACAGAGGAAATTTTGGAAATGCCACCTGTGGCAAAAAGCCACTCCCAAACAGTTGGAAGTTGTAGAGCAAATATGTGTTATAGCACATGAGCTGAGAGATATTATTTTAAGTCTATACCATCATGTGAAAGAAGTTAACAGGAAGAAAAATGGAATGTAATTCAATCCACACTGAAAATATCAGGAACATGAGTATTTCTGAGGGAGAGCGAAAAAAATAGCACATTTGATGGGATGTTTGGATTAAAGAATTGAGCTCCGAAGAAGATAATTAACATTTTAGGCTTCTCATTAGTCATTTGACTTTTTACTGTACATTTGAACCTGCTTCATAAAATGAGATTAAAACTTAATTGTTTTAAAGGCTGGATTTATTTAATGTTTGGATAAAGTTTCAAAAGACTCAGAAAGCAATACAGAATAGTATCTTATACTCTTGAAGCTTGACTGAAGATGTTTCTTGGGCACATTTTTCTTGGCCATTCCTAGGGCAAAGAAATATACTTTCTGTGGTGAACCTGAAATCTCTAAGCAAACCTTAAAAGTTAAAATATCTGTATGAAAAAACAAGATCTATTAAAAGAAACTGAAATGTGAAGTTCAACACTCCCTCCTCACCAATACAAAGTAACTAATCAATGAATTGCAAAGTATGTTATTACTGCAAAAGGTGTCTTAAATTTTTACAGGGCTGCATCTCCTGCATGGCACATCTTCTGGTGTATTGGACCTTTATGGTTAGATAAGTGTGCATGCTAGTTCACTGTAATTTTTTCACCTCTGTAACTTTTTGATCTCAAATTACCTAATTTATTTACAAGTTTATGGCACATTCTTTCTGATGAGGGCAATGTCTAATGTATACTTCCACAAGACACTCAAGAATAAATTGCTTGCTTTGGACAAAAATAGTTTGACCCTTAGAAAACTGTACAATGTACAAAGACTGCACAGCAACTGTTACTCAAGTTAAATTTGCATATAATTGTCAAAACACACCTTGTCCTCCACAGACCATCACTCCTTTCTCCTGGCCTAGCAACCAAATTATTGAATGGCCTCAACAATCAGCCTGATTTGCTAGCTACCAAAATAAATGAGTTCTCCAGCTTCTCTTCCACTTTTCAATTTTGATGTCTGTAAGTCTTACCGGCTGGCTACAATTAATTCATCGAAGCACACATGATGGATTTGTTGATGTTGCTATCTCAGTCCCTTTTATGCAAATTTTCTTTTTCCAAATTTATGATTTTGCCTGATGAAAGGAGAACGTGGACATCACACAGAGCATTGTCTTTAAATGCAAGTGCTAAGCCACAACTTCTCAGAACTTTTCAACACCCAAGTGTCCAGAGGTCCCTATTTCTTTACAATAAACTTCGGCACACATTTAGCAGAAGGTAAACTCTCCATTATGTCAGGAAACAGTGTTTACCAAGCAGAAGCAGGCTAGGACTCCGGAGTGGGAATCCCTGGGTCCCACCGCGGTTCACCTACAGACTTCCAGCTGGGAAAGGGCTGTGTTACCTCATTTCACCAATGAGGTAACACTGAGGTTTTGGGCTCAGGGACCTTTTGAGTTTGTACTAAAGGGAAAAAAAAAAAAAAAAAGGAAAAGCCTGTTCTGAGTCAGTCTTTTGCCATCGGTATTCCCGGTAGTGCAGTGCCTGCAGCGCAGCCGGAATTCCTGAGCACTGAGCAGGGCTCTCCAGTGCATCCAGCGGAACGGGGCAGGGCACAACGCGGGTGATCGTGGGTGCCAGAAGCAGCCCTGCTGGTGCAGCAGCCAACTCACCGTCTCCAGTCTCGCTTTCCCCTGGATCTCCTCCGTCACCGCTCTCCAGCAGCGCTCGGGGCGCTCCAACCCCTTGCAAAGGACGGACCTGAGGACTGACCCAAGGCCCGGCCCCGCACCGCGGCCTCCGCACCGCCTCCTTCAGGAAAAACTCACCACCCTCACAGAACCACCTGGGAACGTCCCAAATCTTCCGGCTGCGGGCGGGCCCGGAGCACAGGCCCGGCCCCTCGGGAGCCCCGAGCCGCCGTCCTCCCGCCCTCCTGCGCGGTGTGTCCCGGCCCGCGGCCCGTCGCGCAGGCGGAAGCGGCGCTGAGGATGTTTCGGGCCTGGCGGGCGCCGCCGCTGTGCCGGGCCCGGGCCGGGGCCGCCCGGCGGTGGGGCCGCGCCGCCGCCTCGGAGGCTGCGGCCGAGACCCGGGAGGACTCCCGGTACCGGGACACGGTGCTGCTGCCGCGCAGCCGCTTCCCCGCGCAGCTCCCGGGGCAGCTGCAGCCCGAGACCGAGCTGGAGACTCAGCAGGTGCTGTCGGGGGTGCCCGCGGTGCGGGTCCTGGGGGGCTGTGCCGGGAGGGCCGTGGGGCTGTGGCGGCCGGTGCGAACGAGTCCCGGCCCGGCAGGAGAGCGGGGGTGGCGGCGATGGTTCGTGTGCGGGTTTGGCGTGCTGTGGTGGGTTCGGGCTCTCGCCCGGGTGGGAAAGTTCGGGGTGCTGAGGTATTTGTGGTTCGGAGAGTCACAACTTTGTTCCTGTTTTCTTTGGAGAAGCAGTAGTGACTCTGCTCATAGCGCAGTGCCAGGGTATCGAATCCAGACCTAATATTTCACCTCCCTTAGGCTTTTAAATACTTTTAAACCGCTGATGTTTTCTAGTGATGTTTTTTTTTTGCGGAGTTAGGAAAGTGTGTTTGTTTGCCCGCTTGCTTTTGTTGCGCATTTTGCCGGCTAGCCAAAATCCAGACTTGGATTTTTGGAAGTTTCAGAAGTGCAAAGGCCTGTGGTGATTTTGGTGGGTTTTTTTCTTGTTGTCTCCACAGAAGTGTGGTTTTTCAGAGCTGTACTCGTGGCAAAGGCAAAGGAAAGCGAAGCAGGAGTTTTGTCTGCACGACGGACCACCGTATGCCAACGGAGACCCTCACGTTGGCCACGCGTTAAACAAAGTAAATATTTACTCGTTCATGCTCTGCTGTTCTGAGGTGGTAAACACTTATTGTCATGTGCTCTGTGTTCTCCATTCACGTTTAAATCAATAACACTGTAAAATGTTCGGTGTTTTGGGAGATGGGGCTTTCAAACAGCAAACAGTGTGGTTATGTAGATCCATGTAGTGCCCTGGTGACAGAGATACCATACCATGCTATAATACCACATGCTCAGTGCCCATTTGTGAGACTGAATGTTTCAGTCAGAAGAAAACAGCTTCTTAGAGAAAGTCCAGCCAGTTGTTTGTTCCTAAGCAATATTAAATGCACAACTTGTTTGTGTACTGAGCTTACCACACACACAGGAGTGAACGTACGTTTCTGTATGTGTATGTGTAAAGATGTTGTTGTAATGCATGATTGAGCTGTGCCTTGCTGGTTTTTTTTTGTTTTTTGTTTTTTGTTTGTTTGTTTGGTTGTTTTTTTTTTGTTTGTTTGTTTGTTTGTNAGAAGGACAGTATTACACTGGCCAGAAAGTGGGAAAGACTAAAATGTCACCCATGGCCTCTTACAGTACCAAAGCCTGGGCTGCAGCAAAATGCACTAGACCAGTGCTGTAGATCCAGCTCAGTGTTTTAAAAGTGAGAGCAAGTAGGATTTGTTCACTTCAAGTCTTGCAAGTATATAAACTGCATCTCTCAGTTACTCTGGTTGTAAATTCCTTTGATCAGAGGTCTTCTGAGGTTCTGCCAATATGCAAAATGACAGGCAAGAAAAAAATTCACAAATGCGAGGTCTTGGAATCGTAGAATGGTTTGGGTTGGAAGGGACCTCTGCCTTGGAAAGGTTCATATTCCACTAGACCAGCTTGCTCAAAGGCTCATCCAGCCTGGCCTTGAACACTGCCAGGAATGGGGAATGCATAACTCTTATGGTCCTAAATGTAAGTTTATCATGGAGCCTTTGATACCTGTATTTTTTAAACATGAGGATCTTAATTGCAAATGTGGCTGTTCCACATGGGGGAGCTAAAGTGATAACAGACCCTTGTGGCTTTTCAGATTTTGAAAGACATCACTAATCGCTTCCATGTGATGAGAGGTTATAAAGTACATTATGTGCCAGGGTGGGATTGTCATGGATTGCCAATTGAGTTGAAGGCATTGTCAGAAGTCAAAGGAGCTGAAAATCTTTCACCAATGGAAATTCGTCAGAGAGGTAAATGAGCTACTGTCTGCAGTATCTTTGTGGAAAAAGCTGGCTGAAGTATGTACTACTCGTGTTTTGTATTTTATGCTTTATACATGACATTTATACTTTATTGTGGGCTTTTCCATTAGCTATTGGTGACATTTTCTGTGATCACTGTGTGTGTTTGCCAAGCAGATAGAGTACACTGGAATCCTGTGAAGTGGGATAATTGAACGCAAGCTTAATTTGCTGCTGTAATGGACATGCGGAGTATTGACCCTGGGTTTAAAAAAAACAAAAGGGGGGGAGAGACTTTGGGTGTCTGTGCAGTGGCAGGAAGCTGGTATTTATTAGATCAACATTCTTTTGGGTTTTGAAGGCTGAATTTGATTAGGAGCTAAAAAGATGCGTGTAAAAGGTTCCATCAGGACAGCTTGCCTCAGTAGTATAGGAATATGTTTACTGACTGTGTTTTTAACAATGCTGCAAAACTATAGGGGGGATCCCTTTGGAGAAAGTCTATATGGAAACTTATGGAAACTGTTTTGAAGAAATAATTTCAAATACCGTATATGTTGAAACACATCATCATTCAGCTGCAAAGCTATTTGTAATGAGCAATTTAAACTGCTTTGGTTTGAAATTGTGGTACTGAAATGGGCTAATTTATCTTCAGATGCATGTAACTTTGAAAATTTTGGATCAGCATCAACAGAGGGAGTTAACTTTCACTCTTATTTATTTTATGTTGAGAATGTGTTTTGAGAATTTTTTTTCATAACAACATGTACTTATTTTTTCCCTTTTTCTTAAAAGTTAAGTTTATATTCTAGAGACGTGCTTAATGTCTGTGTTGTATTCAAAGTACCACTCCTGAATCTCTTTATTCTTTGCAGCCATTTTATGTAACAACTAGTCTCAAATGTTTATGTTTTGAACCACAATAGCTACTGCATAGTTTCACTATGTTCAGCTCTGGCTTTGCTGAAGAACTCCAATAGGGTATTTTAAACAGTATTTTATTGATCTTAGCGGGCTAAACTACTTGCTTAATGGAACTATTTCCCTCAGCTAGAGAATTTGCAGAAAGAGCAATCGAGAAACAGAAATCCGCCTTCATTCGTTGGGGTGTAATGGCAGATTGGGCCAACTGCTACCTTACATTTGACCCAAAGTACGAAGCAAACCAGCTGAGAGTCTTCTATAAAATGTATGATAAGGTATGTTGAACTTTTGTTGAAGTGTGTTTGGATTTGTCATGAGTTTCGATTCTCATAACTTCCGTCCTTTTCCTCTTCAGGGTTTCATTTATCAGGACTATAAACCTGTATTCTGGTCCCCTTCAGCAAAGTAAGGATCAACTTCCTATTTTGTCTTGCATATTTTAGCAAGTATCGATAGCTTTTCATGTTCCAGTGTGTTAACTTTTGTTTGATGTCTACCCAGAACAGCCTTGGCTGAGGCAGAGCTCGAGTACAACGAGCAGCACATCAGTCGCTCTGTGTATTTGAAATTCCCACTGTTAAAGTCGCCGCCTAAGCTGAGCTCTGTGCTAGGTACGACTCCCTATAGATTTAAAAACTGATAGCTTTTATTTCTGTTCTAATTGTGAGTAAAGTACTTCTAATTTACATCTGTAGATGGATCATCCCCTGCTAGTGTGCTAGTGTGGACCACGCAACCTTGGACTGTGCCAGCCAATCAAGCAGTTTGTTACATGCCAGATTCAGCGTAGGTGTCTTTAACTTGGTTCAGTGATCTGTGTCAGTCCTTACTGATATTTAGCAACAAAGTTGAAATGCTTTGGACTATCATTACTGTTTACTTAAACAGTCTTTTTTTGTTTTTGGTTTGGTTTGTGGTTTTTTTGTTTACGTGACACAATTGTGAGCTTTGTTCTATATCTATTAGTGTATTAATTTCTGCTTAATTTTTTTTACTTCGTGATGCAAAGTTACCTTGAAACTCTTTGGAGATTTATGAGTGAATTGCACATGTGAAATGTACTTGTGTGTCTTTTAAAGAGATGAAGCATTTAAAAAATGAGCAGTTTTGTGGTGTTTATTTAGTATCACAAATGCATGTCTGCATTGCAGATACTCAATTGTGAAATGTAAAACTACGGGAGAACACTTCATTCTTGCTGCAGATAGAGTTGAATCTACAGCTGCTGTTCTGGACACGCAGTTTGAGGTTATATCAACGTGTAAAGGTAGGTTTTAGTATTGTTAATCTGAAGTTGCTTGGAAACCTCCTGGTAGGTTTCTGCCAACTGCTTTAGTTTTGATATATTAGTAAGTTTGTTTATAATTTAAGGACATGGTTTACTAAAATAATACAAAGAGTGGTAGTAGTTTGTCAGATTTATTAGTGTATTGTAGCTTAAATTTTCATCTATAGATTTCAAATTAATTTTCAAATCTGTATTCATGCTTGGAAAAATGAAATATGGAATGAAAGTCCATTCAGTGTGAAAATCTTGTTTACACTGAATGTAGTTTGTCTTCCCATCCATTGCAGATGAGAACGAGGGACTAATTACAAGTATGACTATTGCAGTATCATAGATGGCTGTTGTCTGTCTGGACAAACTAAAACAGTTGAGTTTGCATCCTAACAAACTGATATTCCTTAATAGCAGACTTGGGATTCAGTGTCATGAGTTGGGAGTTAGTGTGTCATTTGTGAGCTTTATTAATTTGCCTTTATCAGTGATTCAGTGCTGGAAATACACATATCTGAAGGAGGTGAGAAATCTGTTTCTATGAGTTTTAAGGTTGCTTTGGTGTCTTTCCATGCCTTCTTTTTCAGAGGAACTCTTGTTTTTTACCTAACGATAAAATTACCTGAAGGTGTTTTTTCTCACATCTTCCACCTTCTTGGATGGTATGATTTGCAGATAACATCCAACAGTGGAGTTGGACCTTCTTAAAAAGAAATTTCATATTGGAACCTCTTCTTTTTATTTTCCCATATATTCCGTAATTAATTCATTTGTTACTTTCTGGTTTTGTATACCTAAGTGTCTGACAGCAGTTCCTAAACATGTTCCTTCTAGGGGGAAAGCATTTGGTGAAGGCCATTTTGTCATAGGAAGCATTCCTCGAGCTCTGTGATTCTTGACTTTCAGCAAGACTTTAATACTAATATTTCTTCAGTGTTTCTTTAGCCTTAAATTGTCTCTAGTGTCATTTGTGCTGTACTCTCTTTATTAGAATGTAATTTGGAGAATTTAAATTAATTCGGGCTCATGGTATTAATACTTAATGGCAAAACTAGGAGTAATTCCCAAATTCGGGGTTTTTAGCCTGCTAAATAAATATGGAGATTTGTTTCCAGAACACTCAGATAGTGGTCCCCAAGGAATGGGAGTGTGTGGAGTGTTTCTAAGTGGAATGGCACTACTTAAGGAATACCACTGGCTAAGGTAGAAGAAAAGCTTGTTTTTCAAAAACCAGCTTTGCACAGAGTGAGGACCGTGGAGAATTTGGAAGCATTTGGACAGGGACCCACAGACCAGACAAAGAAATAGCTCATCTGAAGAGTATCCCATGCATACACTTGATCAATTTTCATTTTCTGTTCTATGATAAAAGAAGCTGAATGTGTGAATTGTGTTGCCCTATTTTATCTTCTGTTTTTTTTATTTTTCAGGTGCAGATTTGGTAGATGGTTCTTGTGCTCATCCCACAATTCCTGGCAAAGTCTCTCCTTTGTTACCTGCAAATCACGTGACAATGGCAAAAGGAACAGGATTAGTTCATACAGCCCCAGCTCATGGTATGGAAGACTACAGTGTAGCTTCCCACCATCAGCTACCCACGGTACTCTGTTTTTTCAGCTTTTGCTCTCCATTTCCTGCAACTGTTTGATTGTGTGCCTCCAAAATGATTGTTGTAATTTGTGCATAAAACTTGAAAATGTTTTGAAGCATTCACAGAAGTGTATCACTAATATTCTGCAGCAATGCAAGACTAACTTTAAAAGAAGTGTGTGTCAGGATAAAAGGATGAAGTCTGTCTTCTGCTAGTTAAAGCTTATAGGGGAGTGGTAGAACAGAATCAGATTTTTCTGCTCTCTATGTGGTTTTGTTTTTTAAAGGATAACACAGACAATAATTCTGAGATATTGATTCTCACTACTCAGACTTGCCTTCTACCTGCAGACCAGTAAATCACCAGTTATGTAGGTCATTATTGCTGTTCTCTTTTAGCAAAGCTTGTTTTAAACACATACATGAATACAGCTCAGTTATGCATGCTCAGTTTGTGATTGAAATGAAGATGCAGGATATTGGGGGGGTTAGATTTGTTTCTGTTTTTTGCTGTTAATTTGAAAAGTCATTGAAATGCCAGTGACAGGATGGATGTAAGACAGTTGTGGTATATCTGCAGATGCAGTGGTGCTCATTTCTTCTGACACATAAAATTCACTTGCCTGATAAATTAGTAAACCGCAGTTCACTAAATCTGAAGTCTACCTAAATATTTTGCTATTTGTCATAAAAGAAGTTACTTGGTAGAGTATTTAACTGTCATTTGAATACCAAGAAGATAATTAATTATGACATGGTATTTTATTGACATGATTAATATATTTATTTTTAGGATTGCCTTGTGGATGAAAGTGGATTTTTCACTGAAGCTGCAGGTCCTGAACTTAAAAACAAGAATGTCCTTGAAGAAGGAAATGAAGCTGGTGAGTATTTGATGTTTGACCACTTGTTACTTTATCAGGTACATTAATGGCAAACCCTCCTGTTTTAAGGGTTCCTAAAAACTGAACACATTTGGAACACAGATGAGGTACAGGCCCTTCTTGCTGTGTGTTGCTTATTAAAAGGACTGAATTGAGGTTAACAGTAGCTATATGTTCAAATTGGATTTTGATCTTCCCTTGTTTTTTTTCCCCTCAGTCATTCGGATGCTTCAGGCAGCCGGGAGTTTGTTGAAAGAGGAGAAGTATGTGCACAGTTACCCCTATGACTGGAGGACTAAAAAACCAATGATTATTCGGGCCAGCAAGCAGTGGTTTGTGAACACAGCAAATGTGAAGGCTGCAGCACAGGTACATAATTTTACTTTCATATGGGACATTTCAAGACAGCTGATTCTGTTTGGCATCAGCAAAACAATCTTGCTGTAGCTCACTCCAGAACATGTTCTGCTCTAGGTTTTATGAACACTAGTTGAAAAGTGTCGATTATTTGTTATAGTTACAAATGTTATCAAGTTTTTTGTCAATATTGATATAATCCATGGTAAATACATTGACTGGCATATTTGCTCATTGTTTTTACAGATATATAGGTTTCTTAAGAGCTACTGATTTTTTTCCCATGAAATATCTTTAAAAATACGTTTCAAGGAATTAAATCAGAAGGGACGAGTTTATCACTATCAAAATTACCTTTTTTGTTATGATAGCCTTGTGTGGCCAGACATCTTTGTTTACTCCCCAGCTAATTTTGTCACAGTCCTATTTAAGTAACTTAAAAACTTATATTTTTTAATATGCAGTGCTCTTTGAAATTATGTACATCCACACGGAAAATTCAGACCAGCACCGTAGCCTGTCTTGGGTAACGGTGATTTCATTCTAAGTGGGGTACAAGGTGTATATTCCATATTCATCTTCATCTAGAATGGATGAAAACATGATGGTTCCTCAGCAGGGCTGGGAGTGAGTGGTAGCCCACACTCAGTACTACAGGCTGTATGTATCGAGGTGGGATTTCAAAGCAGATAACAGCACAAGACACAATGAGCTTTTAAACTTCAGGTAGAGTCACTGATGCCATTCTTAACTCACTTCAGGGTGTGTCAGCTAGAGAAACAGAGTTGGCAGAAAAGCTTTGGGCTTTGGTTGGGGAAGTGTACAGTATATACAGTGTTCAAATTGAAGAGCAACAAGCCATGAAGTAAACAAAGTAAACGTGACAGTTGCCCAAGAACATGTTATTTAATACTGGGAATGGGAGCATAGGCCTGTACTGTTTTTTACTGGCAGCATAAACAGTGTTTGTGAGAATGCTGAAGTGTGTTCAACAGTTCACTGTCTACTCTATAGGATGTGCTGAAAAAAGTGAAAGTTATTCCCACGTCTGCAATGAACAGGATGCTTGAAATGCTGGACAGAAGGACATTTTGGTGCATATCACGGCAAAGATGTTGGGGTGTCCCAATTCCTGTTTTTTATCAGAAGAACACAGGAGAATGCTTGATAAACAGGTATCTGTCTAGCTTTATACACTGAGAAATGAAAGAAGGAGCACTGTCTGTTGTGCTGCAGTTACATCATGTTATAAACTTCTTACTGTTTTAAGTATAAATACATGCTTTTACTTGTAGTTGTTTATACACAGAACTAATTTAGCTATAAATTAGAACAGTCAGAAACTTGTTGCTGGAGATGACTTGTATGTAATAGGAATCAATTTACTTGAAACTTGAATTACCTGAAAAGTCCCCTTGAGATTAGTTGCTGCCTTCATCCCTCATCTTCAAGTTAAGTTAGCTGGCAGTCATGACTGGCCTTTACATTTAAGGAAGCAGTGAAATCAAGTTGTAGTTGGAGTAGATTGCAACTGTAATTGTAGCACTGTAAATTGAACAGTACAGGTACTGTGTAGGTTTTTACAGTTAAGTAAGTGACAATGAAATAACTGAAGTAGAATAACCATAACCACATTGGTTGCAGAATAAATAACTGCACTTTGTTTCAAAATAAGATTAGAGTGGTTTTGAAGAGCCAGTCTCAACTGTAAGTAAATAACCTTTAGGTATATGATTTGGTATGTCAAAGCTTCACATGCTAGCCTGGTTTTGCCATCTTTTGGTTAATACTATCCAGATACTGCAAACACTGCATTTCAGCAATTCCAGACAATGTGATGCAGAGGAAATCCAGGCTATGCTTTAAAACAAGAAAACTCAACCAAATATGATCCTTTTCTGACCTTTAAGGAGTAATAGAGTTCTGCTTCTACTCCTTTGCAGAACAGAGGTTTTCAGTTGTGAATGCCCTTTAAGGGGTTATTTCATAAAAACAGTGGTGGGGAGTTCCACATTCATTGATTAGTTCCATAATGGTTTTCTGCCTTGAGAAATGCTGGTGTAACTCAGTTTTGTACACCTCAACCTTACAGCCTTTTGTGTAGATTCATTCTGGGTAATAAGACTGCATAGTTGAAGATGAACTTAAATAGTGTTGCGGAACTTTTTTTATTGTGTTATTGAATAAAAGGACTGCAAGAGTCCAGCATGTTTTCCAGAGACTGTCCTGAGCACACAAGTGTAGTAGTAGGTGAGGCTTAGGGTGTGGAGAGCAGGGAATGGACTTTAGACAGTTAGTCCTTACCTTCACCTAGTGTGACTGGGTGTGTAGGTGCACAGAGATGTACTTTGGCTCTTTCACCGTAGGCAGTAACTGTGAGAAAAGACCACAATGGCCATAGTCGTTTGTAGTACCTGAATAATGCTGACACACATCAGGAAATAAAGGGGTGTAAAATCACTTTACCTGCAAAAGTTGTTACCGTGTTAAAAAGTGTGTGTCTGTATAAAAAAATTACCATTTCTGAGGAATACTTACTATATTCTGTCTGAAGAGTAGGCTTGGTGTGTGTGTGTGTGTGTTGCTTAAGATTGTTAACAATGTAGCTTAACAAGAAAATAAGGGTGTAATGAAAACTAGTTTAGCAGTTGTCAGGCAGATGTGAAAGGCACCACGAAGCAATAGCTTCTTCAGAGCATTGAGATGCTGACCCAGCTGGTGCAGAAAGCATTTGGAAGGAGAAATGCATGGGAATTCCTTTAGGTTGTAGTAAAATGACCTTGAAAGCCCGAGACCCCTATTAAAAAACATGCCTTTTGTAAGTGCTTGAGCTGGGTGAGATTATTGCTGGAGTTATGTGAAATGTGGCAATCTGGGCATTTTGGTGTGATAAACTCTGCAGTAGTTTAACCCCTCGACCTTTCTGTGTAGGTGTTGGCCCAGCACTCACACATGTACCTGAAGGAACAAAGGGACAGTATGGCATGTTTGGGTAGAATTGATCTGGGGAATAATAAAAGACACACATTCAGGGAAAAAAACCCCAGACATATCCATTTTGCTTAAAAAGAGATTTATTTTGTTTGACTGACAGCTTCAGATGCTCATTTATAGCCAGTACTCTTTACTTCCAACTTTACTTACTCTAGGTAAAAATTTTTAAGACAGTCCTTTTTAAATACAGTCATTTAGTATTTAAAATTTACCACAGGAGACTTTTGTAACCAGAGCAGGAAGAGTGCACAGAATATTGGCCTATAGAAGTGACAGGCAAATTAAGAAGACAGTCTGTCAATTCATAGGTCATTTTCCTGGACACCAGTTCTTATTGAAATAAAGAGCTAAGCCTCAATCTTTTGTTACATTTGCATTATCTTTTGAAAATCATAACAGGTTGCTGAAATGTTTCTCAACACTCAAGAAGTTTCAAATTTAGATGGTGTGAATAATTAAAACAAGAGTAAATAACTTACATTTCAAAACAAAACCTGTTTTTAACCTGAATGCTGGATAAACATGTTCCCAGTAGCAGCAGCTCTGTAGTTTTTGAGTGGCTATCAAAAGTAACAGCATCTCCACTGGAAGTCAGTGTAGTCCACATGGAGTTGCTGTTACATATGAGAGCACCAATGGTCAATCTGGAGTGATCTTATTTATCACCTGTAAAAAGACTTTTAAAAAGAAAAAAAAAAGCCCCTAAAATAAACCACTGTTTCCCTCTGTAAGAGTTGCTCCTGAATTTGTCACAGCTTTAAAAAGCTGCAGAAAGCTCATCATTCAAGATGGAACTGCTTTCTCAAACAGTATTTTTCCCACACCAGCAATCCAGTCTTTCTAACTTAAAAGCCAAGAGGTAGGTTGTAATCTTGCATTCAGGAAGTTAGATGCAGGATCTCCATGAGTCTTCTTTTTTCCTGCTGTGGCCTCTCATAGCTCTAAAAGACATTTGATTTGATAACACTGTTGTCTATGATTATAAATTTAATATGCCAGTGATGATTAAATTCTTTCTCTAGCGTATACTGCATCATACTGTGATCAGGAATTGTAAAATTACTCATAAAAACCCCTTACATGAAAGAGAGAGAAAAGAGAGAATTTTTTTCATTATTGCCGTTTTCAGTAAGAATACAGAGGTGAGATTCTGTGTGGTTTTTCTGTAGAGGTGGAGAAAAAAAGACTTTAAATAGAATACATGCACAAATAGATGCTTATACAGTTTGTCAGCTTTCAACATCTAATAGATTTCAAGAGGAAAGCATTCTGATTCTAGGAGATTCTGTAACTCATGGAAGAGAAGAAAGAACTCCAAAACTAAATAAGAGAATTGTGTTTCTAGCAGTAGCTCAGAGCATGTAGTAAATGTGAGATACATACTTCAATCTGACCTCATTACTTCTTTACAGTAGTAAAGAAGTTATGTAGTAGTTACACCAGTAACTTCTTTACAAATTCACTGTTCAGATATTGGTAATAAATAGTACTATTGCAAAGATTATTCTGATGCCTGAGAACTTCTGTCAGCCTCCCTGTGACTTTGATTAACAAGTAACTTGAATTTCTGACAAAGGAAACCCAAACATGTTTTTGAAGTAGATCCACCCTGTGCTCTAATTTTCTTTTTAAAATATTAAGACATTTCAGTGATTTGTAAGCAATAGCAACTTACCTAAATACTTACTGGTGCAGTATCGATCTTCACATAAAGCAGAAGATAACTTTTCCCCTTTGCTGCTGTTCGAAAAGAGATCGAGAGAACATCAGGTGCTGTATTCTTCTCCTCCTGACTATACCTTAATGCTGCCTAATTTCTGTTAAGAGATTAAATAAGTGTTCAGCATAATCAATATCAGACTCCAGAGTGATTGGCTGGTGTCGTGGTAGCGTGAATTGCCGTAGGGGTTTCAGTGTGAAAACGTAGCAGTGACACGTAATGCAAGTTCTTGTAGATAGCGCGTGAATACAGGGCAAAGTTTTACAATGCTGTTTATTGCTAACTCGGGGAATTATCATGCTCACGTTGAAGCCTGCAGATTATAAACTGATGAGTAGTTATTTGAGAAAGGTGGTTTTCACTTGCGACTTACAGAAAAGTGCTTTGTAAAAATTCTTCTCATGGCGCAGATGCCTTAAAAATTGTCATTTCTCTCTCTTGTGGTAAAAGTTAATCATAAGGATCTTGGGACAAGAGTAGAGACAGAGGGGCAGGGGCTGTGTTTGCGTGTCTGGGGTTTTTTGAACTGTAGGAAGAAAAAGATTTGTTGAAAATGTATTGTCTCATCTTATAAAATGTTCGCTATTAATGTTCACTTATTTAGGGAAACACTATATAATGAAAAAAAGAACTTGCACTGCTAAAATTTATTTTTTAACTTGATTTGTAACTGTGAGAGAATTTTGAGAATATTGGTCAACAGTAAATTATACAGTGTAATACTGGTCATTGATTCCTCATTTCTTGTAAGTGATTGATAACACAAATCTGACCTTCTTTTAGTTATCTGAAAACTTATATCTGCAGCGTAATCAATCTGTTGTTTCATGTGTCACCAAAATGCGTCTTGGGAAAAAATTCTGCTCTTCATAAATTAATAGTGTCTTTGCATTGCTTAACAATACAGTTGATAAAAGGTTAGTCCCTAATATGTTTTGTGGTAGTTGGTAGACAACTCTTGTGCGACACTGGCAATCCTTACTGTAAATGAAGGCAGTCGTTTTATGATGGTTTCCCAAGGGAGAGCAATAGCAAGGTTTTATTTCCTTCTTCTCCCTTCCCCACCTCACTTCCAGTGGAAAGGAGAACAGTTCACCCTCGCTACAGGTAATGCAGTTTGCACTGACACAGTCTTTCATGTTGTCCCCCCCACCCTTCTTAATTTCTCCAAATATTTATGGGATAGGCATGGCCTTAATTGTTTTCTCTTCTGCTGAGGAGAGCTGTCATTACAGTTAACAGTTGCAATGTCAGAAAACTGGTGGTGCTTCAGGTACTTTCAAGTACTTCCTTTACTGAAAATTTAGAATATCTGACAAACTGAAATTCCTGCTATGATCAAACTGAATCCAGACAGTTGCTGGAAGAAGATTTGTTTGTTAAAAGTGTGTTTCTACATGTTGTCCAAGGTAGCTGCTAGTTTTGGTCTATAGCTGCATTTATCACCTTTTAAAAATCCCTGTAAACATTAATATCCTGAAAAACCTTGAATGCTTTAATAATAGGTGCATGCTTTAAAATGCTTTAAAAACCAATGCATAGATTGAAAATGAATTCATCACTAGAGTTTATGTCCCTCCACTGAAGTGTATTTACAATATAAAAAAGATATGTGGAAGACAAGTTTATTTCCTGTTTGAATTTTCCCCTGGGTTTATGGGGTGTGCTGGTAGTTTTTCCATAATAGTTGTGGGTATGACTCCTAATTAGAAAATTTTTCTGGGTCTAAGTGAGGCCAGAGTAATTAGCTCAGCACTGGATTATGTCCTTCCATGAATCATTCAACATACAGTTTTATGTGGTAATAAACATGCTTTAGGGTAAATCATCCTCTTTTTAATTTAGCTACTCCTGTCTTCTGCTGGTGAGTTCCATGGCTGAGGCTTGGCCATTAACAGAAAGGCACTGAGACTGTGGAGAGAGCTCTTAAAATACTCATTTGAAAACAACTGATTTTCTGTAATTATATTTAAAAATACACTCATAGAACCATAAAACGGTTTGAGCTGGAAGGAACTTAAAGATCCTCTAGTTCCAACCCTGTGCCATGGGCAGGGACACCTTCCAGTAGACCAGGTTGTTTCAGAGCTCCAACCAGCCTGTTCTTCAACACTGCCAGGGATGGGACATCCACAGCTTCTCTGGGCAATCTGTTTAAGTGTCTCACTACCCTCAGTCAAGTGGTGTAAAAAAATAAAGAATTTTTTCCCAATATCTAATCTAAACCTGGATTCTAAATCCGTTTGAATCCATCTCCCTTTGTCCTGTCACTACATTCTCTTATAAAACATCCCTCTCCATCTTTCTTTCACTTGTATTTGAAAAGAATCAAAGGTGCTGGCAAGGAATGAAAAAATATTGTCATGTATTGCTCTTTCTAAAATGTTCCCAGGGGCTACGGTTGTGTCGTCACTGAAGGTCTGGGGGTAACGTGAGGTGCTGACCCTGCAAGAGAGAGAGAAATTCAGTGGGGCAGTTGAGTCTGGGCTGAGACAAACAAACTTCTCCTTGACATATTTGTTTTGGGTTTTTTTCCTGAGAGCTTTCCAAATTTGAAGGTTTGGTGTGAAGGAAGCAAGACCTAAGGATTACATATCAGCTGTCTGCCAGGGCTGGTGGTGTTTGCTTTTGTCTTGGAGAAGTAACACTCTCACAACTGAAAGTACAGGCAAATAGGCCTCTCTGCAAATATTTCTGAAAAGAAATAATACCATTCAGAACTGGAGCTCCTCAGTGTTGTTTTACCAAGATAAATGTTAGCAGATATATTACCAAGCCAAAAATTGTCCTGTCATCGTTAAAGTGGACGGTGAATGATATCCATTCTGGTCTGAAAGGGTAAAAAAGGTGGTAGTGTGCTAGGTGGTTGTTGATGTGTGAGTGTTACTGGGTAGTGGGTTTACTCTTCAGAAAACCTGCTGGAATGCTCTACAGGAATTTACTCTGAGACGTAAATTGATTAACTGGTGATTGATTAATATAAAATCATTGTTCTATCCTTGCAGTTCAAGCACTCGAGAGCAAAACTGCATTTTCTTTTTGCTGCTGCACTTCTTGTCATGAACTGAAGTACTTTGTTCTGCAGCTTCTTGGAGAACATGGATTTTCTTTCTTAAACTCTTTGTGTAAGAGTCCACAAAATGTTTTGGTGATGTAGCTCAGTTTTTTAACGGAGCAGAAAAATATTGTGCTGAGGTCCAAATACAAAACCAAGTGATGACTAAAGATGATCATCTACCTTTTTGTTTTCAAGATGATTATGCCAGACCATTATTTTACTTTTTCCCCTTTCATAATACTGTGTCAAGACGTTAGTTAAATGATTAAATCTTCATTTCTCGAGTTATAAACAAAACTCTGGTGGCTTGAGTAACACAGTGGGTTTAGTTTGAAGTTGGCAGGTCATGATGATCTGCTGTAGTCCTTAAACACAGCAGATGTCTTAAAAATCATCTCTTCAGTAAGTGCTCTGTGAGTCAGCAAGACAAAGTGTGTGGGGTTTCTTCTGTTTTTTCTAAGATACCTTAATTTATGTCTAGACTTGGCATTAAGTGATATTAAAAATCAATTCCCTGTAGCTTTACCTGCTGGGGACAAGGATTGAATGTGTCATAAATAGTGTGCAGAACTGCATGCCTGGTGGCTGTCTTATCTGTTCACATCAGAAAAAAACGCTTAGGTAGGTTTTTTATTTTTCTTATTTCCGTAGTATTTGTTTATTTCAGGACCTTTGTCCTGGCTGGTGCTATATGATACGAACTCCTTAGATTGCCTTCAGAGTGCTCAGTGAGTGAATGGTAGTTTTTTGAGAGCCCTCTGCTGGGTACAGAGGTTTCAGTTGCTTACATTACTGGGAGTAATACATTTATATATATATAATAATTTAAAATATGCATTGCTAAAAAGGGGGAATCTGGGCAACTAGAAGTCTAATACATACGTACATTTTTTAACTTCATTCCCACGTGAGTTCTCAATGTATCTATCCAGTAAAAAAATAAGCCTGTTGTCAAAAAGAGCAGATATTTTGAGGGGAAATAGTTGTGCAATTTCTTTAAATTCAAGGTGAATGGCAAGTGTAACGGATTTTAAGAGTTTTCAAGCTGCTGGCATCTTTTCTTAGTGCCTGGTTATTGAGTATTTGCAGAAAAAGATATTTGGAATCCATATGTGTTTCTGTATGTTTTACACAACCCTACCCATTGTGGAAGACAAAACTAGGAAGTGTTTTTAATGCAGGCAGAAAGCTCTGTGGAGTCTTCTCTGGATTAGAAGCTGGAAAATCACAGGTTCCAATAGCTTGGTCTCTGTATCGGTCTGTCTCACTGCTTTGGGTTTGGGATACTTGTAGAAAGATACAATTAACTAATCAATCCATAATCCCTTCTTTTCTTCCTTCTAACCCAGTGAAACTATCACAGATGTCATCAAAGTAGTGGAGCAGCAAGGAACAGATGCGTGGTGGACCCTTCCTATTGAACAGCTACTGTCAAAAGAGGCTGTAGCAAAGGTAATCTTCCAGCTTCAAATACAGAAGGTGCTCGAGACAGCTGAGTGATGGGAAATAATAGAAAACCTTCATATAGTCCCATGATCCTTTTCAATCTTATACCCTCATGAGAAGGTGTCCTGTGAAAAGAATATTCAGAAAGTAAGGTCTGAGTGTAGCAAAATACATACAGTCAGATCTGTGCTGTTAATTCAGGGCAGAGATCTCCATTCCCCTCCCTTTAGTTCAGGTCCTCCTTCCTAGGTGATGTCCTAAGTAATCAAATTATGAACCCAAATATATATTAAATCTTTGTCATCAAAATAGATTAGAATTTTTATTAAGTTCTTCCTGATTTTTTTATTGTACTTTAACAGTTGTGTACTTAAGCTTGCACACAAACTATGGTGTTACTCTGCTGTCTGAGGTTTTTATTTGTAATTTTTCCTTGCTCTATTTTGGGTTTTCATCAGTATTAGGAAAAAAAAACTATTAGGAAAAATTATCTAAATTATTTTGTTTTCACTCAAAGTCAGTAGCAGAGCCTGTACAAACTGGTCCAGAACCCAAATTTGCTTTATTTCTAGCTTTGAAAGGCATTGAGTATTCTATTTGCATTATTCAATAATTGTTCTCTCAATAGGCTGGGGGTCATGATGTTTCGGATTATGTCAAGGGACAGGATGTCCTAGACATCTGGTTTGACAGTGGAACTTCCTGGGCTCATGTTTTGGAAGGTACAGAATTAATATGTTGATCTTTCTTTTAAAATACTCGGAGAACAAAATACAACTGTTTTATGTGACAGTGTTGGTGTGAGCAAAACTGAGGCAGATTATACCGGCAGCAGACTGGTTGTGACTTCTTGTAAAGCTGCTTTTGCTTGTAAAGATAAGGATTTAATGTTGGCAAACTCATTCTCAGAGTAATTAAAGTTGAGATTTTTCTAATATTCTACTCTGAACGATCATGCCATGTGGCATACAGTGTATCTTCTGATCAAAACATACTTGTTTGGAGTGTAGACGTTTCATGACACAAAAGCCAAGGTATTTTGCTGCTAGTTGGTAACTCCTAAATTGTTTTCAGTTTGTGATTGTGTGTGCTGTTTGAAGCAGGACAAGATTGAGATCAGCTACCGAGTCTAAGTTTTATAATCTAAAAGTGTGCTTTTTCACTTTTGATTACTTTCAGTAACTAAAGTAGTATATTGTGGCTTAAAATATTTATACTTGCTGTAAGCTGTTTACAGCTCCTACTGCCAGTAGTTGCTACTCTGCAGGTAGCAGATATATATTTGTATAAAAGTACATAAAATATACATTGTTTCCCTGGAGGATAGTCCAGAGTCAGGAGTCCTTTCCAGAGGAGGAGTCTGGTCCCATACATCAAGTCTGTTGGACTTTAAACCCTCTGTACACAATTGCGTGATAACAACCTTGTTGAATTATAAAACACGTTAGTACCAGAGGCTTTATTTCTTAGCAACGTGGTCAGGCGACAGTACCATCAGCAAACATTAATTTTCTAGAAGACCTTTACATATATTGAAGTTTAAAATGTTTCAGATTTGCTTTTGAAAGGTATAAACAAAGTAGTGGTATTTTATGCACAGTTACACACTCGTGTCCTTCAAGGGCTTAACAACTCAGCCTGCAAAAGTTGCCTCTAAACCTGTGTAAAGGAAAGACATCTTTTAATAAGGAATAGCAGAATCAAGACTTCTTGATTCACTGTTAATTTGTGTAAGTCTGCCCTGTTGATTCTGTTGGGTTTTTCACAGTACAGACTTCTTCTTTCATGGAAATCATTATAAGTTCCTCTTCTCTACCTAGCCCCCTCTTTCCATGAAATTTGCTGGAACATAGTGTATGTAAGGCATCTTCTTTTGCTGTCTGACATGACTGGAGTGGCCCCACTGGTTCAAAAGCCAGGGATCTGAGTGACAAGCAGTGTGACCTTATAACCCTTTTTAACTTCAGAAATGACACAAAAGTTGCATTACCTTCTTTTTTCTATGTAATTGAGGCTCCCAGCCACTGCCAGAAGTAGAAGTACAGTCTCAGTGATTCATACTAAATTATTGTTTTAATTTACTCTTTATGAAAAATGCATTTTGCAAGAGAAGTTGTTGAATTAACAGTTTTGACTTCTGTTTCCCAATATGCTCCAGCTTTTAAAACTTTTTGAAGGACTTCTTCCAATGTCAGTAAAAGTAATCTGTGAGGCTTGTGAACAGCCCAACTGATGGTATTCTTCTCCAAAGCACTTCTGAAGAAAAATGGATGAAATTCATGGAGAAATCCAAAATTAGAGTAGAGGATAGCATAACGGGAAGACCTTTCCATGGCTAAAACTCAGGGAAGCACAGGAAGCTCTCATGCTCCCTGTACTTGCTACCTGCTAATTTTGTAGTAGGAGATCAGTGATAACAGCAGTTGTTGCTGCCTCTGATGCCAGTGTTGTGGGGCAGTGGCTCTTCTGCGGCACATGAGTCACTTTGAGAGCAACTGGAGGGTGTAAGAGAGGGCTAAAACAGAGAATTGTTTCACTCTGCCCTGAACCCAAGTTATTGAAAATTATAAATCAATGATCTATTAGTCACCAGCAGGAATTAAAGGTGTTACAGATTTCCCTGTCAATTCCAGTCTTGCAAAAATAAGTCATTCTCTCCAGTGTCTCTGCGACTTGGGGAACTTGGGCCTGAGTTTTCACTGCACTTGAACCACCTGTGTCTGAGCTAACTAAATGAGATGCAGCTGTTTCAAAATTCATCCCTTTAGCTGATGGCCACACAGATTGCTGTCAGAAAATACGTCAGGGTGGGAAGGGGGTGAAGAGGAGGGAGAAGAGAGAGAGAGATTCTGCTACGTGAGGTTAAAGGAATTGCTGCTCACTGACAGCAAGATCAGTGGCCTAAATCATAGGTTATGTGCACAGTCATGTTTCTGATGCTGCCCTGCTGCATTTCCTGTGAGAGACTGGGCATAGTTCTGACAGAGATGACTTAAAGTTGCTCTTGTTTTGGTAAATTATGGTTGGCTTCCTTTTTCCAGCCTAGGTGTGTCTCAGGTACCACTTCTAGCTAAATGACAAATTAACCAAACCGTTCTACATCAGCAGTGTGGCAGGTAGGAAGGTGTGACTTACTAAGATCAAAGATTTGGCTCCCACAGTCACAAACACAAAACTGTAGCTATAACTAGATTGTGTGTGAAATAAATGCTGGTTGCTGGCACCATTGAGAGCAGATTCACAAGTGCAACATGCTCTGAAAAACCCACCGCTCCTGAAGTTTTCTGGGGATGCTGTTTGCTTTCTTAATGCTCTGTTTGCCTAACACTGTTTTCACTCAGTTACTTAGTTGTACCTGCTAATTCTTGCTACACATGTTTCTTGCTACACATGCTTCAAATATTTTTTTGGAAGAACTGTTTTATGTAGTGTTAAAATTTAAGTCCAAATGCTTCATACATGAATAAATTCATTTTCACAATGCTGTTGAGAGGTAGAAAAGTGTTAATCCACTACCTCCAAAACCAAAGTGTGGTAAAAGCAAAATTTTGTTCAAAAGCATGTGCTAATTTTGAATACTCAGTGCCACGATGCTGGGAACTTTTTTTGTTGCTCTTTTGCTTTGAAGTTCAGCCTTTTGATAGTGCTTATTTCAGTGGCTGTTTTTAGAGCATCCATGTTAGAGAAAAACTCTTTTCTGCCTTAAAATTCTCTTACAGGTCTTTTAGTTTTCCTCATGGACAGAGTGCCGTCTGCACTACAACCCTGAGATGATTGTTTTTTAAAATATAAATATATCAAATGCACCCTGGACTCCACTGTGATGTGATTTGCCATTGGCAAAAGTCACACAGCTTCTTACCCATAGTTTTATATCACAATTATGGTAGTTTTCAACATCATAACTTTTTTCCCCTATCTTATTGGCTAATATTTAACTGAATGAATGCAATTATTTTACAACTTGCCTATCTAAGTGTTCAAACTTTTGTGCTGACTGAGAGGATTGAATTTATCTTAGCTGGTTCATTCCTGGCATTAAAATACAATACGTTTAATCTAAAAGTCAAAGTCTTTAAGATCAAAGATATGGAATCTTGAAATCCAAACCAGAAGGATCATAAATTGTAATTCCCTTTAATGACCTATGTACTACACCTCAGTGTAAAATAAACAACTGAAAAGTTGTCGGACGTACTCTTCCATTTACAAAAAAAAAAAAAAAAAGTGAGCACTGTTTTAATTAATTTGTGTATAAAATCTCAACTTTAATGAAACTGAGGTGGTGGAGCTATTTAAAAGGCAGCCTTTATATATGCAAACCGCATATTTGTGTGTTACAGAGATAAAATGTTCAGGCCTCTATGAACTTTGCAAGCTGGAGTAGCCAGCTTGTCAGATGTACAGGTTCCTGTCAGAAAAGACCAATACAGGTTGCTGTTTGTAATCAGTTTGTTTAAACTCTTCTCTCCTCTAAGTTGGAACTACTGGCACTTCCATGAAAAGTTCTCTTCTCTAAAACCCATGGCTAGCAAACTAGATGTAAATAATGAACACATTTTTACAGATTTTCCAATGTTACTGTTTTTCTGACCTCAAATATTCTCTTTTATCTTGTCCTCACAGGTATTTTTGCAGACTCTTAATATAAAGGCTGATCCTTACTTATTCTACTTTTAAAACCCAAACTCTTTGTAGATTTTGTTGAATGGATAAGCAAATGTGCTAAACACCATAACATCCACCCACACATTTTTCCTGTGCTAACTGGCTCTGTATGGCCTTGACCTTTGTAATATTGAACTTCCTTTTATTGCAGGATGGATCTAAATATCGAAACTTCCATTAAGTTAAACAAATAAATCAAGTGTGTCAGGAGGAGAAAGAAGCGTTGTCTCAGGGGTCCTAGGAAGAGGATAAAAGGAGCTAGTAGATAAAAACTGAGTAGAGAAACTTTTGTCTGAATATTTGGAATCAAAACTAAATTCCTGACAAATATGTGCATGGTTTTGCACATTTGTAGGCTTTGACTTGCATGTTCTGCTGTGTTTTAAGTTATTCTGTTCTCACTCTGGTGACCTGTCTGAGATTGCTTAGGACGAGGAGGGACTTCTTGAGTCAACAAGTCTTGTACCTCTTTGTACAGTGACTGAATTCCACCAGTAAAGCCATTTATACTTTGCTGTCCTCTCTCAGCCCCGGGGGATTGAGCTGGGTTTGCTGTTTTGTTTTTAGTGTGGAGTCAGCTAATACCCAGCCTGTGTGCCTTGTAGCCCATTTTTTCTCTGATGCCAGCAGTACTCGTTAGCTCCAGGTGTTCTTCCCTAGCATTCCTATTTTTTTGTGTGTATATATATAGGGAATAATATTTCCACTTAACCTTCACCTGGATAAGCTAAACAAGCCAGGCTCCTCCAGATGCCTCTCTCCCCCTACAGGCTTTCTTGCTTCCCATGTTGTCCTAACCCTTTCCTGAAATTTTTAATTTTCCCTGGAACACCAGTGCCCAGAAATGTCAGTTCTGTCACTGCCAGACCACAGGTGAGCTGCGGTCACTGCCAAAGCTCTCTGGTCTCCTCTAAATAGCTGTGCCTTACACAGGCTGGTCAAGCACTTTACCTCTGTGGTTTGTGTCCTGAGTAATTCCAAACTGTGAAGTTTTGGATTGTGGCATAGATTTTTATTAATTCCTAAGTATGTGATCTTTTATTGGGTCTTTCACTTTGTTTAGGAGTACTTGCAAAGTATTTGTCGAACGTCTTATGAAATACTCTGAGTGTGATAGCTTGTTTTTGTAGTGTTATTTTATTTGGGGGAGAGCAAGCTTAAGCTTATTGGTTAAATTTTGGAGTCCAGTGGGTCTTGGATCTTTGTTTAAAATGTGGTACTAACAAATCCCTTTTATCATGGTTAAGTAACCACACACCGTTTATGAAAGTAACTTATCCACTGAGGTTAAACAGCAGAATAAATTGTACTAATCACCTTTTGTGTGTTAATTGTTTGAAGATACAGGCTAATATTTCAAACAAAATTTTCTGGTTTTTAAAGGTGCAGAGCAAAGAGCAGATACATACCTCGAAGGAAAAGACCAACTGGGAGGTTGGTTTCAATCCTCTCTATTAACTAGTGTGGCAGTAAGGAAAAAGGCACCATACAAGTAAGTGTGTGGATTGCAAACACATTGCTACTCCATTTATTGAGTGTCAGGCTTTTGGTAGTGTGCACAGCAGTATATAAACAAGAGAAATCAAACCATTACTTAGCATCTGATTCATGTTCTTACATTCTCAGTATAAAGTTTTTTTAGATTGGAAGGAATTTACTGTTTAATTTTTTCCATCATAATTTTAATAGGTATTTTATTTCTCAGTCCTTTAGGTTTTACATTATCAGATACAAGTCTAAAGTTTTTCCATCTCTCCCACTACCATAATTAAAGGGATTCTTGTGGGAGGTGCAGTGTGAAAGTCTCCTAAAATCATTTACTTGTGAACTGAATGTTAGGCTGTAGGGAATTTGGAATGACTGTGTGTTAATCTCCTGCTGGAGCCGTGGAATACTGTTTGTCCCCTGGAAGACAAAGAGCATAGGGAAGGGTAATGTGGGTCAGTGGCAAGAAGGCTGTGCAATTTTGGGAAAAGTACTGGCTTACAAAGTAAATAATACTTTAGTCTTTAATAAATCTGAAATCCACGTGCCCTGGATATCTTAACAACCTGTTGCTTGCACAGCAATATTAAATGAGGAAAATGAAGTTGTTTGCAGTACCTGGCGGGTAGTAAAGCATATTCATGGTTGGTTGAACCCAACGGATGGAGCCTTGGGCTTACTGAAATAGAGGGTTTCTGTATGTTTTGACTTAGGAATATCCTCACTAGAAATCTCTTCTGAACATAGAATTTCACTGGGATTTGGTTTTCACTAAAATCTTTTCTTCAGGACTCTGGTAGTTCATGGATTTACTCTTGGTGAAAAAGGGGAGAAGATGTCTAAATCTATTGGCAATGTGGTTGACCCTGATGTTGTTATCAATGGAGGCGAAGTAAGTGAAACTCTTTGAGTTCTTAGAATCACTAGTTACACATTTTCACTACCAGATTCTGCAGCTGTGCTGTGGTGTGGTTGTCTCCAAACAGCTGTCTTGTAGCAGAACTCTGTAAGGCTCTTCTAAAGGCTACACTGCAATTCTGTTTGGCTGGACTGAAAACCTTGAGTTGTTTTGCTTCAGCTGAAGTGCCAAAACCCCCACATCTTTGTTCTCTGCTGGGAGAAAATCCTAAAAGAAAAGAAAGTTATGCAGAGGGTGTAGAATGGTTCCTTTTTACCTGGCCACAGAAACCCAATATACCTGGGAACACTGATGGAGTAATGGAGGGGGGGATATTAAAAAAAAAATGAATTAAAACAACTGACCTTTGCTTTCAAACTGAAACCTCTAAGATGTTCCTGGCAGTAGAGCTGTTCTAAAGTAGCAGCTGCACCCCAGCAATCTGTCCGCTCTCAGCCTAGACTGTTACTGACTCTGGAAACTTCCTTCCATGGTCAGGAATGTTGCACTGCAGGTGATGCTCTGATTTTTTTTTTTTGTTTGTTTTTGTTTTTTTTTTTTTGTTTTTGTTCCCCTCCCCAGTCCTGCTGTTGCTCTTTCTGAGGCTGCAAAGGAGATTTTGCAACCCTTTCAACAAGAGAATCAATCCTTATAAAGACTTGCTTATCTGATTCATTAAAACACACAATTGTTCCTATTCTTTTGAAAAGGGCAGAAGCCATTTTCAGAGTTGAAAACAGTCTGAAGAGGAAGAAAAAAGTATGTCATTTTAGATATTAATGTTGCTATTTTAATGATAAGCATTTGAAGAATTTAGGGCTGCGGGTGAGTTTATCTCAACTTACCTGGATTCATCATTGCCTGAACACAGACTGCTGCAAGGATCTGTTGTAGCCCTGCTGAACAGTAAATCCTGCTAAAAGAGGGGGAAGGCCTCCAAACACAGTGGCCTTCTGGGCACACGTACAGAGTTTTAGGTAGCCCTGCGAGGAGCAGGGAGTTGGACTCAGTGATCCCTCTGGGTCCCTTACATGGAGACACTCCATGGCTCTGCAGCTCACAGCACTGCTCACCAGGCTGCAGGACCCCAAGCAGTTTCATTCCTGTGCCTTTCTGTCCGTCCTTAGGATCACACCAAGGATCCTCCATATGGTGCCGATGTTCTCCGCTGGTGGGTGGCAGAATCCAATGTTTTTACGGAGGTGCTGATTGGGCCTGTGGTACTTAATGCTGCCAGAGATGATATCAACAAGGTAGGAGCCACCTGCTAATGCTGTTCATTCTAATGATCGGCACTCTTTGTAGTGGCTGCAAAGCTTTTCAGGCTTTAGACTAAAGGAAGCTTTTCCAAACTCAATCAGGTAGGTACTACTGCTTCTCACATCTGTGGATCAAAGAGTGTACTAAGAAAAGGGCTGGTTTTTTGCAGCATGCTTTGGTAACAGCCAGTCTTTATTCTTCTGTGGGTCCTTTTGGCATATGTTCTCCATCATGCTTTTGTAACTATTCAGTCATTTTGAAAAGTAGCCAGTTTTAGATAATTCATCATAGAATATTAGCATTTTGCTTTTCATCTGAAGTGCAGACCCTTAATGTTTAATTTTTCTGGGTTGTTCCTAGCTCCGGAATACACTGCGCTTCATGCTGGGAAACATGGATGACTTCAATCCAGAGACCGATTCCATCCCCCCTTCGGAGATGTACATAGTAGATCAGTACATGCTGCATTTATTGCACGAGTATGGCAACAAGGTAGGGGTAAATTGTGGTCAGATAAATGTGTGTGTACTGTTCCTCACTGGTTAGAACCTCTAGGGAAAACTCTTTAAGTCTGCAAGTAGATTATGTGTCAGGTAGGCACATTAAAACCACAAAGGATTCTTAGATGCAGTGTGTGCTCTCTCAAGCCCATTTCAGCTTTTGAGGAAGGCTTTAACATTCTTAACTTGGTTTTGACATCAACCAAAGCTGTCAACTTAGAAGTCTCTAGAAATAGCCAAAAAGGATATAAAAAAACAAACCCAAAGAATTCTAGAGCTTTGGAAATCTGCTGTAGTCCAGAATTTTGTCATTTCTGTCACTCAGAACCATTCTGCTGAAACCATGGGCATAATTCCTGCGGTTCCCCCTGTTCGCTCCCCTCAAATTCGAATTGAAATTATTTCTTTGGCCTAATTGTTAACTGCATTAATATTTTTTTTCCTCTCCAACAACCTTTTAAAGAAAAGATTCTCCCAGATTACAGTTTCTCTAAGTTTGGGTTTATCAGGGGCTGTCATTATGTGCCCTGGGATGAAAACTGATACGCTGTTCTTACCTGCCCCTACTCCCTTTCCCAGGTTACAGACGCGTACAAAGAATATGATTTTAGCAAAGTTGTCCGATTGCTGCAAGCATTCTGTTCCAGAAACTTGTCTAACTTCTATTTCACCATAATCAAAGACAGGTAAGTTCCTTCCTGCTGCCTTCAAAAGGGACAAAACATGTTACTGGGTTTGAGATGGAGGTGGTAACATTGCAGGTGAATGCTGACTACAAGTATCTCAGAGAACCTGAGATTGTGCTCTAGTGCACTCAGCTCCCTGTGAAAGCTCAGCTGCTCTCAGCTGTTTGTCATCATTGTGCTTCAGTGTTCTGTCCACTGGGGGTACTGATGGCTTTAAAAGGTAATCAAACATGTATATTTAAAGCCAAATAAATATTTGGAGATAGTCTTGGATCTGCATTTCTCCATAGAAGGGTGTACATCTGAACTTGGGAAGGTAGGGGGAAGGGGTTTTAGCACTTATCTAGACACCTGAATGTATTTCTCTGGTTTTTTTCCATCAGTAAAAAATCCTAGGGGTGTGACAGATACCTTTGTAAATTTGAAAGGGCTGTTTCATGTTGGTAGGAGATGGGGAGTTATGCTGGTCTTTAGTTGCCAGAATGTGAGTCAAGGGTGGTAGAGGGGGAGATGAAAAAAGCCCTAATGCTAAGCTTTATAGATGAACCGGAACTGCCTCCTGATGACAGATTCTCTCTGTACAAATTAACATGTACAAAATCTCCTTTCCTGTGACAAATGTGGCTGCATATGCAGCTGGTCCTGTCTGTAGCCCACTGTGCCTGCCTAGGAAGGGCTCTCAAGAGAAGCTTGTCTTAGGAAGGCAGGCTGGGTCAGACTTCTCTACTCTTGTGGTGGTCCTGGAAGTGTGGCTCTTGAGCAGGAACAGGGACATGAACACAGGAATCCTTTCCCAGTTTCATGGCTGTCTTGCAGGCTCTATTGTGAAGAAGCAAAAGATCCGAAGCGTCGCTCGTGTCAAACCGTGCTAGCACAGGCTTTAGACGTAGTGGTCCGGTCCTTCGCACCAATCCTTCCTCACTTGGCAGAGGAGGTTTTCCAGCACATCCCTTATAAGAAAGGTAAAGCACATACAATACCTAAAGAGTTCTTTTAGTGCACTGTTTAATTGCACAGTTAAAAGGAATGCAAATACAGAGATGTGCCATTCTTTTTTATTCATTTAGTAAATGCTCAAATAGAATAAACTAAGAATTCCTTTGTTTTGCTTTCAAGACTCAGAGGGTGTGTTTCGTACTGGCTGGATTAATGCAAGTTCAGCATGGAAGAAGCCTGGCATTGAGGAAGCAATAGAAGGTGCTTGTGCTATGAGAGACTCTTTCCTTGGGTCCATCTCTGGCAAGAATGCTTTGGAATATGAAGTCATCATTGTAATTGAGCCTGGATTGCTGTTTGAATTAATGGAGGTAAAAAATGCAACTAAGAATAGTGTTATCTGCATGAAAAAGACTGATTTCTGTGAACTCTCTTCTGCTTTGTACTTGCCGGAAAATCACAGAAGGGTTGAGGTTGGAAGGGACTGCTGGAGCCTGTACAACCCAAGCCCCTTGCTCAGGCAGGCTTAGTTAGAACAAGTTGCCCAGGGCTGTGTCTGGTTGGGTTTTGAATACTTCTGAGAATGGAGACCCCACCACCCCTCTGGGCTCACCTGTGCCAGTGTTTGACCACCCACACAGTAAAAAGTGGGTTCATGTTTTCTTGGAGAAGAATCATCTTCAACCTGCTGGCAGTGCTCTTTCTAATGCAGCATCCTACTGTGGAATGCTGCTGGCCTTCTCTGTTGGGAGAGCAGAATGCTGGCTCATGGGCAGCTGCTCAGCCACCAGCTTTCCAGCCAGCTGGGGCAGAGCTCCATGAGATTGCCAGTCAGTTTTTCCATCCCACTGAAGTTCCTCTGATTGACAGCACAGCCAGCTGGTGTGTCAGCCCCTCCCTGGAGCACTGTCAGCAGCAAACTTGCTGAGGGTGTGCTCTGCCCCAGCACCCAGCTTATTAGTGAATAAAGTACTGGACTCCTGGGCTACAGCAATAGTGACTGGCCTCCTTATAAAACACCTCTGCTAGTGCCAGTGTTCCTCCAAAGTCATCTGCTTTCTTGATGTGAGGGTCAAAGTAAACTGCAGAAAGAACCTCTACACAGCAGTTCAAGGCTCTAGTCCTGTTCCTGGCAGGAGTAAAGAAATTAGACTCTTGGTTCAAATCATCCACTCTGAGTAGGAACCATGGCTTTGCATATGTTTTATAGAATAGAGCATCTTAAGAATTTGCAATGGTAGATGGCAGTTTGGGTGCTGGAGTTTAAGTTTACAGAACTATAGGTATACATCTATTTAGACATGTGTGTAAACAAACTTGTGCTCCCTCCATGATGAAGTTCTGACAGCTGCTGCAATCACATTACAGCAAAAATAAATTGCTATGTATGTCTTCTAGCAGAAGGAACAAAAACAGGTTGCAAGTCTTAAAGTTCCCTCTCTCCCTTAGGCACTGCAGGCTGAAGAAACTTCTGCTGTTTCACAGCTGAATGAGATCATGATGGCTTCCCAGACAACCCTGCTGAGCGAGCTACCCAAAGAAACACCCACAGATGCAAACATCACCAAAGGGACCTTTCTGATTAACTTGGAAGGTAAGAGAACTATTCCAGACAGGCTACAGCACTAAGCAGCTGGTTCTTTCCTGCACTACAACATACTTTGTTGTTCACACTGTATGTATAGTTCAGTTTTACCCACAGCCTCTCTCTCAGCAATAACACTTCCGTTAACAGGTGGTGGCATCTGCGAACAATCTTCATATAAAGTTATAGCCCGACCAATTGCCAAAGCCAAATGTCCTCGCTGCAGGAAATACACTTCCGAGTCCTCAAGCACTCCCTGCCCACGGTGCCTCAATGTCCTTGCTGGAAAAGGGAGCACGTGAAGACAAAATGCCTGTGCACAAGCTGCTCCCCAGTCCTGAGTATGGAAGTCTAACATAGCAATGGCTAACCAGCAGGTCTGCATCCTGAAACCTGTAGAACCAGATGCTTGAGCCCCAGCCTGAACAGAAGTATCATGTATTTTGGGGAACCTTATGTGTGTATATATATATGCACACACCTACTTGTGTATATCACTTTCCAGCTTAATAAAAAGGGTGGTTAAAAATAACTGACTGATTTACTTGTTCTTAGCACTTCAGTTTAAGTGAAACTCCCCTGTAAAGCAGGTCTTGTATAACTTTTATACTGCCAGCTGGTAGTTTTGCAGAACCCCAGAGAACCCTGCTACACTGGGGTGTCTGCTCCTCTTGTAAAAACAGAAGAAAAGGTGATGACCACCATTCCCTAAAAAGAAGGAAAAAACACAGTGAAACCTCAAATTTTATTTAATCAATTTACACAAATCCACAGCAAATTAGACACAAAATAGCACTATATACAGAGTATTACTTACAATACATTACAGATTTGATTGGTGTAGTGTGTCAGCTCTGATGTGATACTCAGTTACAGTAAAATCCTTTACACAGCTGTATCAGGATCAAGGAATGTAATGCAGGTAAGAAACACTTCTGGTTTTCTTCAGGTTCCATGATGACCACATCTCAAGTCTCTCCTTTCTGCCTAAGTGTGAAGTGCTGCCAGGCAAGGTGGTCAAGTCACCTGTACAATGTTGCCATCTCCCATTTCTCCCTTACAGCTGTTTTACCCTCAGTTAGGGAAGTCAGTAGAGAAGTACACAGAACATAGACCAGGGCTGGCACTTACTCTTACTGGAATTCCTGCTATTCTTTGCTCCATCTGCAGGAAGTCAAACAGTTGGTACCAAATCAAGAAGCCTTCATCAGGAGTGCAGGGATAGGAAGAGGGGATGTGGAACAGATAAAGGAGGCTGTATGGAACAAGCCACCTGCATAACCCTTTTTGTGGGGAGAAGACAGCAGCACATATTTCAGAAGGATAAAGACCAAATTCTGAATTCTGTCTCCAGCAAGGCAGAATATTATGAATGTTTCTTACACATAATGCAAGAGGAGCAGGTTACAAGATAGAGCTGGTAATTTCAGCTGACTTCAAGACAAAAACAGTTTACACCAATTTCATTTTTCTCTCCTGGCTTCCTTCAGGCAGAGAGTGAATGGTAACTGATGCAAAATAATCATGTTCAATTCTACTCCAATAGTGAAGATACTCACTATGTGATTCCCTGTAGGTACCGTCAATAAAAGTGTTTATTTAAGGCTAAAGTACTCAGTACTACAGATCTTCAGAGAAGTTGGTTCAACTTTTCAAGCATTTTTGACTACAAGTTAACATGTGCAGAGATTGATAGCAATACTACGTCTTCTACAGTGATAGGATGGAGGAACAATCTTACAGTAAGACATTCCTTGACCTACTTAAACTCAGCAGAGCTTAATAATAATGGAGAGGGATGTAAATCCAGTTTTAGCTGAAGCCCAGCAGCCTAGAGACAATCTGGGAGATCTGGACTAAAAGATGAGTCCATGTTCATGTCTGGAGAATTGGACTCTCCTTCCCAGGCTGTTCTGCCTTTGTATGAGGCCCCAGCACGTACGATCCTACATCTAAGTGCAGTTGTCATTCTCACATGTAATGGAGTTACAAGGCATGAGCCCAACACCAGCTCTAGCTTCAGAAAAAGCAGTATTGGCTTTACATGGTAACTTCAGAGACTCAAGTTCTCCTTGGGTCTAATTCTAAAGCTTCTTTTGAGAAACAAATCATACATGTAACATTGAAACTGCAGCAGTTACTGCCAGCATGAAATACAGAATTTCACAAGATGTGCTTTTGTTAAGAGACTAAAACTGCTGTCAAATATACCCAATTCAAACAACTGCATAAAGCACTCAAGTCAGAAATAAATAACAAAGCAGTTCAGATACTGACAAGTGTACTAGGAACTAAACATATTCGTACTAGTGCAGAATTTAAAATATACTCCAATTTAAAATTACCTTCTGAAATTCTGGGATGGGGAGCATTTGTTCTTTTCATTGCTTAACAAGAGCCACATGGAAGTTTCTCCTGTAAAGTTCAGCCTCTTTGTGTAAAACCAACCACACACTATGGCTGTGCAGCAGATCACGAGGGGATGGCCTCCACAGCCTCGATGAGGTTCAGGGCCAGGCTGTACTGCCCGTGGTTCTCTGGCAGGTGCTCGATGACCTTGTTAACCAGCTTCCCTGTCGTTGCAATTGGCACTTCTACGTTTTGAAGTTCCTTGGGGTCCTGTGAAACAGAGTAAAGACAGCATTAGAGTAATCTTGCAGATTAGCCCTCCAGAACTTGCATAAAACAGATTACTAAGCACAATTAAGCTGACATTTTGACCCATGGAACTGCTTTACTCTCCCTGAAACAGAGCTTGCATGAGGAAAAACGGGAACAAATTCTTGTTTCTATGATTGAGAAACGGCCATTCAGATGTAATCTCTGTCTCGATGAACAGAAGCTTTTGCAAACCAACCTGTCTTCCAAAATTGAACTTAACTTACCATGGCTTTGAGCCATGTACAGAGTGTTGGAGGAAGCCTAGTGAGCAGCTCCATGCCCTCCGTTGTCTGCCCATGGAGTAAAATGAAGGCCAACCTCTGCCCAGCCAGGATGAGCAGCTGTGATGCAAGCACTTCTTTGTCAGCCACCTGAAGAAAGGCCTGAAAACACAGAAAGGCACTAGGAACCATTTCAGTGCGACTCAGCTCACTCATCTGGAGGCCTGGAAAGTTGTATCAAAAGCAGGTGCTCGATACTAAAAGGACAAATAGTTTTTGAGACTGTTTCTTGTGTTGTGTGTTACTGTAATGAAGCACATCCAGAGCTGCAGAGCACCAGAAGAGTAAACAAAGGCAGAGAATTACTCTGCACTTTACACAGGGATTAGCATGAGCACAAGACCTGTTTTACAGTTCAGCAACATATTCCTAACTTCCATATAATCTCTTGTTTGGTTTTACCCTCAAGGAAAGGGAGGGTTTTTTTGTATTAAGCTTTTTTTTTTCTTTTCTAAAAGAGATTACAGGGGAAAAGAAAGCAAATTCTTGAAACTATGAAATATAATAAAATAAAAAAAGCCATGCTGGTTTAGACCAGCAGTATAACTCCCTGTGAGATTTCCATGTGTACACAGATTCTCACTGGGGAAAAAGGAAAAATTAGGGTAGTTATTGGTCTTTAAAAAGTACTTTTACAGTCTCTGACTTTTCAGCCTGCGGATTTGCTGAGCTTGATAAATCCTGCCTAACCCTTCCAGGCACCTTAAGTAAGTGAAAAAGTAATTTTAGCAGAATATATGACATAATGTTATACTGGTTTAAAAACTCTAAAAGCTGCTATTACCTCTTCACCGAGATGATCCATCCCGTAACTATACAGTTCACAGACGTAATGCCTTCTGACCAGATCCTCAGAGATCTGAAGATACTGAGCCAGGTCTGCAGCCAAAGTTGGCCAATTCTTCCCCTTTTCAAAAGGAAACAATTCCTCTTCTGAGACTTCTTTGTCCCTTTGTGATGAACACAGTGTTTGAACCGCTGCACTCACAACTTTGAGCAAGAACTTGGAAGCAAAAAAATTACAGGTTACTTTAGTATGATTTGAAATTTTAGAAGTTTAAGAAATTAGACTGCAAAACTTATGCCTACCTGTTGTCGTATGGATAACACATTTGGATCCATATCCCCACTAGGCAGCAGCTGAATTGATGTGAGGTCTTTAAAAAATGCATTTTTGCCCTAAAATTGAGAACCAGAGACAGGCCTCAGCAATACAGGGGAACACAAACAATCCATTTTGATCTAACACTATGCAGCCCACTTAACTAATTTGCACTGCATCTTCTGTTTTGCTTTCAGGACAAAAATTAATACTGCAAGTTAAAGCCACAGAAAAATCCAAACTTCTGTTCATGCAATCATACACATGTCAAGGATTGATTACCAAACTTAAAACCACCTGCCTACTAGATTAGGTAGGTGATACCAGCTGGAGTTGAAATTTGGATATATTTCCTGGTCCCTGACTTTACACCAACATATCAAGTACAATATGTAGGAAGAAATGCAAAATAGCTGATAGGAATATACATTTTATCTATTACCTATTGGTATAGTTGACACTGCTTAATTTTAAGGTCATTTGAACTACAGATCAATCAAATGTCAGGTAAAGTCCTGAATGATGGAACATGGTAGCCCTTGTTCCAGCCCACCATGCTCCAGCAGTGACATGCACAATGCCAAACATCCCTGCAAGTGCTGCTCTGCACCACTGCAGGGAGTAGGGAAACTGGTACCAACACCTATGTTAAAAGACTTTAATGAATGTGTAGGTTTAGTTAGTGACTTGCCTTGTCACAAATTAGGTAATAAAAGGTCTTTGAAACTTTTAGCCATTTTTTCAGCCATCAGCCAAAATTCTCTAAAGACCTGTTAGAGGTTCTCTCAGAAAGGTCATAGAGCAAATGGAAATCTTGAGTAAGTGATGGAAAAAAGGCAATGGCTGAGAGTAACAGTTGTGTGTAAAGGAAAGGCAGGACAGCAACAGGACCCAATTTTGCATTTTTAAATGACAAAAAAGTAGTAAAATGCTTTCTGCTAACAGATAAGCAAAAAAAAAAGTATAAAACCAATGGATTTGACTGATTATTGGATTGATTTATTAAATTTCAGGAAATCATTAAGAAATCCATGCAGTCTTAGAGGATTAAATAGTTTTCTCCCCAGCAGGAATTAAATGATATTCTACATGAGTACTTCACATTTAGATTTTCTTAAAATTCTAGTGTGGCAGAGCTAGGAGGAGGAAAGCTCAATTTCTGGTACCTGCTTTGTATCAGGGTCAAGCTCTGACTGTAGATATACTGCATTTTAAGTGCAGTGACTTTTTGTAAGTGGTTTATATGGGTTAAATGACAAGTTGTTTATTCATTTTGAGATGCTCAGGATTCTGGAATAATGAGCAATAATGGATACAACAGTGACACTAACATAACATTTCTGACTAACAGATAAGCGTGTTTTCGCTGATCTGGCATTTCTCAAAGTAACCAGAAAAACCTGTCATCCAGTGTTCTTGACAAGCAGTATTTTCAGCACAGCTAGTTATTAAAGATCTGATCTTCATGCATCTAAGGTCACTACAAATCTTTTATTCATAAGGAAACACATCAAGTTTGGGTCTCATTCTGAATTCTGGTGACAACTTCATTAATGCACCACAGGGGACTAAACATGTTTCATAAAATTATGAACTGTTTAAAGAGTGAAAGGTAGCATATACTATAGAGACCAAGAAGAAGGATAGCAATATTAAAATATATTCTTTCAAAAGTCATACCTTGCTATCAAACAGAGACAGAGGCTTCACACTCTTCAGGGAAAACCTCATGATGGCATATAAGACAGTACACAACACAAACTGGTGCTCCACTAGTGGGTAGTGAATACGTTTCTGCTCCAGGGCGAGTTCTACTATGGATACTGGTCCTTCCACTGACACCCAGGCATCTTCAGTGTCCAAGACAGGAGCCTGCATTTCATCACTGGTAACATCTGCCTGCCAGAGCAACACAGAAAAGCAGTCATGCACAAAATGTCATCTGTCCTGGCCTTCCCTCCAAAGGACACAGCTTTAACCACAAGTTCTCTGCACTGAAATTAAAACGAAAATTTCGTATTGTCTAAAAGTTCATTAATATTTGTCTGAACTGAATGGTACTCAAACTGGTAAAACCATAGTCTATAAAATCAAGTTTGAATTCATTAGTTCCTGACTTTCTATGGGAAAAATAAAAACTTACCTCCAGCAAAGTTTGCAGAAGTTCTGAACAGCAGCCAAGGAAAGCTGTCATCGCTGTGTCGCTCATACCTACATCCTGTTAACAAACAATGTGATTTAAATTGTTTCAGTTGGAATTGAAACAGGCTTTTATTAGCTCTGTATGTTTGAGAAGACAGTTGTTAATATAAAACACAAAGTTCAGCTCAGTTTATTAACCTGTTATATTTAAATGTAAACAAATATTCACTGAAGTACAACAAAGAATTAGAATTAACATGAAAAATTGGAACAAAGTTAAATGTAGCCATTTACAGTACTGTATCTCCAAGGAAGATTGAATTAAGTAATCCCATCTAGTAAATTTAATTTCCTGATCATATCAGTTGTCAGCATTAAATTTAAAAGATTTCTATTTATTTCTTCCCACTTAGGCAAAAGTAGTATTACTTGCCCGTCTGCATAATCTGTCCTTTGGAGCTTTTCCAACCTGTTTTAAAAAACAAAAAGAATCATCACAACTAAGTAATTTTCATTGTAATATCTGTTACCCACATTTTAACCTTTTATTACTAATTTCCTAATACAAAATGAGAAAATAGTTCACTACAGCACGTTGCATGTCTTGCTTTCAACCAAAGATTTGATGCAGGTTGTACAGAAATTAACATCACTGATGCCCATATTTAGTTCATCCTTCTTAAGCCCCAGGATTAGAAATAAGGCCCCAAGGTCCTCATTCAAATCTTAAAGACAATTAAGAAATTCCCAGTGATTTCTAGAATACAGAACTGCAACACCACGTGTGATATTACAAAGAAACACTAGGGAATAAGGGAAAAGGAAAGGAAGAGTGAACACTCCAGCGTATTCACTGACATGGATAAGGTCTAAAAAGCAAGTTATTACATGGTTTCCACGCTTTTCCCATCTGAACTCTTCAGAAGTGAAACTTCAATCATATTCTGTTTAGGAATGTTACTACGAGGTCCAATTTCTACAATGCTGCACATGATGAAGCTCATACAGGTAAGTGGAAGTTCTTTCTTCCACAGCACAAAACCATAAAAGTAATGATTACAAAATCATGGCACAGTCTGAACAACAGCTGAAGTGAGAGGGGTCAACAACTTTCAACTGTCTAATTTTGGGACTGATTAAATGCCAACAAATATGGAAACTCCATTTTTCTGGAAGTTGTGCTACTGCTTTGATAACATGAGAATTAATCATTGTCAACACTTCTCTTTGCATCTGGATTTCTGTGCTGAAAAACACTTGGCTGCTGCTGGCAAAGCAACAGGCAGATTCTCCTCACACAATCTAAACAGATCTACCACTTACTAGCACTACTCTTACTAAACTGTCTTCCAGTAAACAGATCCACTCCCTAGTTATAAGCATGAAAAAACTGAAATTTAGCAGGGACAAAACTGCTGAAATTCAAAGGAAACATGCTACAGAATAGAACAAAAGCTGAATTACAACAGTAGTAATAGTTAAAAGTGCTCAATAATAACATCCACAGTGTTCTGTGTTTTGCAGGAGAGCTGATATGTGCAAAACTTGGACCAACACTAGGAAAATGTGCTGATTGTGGTAGTTTCATGGTAATAACAGGAAATAGGTACAGAGAACACATTTTAAGCTGTTTATTGTTTTCTAACAGAAATTAAAACTGTTTCACAAATACTTCTCACTTAGCAACTACAAGCCAACAGTGCACTTAAGTCTTCAGTACACCTCAGCCAGTGTTGATCAGCTGCCTGCAGTTAATCGTTCAACAGAGTTGGTGTTTTAAAATATGCATTCCTTCATCAATTTCAAGAGTTAGCTACATAAAGCAAATAAACAGGGTGGGGTGTTTCCATGGTTAAATGAATGATATTCCAAATACTTTAGAAATACTAGTTTCACTTTTCATCTAAAAACAAAAGCACAGCCTCAAAAACATTGTCCCAGTAGTGCACTCACCTTGTCCATGAGATATGTAGCAGAAGAAAGCCTTTTTACTATGAATGTATTCCACATCATCAGAGCAATACCTGGAACAATCACACACCTGTCAACTCCATGTGCACAGAAAAGGGATCTTACAAGATGGTGAATGAAACAAGAAGGATTTCTGAGTTATCCTCACTGCTTTATACTTAGAATTTAGATTTCTCAGGAGGAGACTGCCTTGATGATCATATACAGTCACAGGTGTAATGACTCATTGGTTAAAAATATTGTATTGTGCACACTGGGTTAAACACTGTAGGTACACACAAAGACTGCACCTTATTTGCATACATGAATAGTCTACAGAAAAAGAAAATGGTCATCATGTCCATTAAAACAGGGTATAAAAAATACATGAAAAGTAATTGACTGCAATTGACATGTTTCACTATTTAAATACAAACAAAAAATCATTTCAAAGCAATTTTATTTTAAAACGCTTTTAGTTGAACACATTGACTTTATCTAACCAACTTATTTTCACAGTTCTGATGGAAACTCAGTTTCATTGTGAGAAACAAAAGCTTGAACATCAGCAGAAAGTTTTGGGTTGTTTTGGTTTTTTCTAAGACAAAATGGCCATCACTACTATGTACTGCATACATTTACTCTAGTCAAACATCCATTCTTTCATTTTACAATTTCAACAAAGGTAATTTTTGATAATAATTTTGTACTTGCCATGCTGAACGTGAGAATTAATGATGCATCTTAGATGATCTATAGACCTTGTGAGAAAACATGCTTCCTTATGTAAAAAAAAAGTAAAAGAACAGTTATTACATTATTCAAAACTTGTTTGAAATGGAAATTCCTAATTCTTAAAGGGTCCAGGTAGATTATCTAAAAGCTATTATTTTGAGAGTTATAAAACTTGTAACTTTTACTGATATTGCAACTTTCTCTATCTGTATCTGACAAACTCACGTGCACATGGGAAAGTTTGTTTCAGTATTGTAATTTAAGGTTGATTTTTTTTCCCAGTATATGTACTGCTAATATACTCTTTGCTGAAAGGCACCTCCACTGACTGCAGTCATTTTTCAAATACAAAATTCCCTTTTGATAGATTAAATTTACTTGGTTTTGTTATGATGGAGTAAGTTCTATTCTACAGCAAGTTATGTTGCACAGATCTAAGAAGTGCTGAAATTACTAAGAAGTAATTGTGGTTTTAATATCATCTGAACTTAGCACAACGTTTTCCATTAGGACAGCAGCAGAAAAGAAGAAAATTTTTATCTTTTATGACAATTCCCAGCAGTGGCTAGGGAATCCAAGAACATTCAAGAAATCTCTCTCCTCATTAAATAGAATGGATTCTAATCTAAAAAATTTAGTATTCTGTGATCTGTTTCAGCATACCTAGAACTGAGAAAAGGTTCACCACTATTTTGCAGTGTATAAACTGTTTCACAGTTGCACAAAATACAGTCAAAGTCCTTTTCCAAGCTGCTACTTGAACCCAGTTTCCTATTGAGAGCCTGATAGTCCTGGCACTGTGAGGTGCCATTCAGCCTCAGGACCTACATTCATCTTCTCAATTCAATTTCTGCTTACCACTTACAACAGAAAAATTATAACTAGTAACTGCTTTTCAAAGTTAGTCCATGCCATTAATGTTTCTGTGAAACTCATTCTCAGTGCAAATGAAATTCTCTTACCTCTGGGTCCTTATTCCACTGCACTACATATTCCCAAGAGCAATGTGCATGGAGTACATCCACTTCAAGACTACATGGAAATTGCTGATATGCAAGTTGCAGCAGCTCTAGAAGAAAATCTGAAGTTAGAAGAGAGATCTCTTTCCACTGTAACTTCTGCTACAAAGTAGCAACTAAAACATCTCTGCAGACATTTATAATTTGAAAAATCCATGCTATTTTTCTTACCTAGGATTGTTTCCAAGCCTGCATCTGCTTCTGGTTCCTCAAGAAAGAGGTTATTATGGATTTCTACAGATTCTTCAGTACTGTCTGTATTGGTTTTGTATTGGGCCAAATTCAGTAGAAGAGGACTGAAGCCTTGCTTAAAAACCCATTTTGCTACAGTGTCAGCAATACCTCCTAAGATATTAAAAAAAGGGGAAAAAAAAGTATGAGGTATAGTCAATATATTGCAGATTTTTTATGGTTCAGAATCTAAGAACAAGAGAAAACACAGGAATTTTAACTACCACCTTTAATTACATAAGGATAACTCTACCAATTAAAAAACTTTTAGTTTTACAACTTTAAAGCACTATTCTATGTGATTTGCATTGTTTTTTTAATTAAGAATGGTATCCAGTAGAACAATTTCCAGTCCAGTGTACTGTCAATCAGAAAAACAATCAACAAAAGAGAAAAAAATATACCTTTTCCAGCTTCAAGCAATTTTTTTACAGACAGCCTGCCCAAAGGCTCAGTCTGGAGTGATGAAACTTTCCTTGTCCTTTTGGTCACTTTGCTGTGCAGTAGTGTTTGAAGTATCAGACAATCCTCTAACTGTTTCAGCAGAAGTTTCCAATATTCAGTATCAAGGGAAAGTGCTTCCCAGGATTCCGTGTCTGAACCTACAACTATTTGGGAAAACTAACAGAACATATGAACTGATTTAGGTCTGTTCACTTTAAGCAGCACAGTTTTGTTTACAAAAAAATTATAACAAAAGCTATAGCCCACGGATTACTGGAATTTAAAGGATAATTTAGTTCAAAGTATGCATTAACTGCTATGCAAAGATAAATTAGTATCTCACACTTCTCAAAAGATGCATAGATCCTTAAAAAAAAGCCTAAGGAAATAAAAGAATCTAAAATATCATCTTACAATTCCTTTTATAATTTCATATTTAGTCAAAAAGTGGCTTAGAATACCTTCAAAAATATTTTAGTTTAAATCCTCCATTCTACACACCTTTGCTACATGTATGAATCCACCTATATTTCCATGTCCTACCATATTAAAATTTCTTGACTGTGACGGTGGTGAGGCACTGGCACAGGTTGCCCAGAGAGACTGTGGATGTTCCATCCCTGAAAGTGTTCAAAGCCAGGCTGGATGGGGCTCTGAGCAACCTGGGCTAATGGAAGGTGTCCCTGCCCATGGCATCATTTGGGGTTGTAACCAAATGATCTTTAAGGTTTCTTCCTACTAGGGTTCTATTTAGAATACTAAATACCATCTAAACCCCATATAATCTGTTAAGACAAGTAGTAAAACACACATATGCCTAATACTGTTTAGAAATGGACTAGCATTTTCCATCTTGAATTGCAATGCTGTGCAGTTTCACTGTCTTAATCACAACTTTGTGAAGATATTTATTGATAAGAAAACCAAACACCCATGACCTTAAGAAAGGATAGTAACCTAAGTTCTAGAAAAATCCAACAACATGCTTAAAAAAATAAAATCACATAAAAAAATAAACCACATAAACGTGTTAAAACAGGTTTACCACCCAAAGTTCAGTGCACTTAAATTTATGTGGAAACTGTGTAGGCTTTAAGATTGTCAGCATCATTTGCTATCATGAGAAAAACCTCAATGTACCGTTTCCATCACATACTTAAATATGTTTAGTCAATGATCTCAATATATCATTAATTCACCTCAGCATAATATTCTCCAAGTTCAAATGCAAATTTCCAGGCTTGCAGGATGGCATGCCCATGTTGGAACAGCAACAAATGAAAGCTCAGGATGTTCTTCTATTACAAAGACAACAATCTGCATGGAACTGATCTATTAAATAAAATCGAAGGGGCAGGTCCCAGACGACTCACCTTTTTCTCTGTCACGCTGTCGATTATCTGTGCAGTTACAGAGTGTCCGACGTGAGCAGACAGCAAGGCAGCTGCGTTATTCTCGGACTGAACGCAGGCCGTGCGCATTTGCTGCCACCAGGGGGAAACCGACTGAGTGTCCCATGACTCATCTATAGCGACTGAAAGGAAAGGGAGAGCAGGAAACAACTTGGATCACCAAGTGTCAAAACCAGTACAGTAGCAACCAACCCTGAAACTGGCACTAATTAATACAGCCTGTATAAGGAGAAATTTCCAATTATTCTCCATTATTGTTTTTTATTTTTTTCCAATTACTCTATAATTTTTTATATATGTAGCACACAATTTCTACATTGTAACTCAAATTAAAAATAGAATGTGAATCACTCGTTCTCCAAAATTCATCTGTAGGAAACAGACAGCAGATCTAGATTACTAGGTAGCAAACCTGCTGTATGCTTACTAGATCTAAGGAATACTACACAACGTCCCTTCACAATGCAGACAGCTTCTTTTGTGATTTCAGGATGACATATTCTGTGCATTCAAACTGTCTCTCTTCAGACTGCCTCATGTACAGCAGCACCAATTAATTCAGACAGCAGCAGCAGCTTATTCATACTTGCAGTGTCAAGCTGACAACGGTGCCCCTATGGTGAAGCATATATAAGGGAACCTGGCACAGACTTACCCCAGCAGCTCTGTGTGAGGCAGGAGAATCAATATTCCTCCGTATATACAACCTACCCCCAGTAATGACAAACTGACTTTATAGAGTACTCCTCAAGTTACAGAGATGTTTAATATACAAATGCTGCTAGAATAACAGTGCCTCAAGAACATCCCAGAGTCAGTCAGCACCAAGCAGAGACAGGGCTATACATCCAAAAAACGTGAGGGAAGTGAGCTGGACAGCCGCCTGCCTTCTGGTGCCAAATAGGATTTGTGTCAATTTAGTGCTGAGTGAAAACATAAGGCATGAAACAGGCCTTTAACTGTGACACTCCTCAAATTGTTATGGTATTTTTATCAGCCCATAAACATGTAGCACTTACTTGTGTTACATAACTTGTGAGGGGGAAAACCCCTAAGTGATAACACAGGCTAGTCAGAGTAGCAGATTTATAATAATAGTAACAGTTGCATTTAAGTATTCCAAATGCACATCTCACCTTTCATCTTGCTCAGAAGTGACAGCATAGTGTGAAGGCAACTGACAGAATCTGGTTTGTCTAGAATATCTTTTTCCTTGGAAAGCCATAAATTGAGAAGGAGTGACTGTAAGAAAAGAGAATATGGAATCAAAACAATAGAATCAAAGTCTAATATCATAATATACCTAATGCAAACACTTTCTCAAACAAATTTTGTGTCACAGAGCCTAAATGAACCACTATATTAACACAGGAACTTAAAAATAAACTGCAAAAGGTGCACTGTGACAGATTTTGAACTTAAACAATACCATCTCTAGCTTTAATTTAGAAAGATATCCTAGAAAACACCCTCTTTTAAAGGCTCAACTTGGCAAACATTAGCAGTTATTAATGTTACAGCTGAAAACCTTAACATGGGCAAATAATACTGAAATAAATATTTCCATCGTTATGTGGATGGAAATAAAGTAGCACAAAACTACAAATACATGTAGATGAAAGATAAAGATGATTGTCTGAACACTACTACTGATTCTGAAAAATTTACTTTTCTTTTAAATTTCCTTGTTTGCTTGCAGGGATTCTAAGGAATTCTAATAATTAGTCCCTGAAATTAACTAATCTTATAATTTTTGCTTCTTCGTAGAAGAAAATGTTCAGCATAATTTTCTAACACTTATAGTTCTAAATGCACATTTTAGACATTCCCATTAGAATACCCACATTTTCTACTGGAGAATTTTCTTCCTTTTTTTTTTTTGGGAAATACAAATATGAGCAACTAAAGAACTGAATGTGGGAGTATTTGAACACAGCCTGAACACAACATTAATCCAAGCATCAACATGCAGAATTTTTCGTTTCAATGTTTTGTTTTCAAAATACTAATTCAAAGTTTTAAATCATGCAAGAAGTATCTTACCAACAAGGTTTGTGGAGTAAAACCTGCTGATTCCAATGCATCACACATTTCCTCTATGGAACTCTCCCCACACAAACACTTCCAGAAGAAAAAGCTGCCTGGAGCAAAAATCAGTTGGCATTATGAATGACATCTAAAGCCACAGCCTCTCCCCTTACACTTATGGGAAAGATAATCTATTGACCAGGTCACACTGCAATACCAAGGACTAAGTTACACCCAGGATAACCTGATGGTTTACCCTTAGTGGGTAAACCAGTGGTAGGCTTTATAACAAAACAAAGGTTATTGTACTGTTTGGATGTCCTGTTTCAGCTGAGATGGAGTTGATTTACTTCCTAGTAGCTGGTACATTGCTGTGTTTTGGATTTAGGACGAGACCAATGTTGCTAACACACTGATGGTTTAGCTGTTGTCAGGTATTGTTTACACTAATTTAAAGAGGTTTCAGCTTCTGGCACCACCACTGCTCACCACTCCAGTGAGCAACCTTGGGAACAAAACAACTGGGAGGAGACACAGCCAGGACAGCTGACCAAACTGGTCACAGGGATATTCCATACCATATGACCTAACTTTAAGTACATAAACTAGGGGGAAAGGTGGCTGGGGGCTCCTAGGTATTGGTCAGCAGGTGGTGAGCATTGTGAATCACTTGCTTTGTATACTGTAATTTTTTTATGATCCTCATTATTATTTTCCTTTCCTTTTCTGTCCTATTAAACTTTTTCTTAACCCACAAATTTTGCTTCTTGGGATTTTTCCCTGATTCTCTCCTTCACCCTACTGTGGGGGGAAGGGGGAGAGAGAGCAAGTGGCAGTGTGGTGTTCAGCTGCCCACCAGGTTAAACTACAACAGTCTTTTCTGAAGCCGAACATGAGGCACAACGGGTTGACATGGTGACAGTTCTGACCAGAGCATGATAAAATAAATTTGTTATAAGCATTCATTACATTAGTTTAATAGTCACTGGTCACAATGCTGATGCATCTGCTCTCAGAGTTGCATTTGATGCAACACGTTAATTGCTGTTCACGTTCCCTGCGGTGCTGTTTGTCATTTCTGGGAGCTGGGTTCAGGTTATGGTGCTGTACTCATAACATGGGAAGATCTCAGGTCATGACACTGAGCTGGTATTTGTCCTCAGCACCTCTGTCCCTCGGGAGCCATCCAGCGGAAGTTATTCGCAATTACACCTTGTCTCCTCCAAGGGCCCATCCAGGGGGAAATGCCCTCCTCCACCTTCCCCTTCTCCAGGTGAACTACAATCATTCTCTGTTCAGCACTACTCAGTATCCTCAAGGGCAAGTAAAGGCCTCTGGACTTCATGGCAAAGTGACAGGCATTGTTACATACTACAAGGCAAGAGAGGCTGTTAAGACCCCAAATTAAGGCTAATATATTTATAGCATTCTTAATCAGTCTGAGTAATTTGACAAACAATTCAATACCTCTTACCTAAAGCCACATATTCTCCGTCTTCCATATTTTTCGCATTAATCACATCCTTTTCATATTCCAAATATTCCAAGAACATTTTCACAGACAATATGTCATCCTTCTCATCAGAAAACTGGGCAGAGGTTTGAGCATTTTCTTTCTTGTAGTTCTCCAGTAAAGTTTCAAGCCTATGAAAATCTTTTTCTTCAAGCCGAAGCAGTTTAGCCAAGTCCTTAAAAGCAAAAGCCAAAAAAACTCCCATGGCACAAGACTTATACAAATGGATGGTTTTCAAAACAGAGTAAAACCTAAACAAGTCAGAAGAGTCAAAATATTTCCTCTTGAACATTAAAAATGTCTTTTAAAAGGTCCAAAATGATTGAATAATCTCCAAAGCAGTTATTCACATAGCTCAAATGAAGACTTTGTCTAGCTTCTTTTTTAAGGACTAGAGCAGGTGTATTTCCCATTTTTAGATCATGCAAATAGTATAACAATCACCCATCAAGCAAACAAGCCTATTTAATACCAGTATAGCTTTTATAAATGTATAAGCAGCTTTACAAATTATATCAAAAGCAAGCCAAATTATGCTGCTACAAAAACAAATATCAGAGTTTTTAATATCTACTGGACACAGAATATCCCTCCAAAACCAAGAATATGCTATGTACTCTGGATAAAGGACTGAAAACAGGAAATCCTGGTTCAACTGTAATTTCTATCTCAACTTCATGTGAGTCCTAAAGAACACTAGGTTGATGAATTTGGCATTTGGAGGAGGATGAAAGAAAGGTATTATAAACATTTATTTCATTAAAAGTTCCAGGCCACAAAAATGGTTAACTTGCTTACCTACTTATTTTACCTTATTTTACATAATTTTATGCTTAAGTCATCACGTGATTTTATAAGACAACCGAATTTTCAATTTACTTACATTATCTGAAGGTGAAGTGTCTTTCTGTATGCTTTGGGAATTTAGTTTGCTAACTAGTTCATAAAGATGTAACAGCTTTAACTTGTTTGCACAGAACTGCAGCAGTCCTTCATCCACACACTCCAGCTCTGAGGAGAAACAAAACTGCATTTGAATGTGAATATATAGTCAGGAAGAGTGACACATACTGAGAACCAGAGGATTTCTGTCTCTCAGTGTAATTTTCTGATGCACTGCTGCTTGCAATGATTACATTCCATTCACAGCAGTATAAAACAAGAATTATTTTTACAAGACCCACTGGAGAAAGATATCAGGCTCATTTTTAAACCGAAGGAGGCTGACAATGTGGAACTGAACAAAGGTAAATCTACTGTCTTTTCCTGGTTTAAGGCCAAACCAGAGATTGTCAAAAATTAAAATACAGTTCCTATTTCTTTTTAGCAAGAATAACAACCTATAATCTTTTATTCATTCTGTCAACACTGTAAGCATATTCCTTGCATCAGAAGAAATTAAGGTATCTACTGATATGAATTAAATTTCATCTCAGCAAGACACTGCCTTTTGTATTTTGACAATCTTTGACTCAAAAACTTCATTATCCATTGACATTCAAATTCCAGTAAGAATTAAAGCAACCAGAATATAGGAAACTAACACCAACACAATGTCAAAAAATACCTCTGTTCCAACTTACTTATTTAAAAGAGAGCATTTTGGATAGATCCTACAAGGACCTTTCCATACAAAAGATACCTCTGAATATATAATTTTCACCCTAGAAACCCTTAAACACTTTTGATACGCTGCTAATAAAAATGCTACAAACAAGAGAGGAACACACAGAACTTGTCACAGTCACTTAAACTTGTCTTCACAACCGCAGCATTCACGGAGCCCAGCATCTGCTTTGCTTTATCTTTTACCTCCTAGACAGAAGTGGAGATACCTGCTTCTGAAATCAGAAGGCTGGAACATCAGCCAAGTTTGTTCTTTATTGTGACTGCGGGGAAATAACGTAATGTATGACAACAGGAGCTTAATGATGAAAAATACACAAACAAACAGACCTCAGGAAGTACACAGCTCTGTCAACCTCTCTTCAGTGTTAAAAGGCATGTTTCCCTTTTAGTCTGTGGTTTTTAGGAGTTCTAACAGAAATGGATAATGCCAGCAATTTAGAATGCCAAACCAAAATTAGGTAGAGAACTGCATGTGTGAAGCTCTCAATTCCCTCTGTCTTCAAGAAAACTGTAAAAAACCCCACCGCAGATACAAATGAAGGAAAGGTTTCTTCAGGGGTTAGAAACTACAAAAACACATTTTGAGTCTCACTGAGGCAGGAGAAGGGACAAATGGTTTATTCAGTACTTGCATACAACAGTGGTAGGGACTTCTTGACTCCTGTTGCTAAAGACTCATCCTCTAACAAGTCAAAACGAATCCAGTGATAACAACAAAGAAAAGCAGCAGGCTTCTGCTGCTGAGAAGATCCAGCACATGCAAAGGAAGTGGCAGGCACATGCTTCTCCACTCTAATCCTCAATACCCAGTTGGGTCTCCAAAATGGGGTCACCTCAAGCACAAAGAAGGTTCACTCAATTTAGAAAGATCCAACTCTAGAATTTCAAAGAACCAATCTTGCAGATTGTCAGCAAAAAGATACTAGGCATCTGGTCACAGCTCAGATTATCAGTGATAAGGATTTTGTGCTGTCATTACATTAAAATTCACAAATCCAAGGTACGAAATCCTTACTTCCTTACTTGGAGAAAGAGTAAATTAAAACATCTACAGGCAAAAGCCTGGGAACGCTTTTTTCTGGAGGAAGCTTTTACAGGACACAAGTACCCAGCCCAGTTGTTGTTTGTCTTTAAATACAATCACAAGTTACTAGGCACACAGCAAGCACAGCAAAGCATACTTACTAGCAAGCTCTTTGCAGTCTGCATTAAAAGAAAGACACATGAAAGCAACATCCTGTGATATTTAGCAGCAAAACTAAGACCACCAAGTCTGGTCTCCCCAGGGAACAGAACAGTTCTACAACAGTCTTACAGCACTGCAGACAAAGTGCAAATGTCTCTCCATATTTGCAAAAAAAATACCACCTACCCTGTTTTTTTAAATTATCCATTAATGTCTGAGTGATGTTTGTGAGAGATGAAAGTGGCACACGTTCACTTGTCAATATACTTTCCAAAGCCTGTTAAGCAGACATTCAACAGAATTAAAAATTTGCTTAATTTTACCATAATAAAAATATAAATTAAGCCAACAATAGCTTGGACCATAGTTTTTCATCTGTATTTTGCCTTCACACATAATACAGAAAAGTCTGCCCTTTTTTTATTATTTTGACTTTTATCATGGAAGATGCCTTGGGGAAGTCAGAAGTCAAAATTAATTCCAGCCAATATGTTGTAAAAAAACAACCAAACCCCAAACACCTCAATTGTTTGCCTCGAGTAGCTTTAGGGAAAAAATAAAATATTTTGAACCATTTAAAAAAATTTAGCACTCTAACCTGACAATGCAGGTTTTTTTCTAATATTAAAGTATACTGGCTATTAAATGTTCACCTGTTTCTTCGTAGCAGGGTATTTGATATCAAGTATTAATTCCTTTGCTTCAGCTTCAATTAAATCTGCAAACAAAGACACAACCACAACTTCAATACATCTTTCTCAAATGCCTTATGAAGAGCAAGTCAACCTGCATCACAGTTCAGATGCACATGCTATCAAGATGAAGATACTATTACAGAAGTTGCCAAGCTTGGGGGAAATGACACAAAGTAACAGCTCTGTGACATCTCTTACTCCAAGTGTGTCTTTTGTAAGAAATACAAAATTACTGAGAGGAAGAGGGGTATCTAGACTGAAACGCTGAACTAGATTACGAAGCACAGTGGACTGGAAATGGATCATGTTTTATGGAAGCACTCAAAGTAGTGTTTATTCATGGCACACAAGGCTTATACTGGATTCTGGTACGAGACAAATTTAATCTGGTAGCTTATTAAAAAAAAAACAAAAACAAACACAAAACAACAAAACCCCAGCAAAATAACAAACCCCCAACCTACCTGAAGACTGTAACCCACAGCACATACAGCTGTCAGAATGCACCACAATCACCCCATGTTTGTACACTTCCAGGACAGATAACCCAAGAAGCATTTGATAACATACAATCTTTAGAAACTACACAAAAGAACCTACCTGGATCTGAGGTTTTAGCTTTGAGTAGGGCATTTAATTTCTTCACTAGGTGCATATCCTTCGCTCGCTCACTCTTTTTATCACTGAAGGACAAGAATTTTAATTGTATGAGTGAAGAGCATTAAAGGGAATGATTCAAAAACTTGTATTTTCTTAATTATTTATGCTACTTAAAAGTAACATCACATTAATGAAAATCAATTTAATACATACAAACCAATTAGACTATTACAGAGGACTATTCCCCTTGAAAATGAAAAACAGAATTGTTCTCTCTAAATAAAATACAATCAAAAAAAATATCTAAAAATTATAATGAAATTCCTTTAGTTATATAGGGCTTAGAAAGTCCTTACCTCAGTGCCAAATGGAAAGGTACATGGACAGTTTTTACACTTCCAGAGACTGGATCAACAAGGCATATCTGGTAAGTCTGGGGCTGCCATCCCTGACTGGTCACATTGTTTAGACCCATTATTTTATAACCAGGATACAGTAATCTGAAAAGAAAAAAAAATGGCCTTTAAAGAGAAGAACAAAATTATCAACCTTCCTATTCCACACACTAGATAAAAAGGTAACAAGTTTTATAAAGCTAAGATTTAACAATGGCTAAACACATTCTTAGGGAAAGACTGTAGAGTGATAAAATACGACAAAGTCCCCTTCTACAAAACAACAACAAGCTGCATTCAGTAAAAACACTGTGGGCAGCACAAAAGGTGCCTGTCAGCACCACTGGCACTTCTACCACTGGCATATCCACATATCACTTTACTGCAGCAGCACAGCCTGCTACCCATTTCTTACCTACAATATTTCCCCACATTGAAGGCTCCAACCCGAGGCCCTTGCTGTGTGCTCCACACTTCCAGAATGCCTCTCCTTGGAGCGTAGATCACAAGGAACTGAGCTACCCTGCTTGGACCCTGTGCATTTCCAAAAGGAGAAGAATCCATCTTCTCACTTTCCCTCTCCTGAAGGTCCTCTACAGTCTGTATCCAACCAACTTCTGCATCACGGTATCCTTGGTAAGAGAAGACAGAAGTTCATTAGTGTACGGCAATTAATACACTGCATAATCTACTAAACAGAATAAGGTTTTATTCATATGTTTTCATCATTAAAATGCATTTTTAAGGAGACAAAAATAATCATCTCTCTCTGCCGCATAAAATCTTCCTAAACAACAAAAGGCAGAAATGTTCTAATGACATCACTGAACTATGTAATGGTTTAGCAAGCAGAATTGAAGACTCCAAACCACAAGTGAAATATTAATGTATAAACCAAGTTTATAACAAGGTATATTATACTGAGAAGGTTGACAAGTATTCCCAACTCAATTCATGAGAAAAGGTATGATCCAAAACATTTAATTTAGCAGACATTTTCTTTAGAAAAAAAAAGAGGCACAAACTTCACATCTCAACAACCTCACTGGGGAAAGGCTGGCAAACTGCAAATATGTATCCACCTATCAAATAAACATTGGGACTCTAACAGTACTACCTACATAACATGAAGCTCTCGTAACAAAGAAAAAACACCAGAAAATATCAGAAAGAATAGATTATAACTAATAAGCTTCAAAATATGACTAAAAGGCACAGGGGAAACACAATTACTCCAGCTATTACACTGACAGTATGTCACTGAAGTAGCTACTATATTCATGACCACTAATCTTCTGAATTGGTTACGTGAAAGAGAGAAAAAAGAGCTAGAGATTTCCTACCTGTTCTTAAAACTTATTTTCCTCCTCATAAAAAGCTGCAAAATTGTGATTTTACAGAGGAAATAAAAATTGTAGTGGCATTAGATATAATCAAAATCTGAGAGCTTAACATCTGCCCTGTTTTACAAAAGGCCCTCAATTTAGAAGAGACTGAGGACTCCCTTCTTGCTCAATCTAACAAGCTGTATATCTTCTTACTCATTTTTCAAAATGTTTATTTTCTGAGCAGAATTAAAGAGGGTACTAGAGCTTATCAAAAGAAAGCATCTTGGAGGACAGAGCTAAAGCTCTTCCAAAAAATTGTTATGTTAAAAGCTTTCTCTTGGGAAACAGTCTCTGAAGATAAAAAATTAAGAAAAATCTATATAATACAAAAAGAAACAGACCAGATTTTAATAGGCCATATAAGTATCCCAGGGATTCACAATAATATCCTTATGGACTTTATATTACACCTGACTTGGGTTTGTAATAAAGCAACCTATTAAAGTTGTTGACAATTTAAGTCTGAACACAAGCCACAGTGTTCTGAAGAATATTGTTTGCTATACTAATATACACCATCGTACCTTTCCACATGCGAACTGCGAGTCCTCTTGTAACATCCAGTAGAATAACCCTTCCAAATTCATCTGTGACTGCTGCTAAAGTGTTACACGGGGAAAGACATATTCTTTCACCATGGCGACGGGAATCTGGAAGTCCAAACCTAAAAAAAAAATAGGCAAGCAAAACCACTAGATACCTCTTTTTCTTCAGAAATAGTTAACAGATATTTCTTTTTTTTAAGGTCACGTAAGGTACGGGTAAAATTAAGAGAAAATGATGAAAAAAGTTCTTGTGTTGCCTACTAGGATATATTATAGACCTGTGTAAGTCCTACTGAAAAATCAAAGTTCAGAAACAAGGGTAAGTGAGGGTCTTGTTATGCACTGTCAGGCAAGGATCTCAGAGCACTTGGTCATTTTATATGCCCTCTCTTATAGCTGAAGAGCCTTAAGAATAATTTTTAAAAAACAAGGGAAAACCACCAGGAATTTATTTAGTCTTTTATCAGCTTTCTTGACAACATTAGGTTACGGTCTGTTGTTCCCATTCTCCTCTCTCCACAATCAACAGGGAAACAGGATACCTCCTAGTTTTGTGAGGGGCCTTACACTATCATAATCAGCAAGCATTTTATGTGGCTTCTTTGAAGCACTTTGGTGATGAGCTTCAGGAGCGATATTTGTGTACTTATACTGTCATTAAACTGTGCACACTGTTCTTGTACAGCAGCAATGAACCCACACACTGGAATTGAAAGTTACGAGAAATGACTTGTCCAGAAGGATAAACTGAAATGAAACACAGCTTAAAATAAATGACCTGCAAACTATCACCACTCCTTCAAGTCAAGAAAAACAATCACCAATTATTTGCTTTTCAAAATAATTCAAACACATAAAAAGCACAAGAGATCTAAAGTAACTGAGAGTGAAAAAAGCTAACTTACCTCACTGCCAATGGGGTTGCAGGTTCCACTTTTGGTTTCTGTTTTTGGGCAGGTTCTTCTTCATGTTTACTCTTCCAACCAAGCCACCCACTTGCAATAGAAAACCAGATAAGCAGAATTACACTAATGGTTCCAAAAAATCCTCAAACTATTATGCAGCTATTACTAAAACAAACAAAAAAGGTAATTTATTTTATTACCTGGCAGCATTAAACAATGCTGAAGTCAGTTTACTTGCAACTGCTAAGGCAACATGAGACAGTAGTGGCTGTGAGCTACCCTGAAAGAAAGGAATAAAGGGCTTAGAAAGTCAAGAAATAGTCAGCTGTGAGCCACCCTGAAGTGAAGGAACAAAGCCTTTAGAAAGCCAAGAAATAGTTCTTACACTGAACTCAACTGCAGAATAGTTTTTCAGGCCTCCTATGGACTTTCAGCTCAGAAAGCATAGCTTTAAGACTCTGCAAAATTTTAATTCATTGCCCCCAGAAAAGCCATTCTGACATCTCTTTACCATTTCAAAATCCTCCTGCAAGTCACTTGTAGCTCAGTATGTTTGTCTGCAACAGAAGTTAAAAAAACCCTGTGTATGATTTATCATGGAGAGTTAGCTGGTGTATGGCTTTGGCATCCTTGCAAATATCAATATAAGCAGTTGATTCACAAACATATTGGAAAAGCAAGTACAAAAATCTGAATTCTAGCACGTTCAATCAACTTTCGATCCTGATAAGGACAGCACACACGTAGGTTCTGACTGTACAAGACACAGCTACACTGACATCCTTTTCCTGTAACACAACAGATGATGTAAATGTGCCACAGGTTAAGCATAAATTTCAGTTTTCCTCTAAAAGAAATCACTACAGGCCACGTGTGTACACAATCAAAGGCCAAAGACCTCCAAATATCCTTAAGATGCATGCTTACACAATAGCAACTTAATTTTTCAAAAAAAATTTGTCACTTATTTGGCAATAAAGTAAAAAATTTTTAACAATTAAGTTACTTGACTATCACATTCATTTTAAGACAGAAAATAAAAATTTTCATTAGCAGCTAGACATTACTATATTCACTCCAAATCATTCCAGTTTTAGAAGATCAAGTAGGGGAAATAAAATGAGCATAAGAATACTTCAGAAATATACAGAAAAAAGGATTAATTATTCAAAGTTTCAGCAAGTCAGCTTTGTAGTACATACCTCCAGGGCAAAAAAGAAACCAGTGAAAGGATTGGCTCCAACAGTAACATACTGAGACATAGCAGGTGGGCTGTTTTTTATGGCTGCATTATATCCTCCTATATTGGAGGCAGTCTTCATTTGATCAAAAGGACACAGTGTCATGATGCCTAACAAAAACATTAAAGTGAATGTCTTATACTTCCAGAACAAAGGCATGCAATTGCTATAGAAGCCTAAATACATTCCTGCCTTCTGGACTAACCAGCCACCATTCAGGGGGATGGGTGTAGGAACAGCTTTAACCACAGAAATTCCAAAGAACGCAGCAGAAATAATTTAATGTACTCAGGTTAATTATGAAGCTCAGTTCATTTGTTCGGGGAAGGGGGAGTGTCAAAAAAATCATGAGAGTTCAGTAGCAAAAATACATGTAGTAAACTCATTTCAGCTGTCTTGACAGCAGCCCTCTGACCTCTTACCTGCTTTTGTAGAAAGCGTGGAAGAGCTTACTGTCCCTCAGATCTGCCTATCTGACAAGAATCTAGGCTGAGGGGTAAAAGTCTTTGAGAGCCTACAAGTCAATTGGAATTTTTTGGAAAGGAGCAATCTCAAATTTTATTTTCTTAGTGTGCTAGACTCAGGAAAGACCCCTACCAGATGGTTCTTTGACCTGAGAGAAATGGGAATAAATGTATCTGATCTAGTCTCTCTCAGCTGCTTCTTACCAAACAACAAAAGGACAAGACAGTTACAGCTGTAACATCCTTTCTCCCCTCAAGTGGAGAAGGAAGGCTCAATCAGACTAGAAAAGAATGTAAAATGTATTTTTGATAATGGTTAATGAGATCATTCACTATGACAGCCTTCTTCCAGTATTTATTTCTATGCAACCAGTACCACAATGCGCTCTCAACCCAAATTTAACAGTAGGAAAGCATTCATTTCATTTATTTAGATACTTGAAATTAAACAGAAATGCTTACCAATACTAGCATGGTCAACAATCGTATCCACATCTTGCAAACCCCATTTCTTATAAGCTAATGGTGGAGGCTGAACATTCTCATTGCCAGATGCTGCAGCTGACAAAAGTTGATAAAACACAAAAAAATTTCTACTGAGTGGAAGACAAAGGAATAGCATAACAGAGGGGAAAACCCCTGTTGCAATCTGAAGACACAAAATAACATAGTTTTAAGTTAACATACATTTAAACACCTGCTGAGCTAAAATGGCTTTTTGAAATATTTGCCTCCATGAAATTAAAAGATTTAAAAAAAAATTAATTGAATAGAACTGCACATGATATTCCATCACAACTATATCTCGTACTTGCTAAGAGCTTTGTTTCGTGAGTTATTTATGGTATAATATTCTGTACAATTTTAAAAAGCAACTACAATTTATTTCTGTGGTCTGGGCATGTTTAAATGCAAACTCCTCTGCCCAAGTACTTGCAAAGTCAGCACGTTCATTAGATGTGTAACAGGGAGAGGTAAGAACAGTGGTAAAACTAAACGAATGACTGACACTTTCAAAATACCTATAACCACAAACACAGGTGATCAAGAATGGAGGAAGATACAGCACTCCAGCTGCAGATATTGCAACAAGCTTTAAGTGCTTCTCTGCAAATGGTGATCTCTCACTGAAAAAGCAGAGTGTGTCTTGGTTGTTAAAGTAGATAGGTGGGTATTTCTCATTACAGTCTGTTCTCTTTTGTATTTGTTGCATGATTCACAGAATATCAGGTTTTAAATTTCTGGTTTTGAAGAGTTTTGTCTTCTCTCATATTTTCATGGAAGCACTACCTTTCCATTAAGAAGGACACACATTATAACACAGACCCAGGGAATGATTTAGCAGGGCAGATCAGGATCTGAGAAACCAGATGTCTAGGGAAGAATATTCTAAGAAGGACACATATTTGATGCTTCCTCTAAAACAGCTTCTGAAGACAAAAAGAAGTAAGCTCGAAGCACCGAGTAAACCTCCACAGCTTTCTGCACTAATTTGTCCATTTCCCTCTGAGCTCAAGCACACCTTTGGCATCCACATCAACCTCAAAGGCAAAGAATTCCACAATTCAACCTCACACTTCACAAACATGCCTTTATTTTGAATTTACTATCACCTAGTTTCATTTCATGCCACTTTGCCTTGAACTGAAAGAAAAAGCGAGCAATTTGTAACTACTGGCCATCCCCACATGATTCAGAGAAGAGCTGTTTCACCACAGCCACATTTCTCAGTTTTTTACCACTCATCTCTTCTATGTAAGACTCAAGCCTTAGTTTAAGACTGCTGCTGTCCAAATAGCTCCTAATGCTCTCATGCTGGCAGCTCCATTGTGCTTCCCACCTACGCTCAGCCTCGTGATTGTCTGCTGATGTGACTTGCTGGAGAGGAAACAAGAACCTCACAAATCTGAAGTTCAATGAGAACAACCATCAGGAAATTCAGGAGAACAATTTAGCAACAGCACTTGTTTAATCATTTATCTTGCAGAATTGTAATAGCACCATACCTGTGCCATCTACCACACTGTACCGTCACTTAGTTCTCCTCTCACTGACCTGTTTCCAAATTAGAGTATGAACAAGGACTGTACTAAAGGAACACAATCAAAGTCTGCACAATCAAACCAGGTATCCAAAGCTCTTAGACATGAACACAAAGAGCAGTGATCTTTACTGAAATCATGACAGCATTATCACTTCTAATGAAGTCCTTACTGGGAAGAAGAGCATTCCACTGACACAGTGAAGTCAGCACCATGACATGCTAAGAAGCACCTTAGCAGTATGCTGTGGGTTAATGACTGACGGCAGCTAAGCACCACACAGCCACTCGCTCACTTCCTCCTATGGGGATGAGGAAGAGAGTCAGAAGAGCAAAAGGGAGAACACTTGTGAGTTGAGGTAAAGATGGCATGCAAACAAAGCAAAATAATTTTCTTCACTACTTCCCATCAGCAAGCAGATATTTAGGCATTTCCAGGAAAGCAAGGCTTCATCACATGTAACAGTTACTTGGGAAGTCAAATCCCATAGCTCTGAAGGTTCCCCCTTTCTCCTTCTCTTCTCCCAGCTTTTATTACCTGGCACATCATCATATAGTATAGGATATCTCTTTGGTCAGTTGGGGTCAGCTGTCCCAGCTGTGTCCCCTCCCAGTTTCTGGTGAACCCCACTGTCAGGGCAGTGTGAGAAACCAAAAAAGCCTTGACACTGTGTAAGTGCTGTTCTGCAACAGCTAAAACATTGGCATGTTACCAGTGCTGTTTTCATCACAAATCCAAAACTCAGCCCCATACAAGCAACTAAAAGGAACATTAACTCTATCCCAGCCAGAAACAGTGTACAATGTTATGGTGAGCATGTACAAGGCAGTCAAAACTACTTGGACAACTTGGGCTCTTTCGGTAAAGGACGAAAAAGGAACATTTGCAGTAGATGTCAAGCATAGATGGACAAGCAAGGAAGACCTAAATTCAACCCTGAATTGATAATTAACCTAAATAAATTTCATCTACCATATGGTACTATTCACAGAGTCAAAAATAAACACCTCCTCTTAAACGTACCTCTCGCTACCTGATTGCGACACGCACGAAGGGACTGGAAGAGGCTAAAACCATCAATTGTCACAATTGCTGCTGGGTACAAGATACTTAGCTCTTCATTCTGTGGAAAAAATAAGAGAAGAGAGACAAAAAATACATCACTCTTACTGTTGGAACAGCTTATTTTCTAGCATTTTATACTATTAACTACACAAAGATGAGGATTACATCCAGAGAGTTAATATCTAACAAGCCACAGGCAACAGACTAAGGCAAAACTACAGAAATTCAGTATTAAACTGTCCAAAAAATATTTAGGCACATAGTTTTATATTTTTATCTTCTTTCAATAACTTGTTTGCTTCATATATTTTACGGCTTAGGAAGTAAACACATAAGTTACAGCAGCTTGTGAAGGCCATGGAAAAACAGGTTCCTCTAGGGTGCAAGAGCCAAATTCTGAAACTGGACTGACTAGCCACTGAATTACCACTTGGGCACACAGATGCTAATCTGCTGATACAAACAGAAGACTCAAATTCCTTAATGCTTCTGTATTTTAAAGCTGATCCCAAAAACATCATGCTAAGTCACATGAGCATTTGTACAAAGCAAACTTGAAAATTTCCATAACTTCATTAATTTTCTGCATAAAACAAGCCAATTCAGCCAAGGGCAAAGAAAGCTGCATAGATGGACAACTAGCCTGAGCTCTGCAGTACCTTCTCTGCAGGAAATACTCAGAATGACTCACAGGTTCCTAGCCCTTTATTTTTTAATTTTCAGCCATCTTCTCTGTGAAATAATTAAGGTAAGTTCTTATGAACAAGTACACATAGCTCTTGGCAGCTGTCACATAACATTTTCTCCCTCCATCAATGCATTATTGCACTTTGTGCTCACAGATGAATAAACAGAAAATGAATGAAGGATTCCTTTGCAAGGCTACTACAAAGAAAAATACCCCAAAAAATAAAGACATTCTGAATCCTCAAACTATACAGGCATGTATCATAGAAGAAGAAATCAAGAGTCTCTTGTTCTAAGGAACTGTCCATCCCATCAAAAACTGGTAAAGGACACAGAGGATTCACAGAGAAGACTCCCTTCCATACCCCATAACACTGCCACTTCGCTTTTGAAATAATCTGACAAAACCTGTTCTGTGACACCAGGATGTCTGGGAATTTCATAGGTTCTGCACTTTAGCTGTAGGACAGGATCCTCATTCAAAAGTTGTGCAAGAAGCAGTACTCCACTCTAGAAGAAAAAGAATAATAAGCATGAATGTTTCTGACCCCTTTCTTAGGGAAGGCAAAAAGCACTGTCTGCAGAAACAGAAGTTTAAAATACACAGATGTTTATGACACCATCTTGCTCCCGGCCTGCCACGCTGAGGAACATACCTCAGTGTAAAAACGAACATAGCCAGAAGTGAAGCCAACCACAATGCAGGTCCAGTCAGGGCGGCCCGTGGAACTCCTGTGTCACAAAGACAGACTGGAAGTTAAAAACCAATCCTGTTCTAAACTATTCATGTATCAAAGTGTAGTGTAAAGAGACTAGTGATGCATATACATATCAATCCTTACCTCTTCTGACTTGCCAATGGAATACACAGTACACTACTCACACATTCACTAGAAACAGAAAGATAAAATTAATGGGGTTTTCTCCTGTTTTGCAATTTTACTCTACACAAGAGGTCTTGCCAAGTCAGCATTTTTAATTATTTCATACTATATTAATGCAGCAAATGATATATATTCATAGTAAGAAGCAAAAAAAGTCCATTTCAATGACATTTTCAATTACAAGTTCAAGAACGTCTGAGTAGATTGCATGAGTGCTAATTACACCTTGCTAATGCTGTCTTTCATAAATCAGACTGATTATTCTGTCAGTACAGTTCAGCAGATTCCAGTTAAATTTCATGTATCTAAGGGTAAATAACTTTTTCTGATCTATAATGACACAACAAGAACAATCACTTTTTTTTTTTTTTAAAAAATTCAACGAAACTATACTTATCAAAATAAGGGGTTTTTAATACATTATGCAATTAGGTAGACTTTACATCCAATGCATTTCACTGCCTTATAATTTGAGAGCATTTTTTGCAGTGCTAATATGGTCTTCCCAGATAATGCAATAACCAAGCATGCTCAATGCACGACAGGCAAAGCATGCAGAAGGCAAGCAGGTTTACTTGTTACCATGGTATAAAGTTTTACACTGTCTGGGGAAACAGAAGCAGTACAAAGGTTTTATGAAACAACATATACATTCAAGATGACACCCCAAGCAGCACTTAAAGCATAAATGCCCACATTGCTGTTTATTATTTGTATTTCAGGTCACCTCCGATCCCCAGGGATAAGCAGGCTAGACAACTGGAGAAAGCTTTCTAAATGCAAGTCTGAGTTGCAATTTTGTTACATCCTCAAAGCAACATTATTTATCTCAGTGAAATCTCATCTACCAATAGCAAAGCTTAGCCACCACAGAACGTTGTAGGCAACTTTGGGGAAAGAAAAAAAGAAAAAAAAAACAAAACCAACCAAAAAAAAGTTAAGTCTTCTGACAATCTGATAGTAATTGACATATTTACACTCCCACAGAAAAATAAAAATAAATGAAAATGTAGTGAATATAACTGTGCTTATCTATAGAGAGCTACTTGTTCAGAATGGAAGGAAGTGTCCCCCAGGGCTGTAACAGCAGTGAAAAAACCCTCTCAAACAGAATTTTATTTTTTTTTTAACAAAAGATGTCAGGGTATTGCAGTGGTAGCATGGGAGGAAAAAAACCCACAAATTCAAAGACGCACATAGATAACAGTTCAAATGTGTAGCAGCAGCAGTTTTATAAAAGGGTTATGAATTTTACAGATTGAAGAGAAGCTGATTAAGTCAACACCTGCAGCACAACAGAAGGTTGAAGCCAATAGGGAGCACATTCAAAGGCAAACAGCAACTCAGGGCTGCAAACATAATAACAAAGTGCAAAATCTTCTTCCATATCGGAGATTCAAGAGTGGGTCTTTCTGGTTGTTTGAAGAGAGACTAAGCAAAAATATTGTATAAATATCAAACATATGATCAAAGCAAATTTTCCAATGACTTAGAGCCCAAACCCATTTCTTGATCAGAGAGATGACATTATAATTCCTTGAGGTTTTGAAAATGAAGAGAAGTATTTCTAAAACAACATCATATATTTCCATTTGCAACACCCCCAACAAAATTTCTTCTCTACTATCAAAGTAGATTTTTCAAAAATGGTACTTTTTTCCCCTCCTACTAGAACAAGAACTTACAGAAAGCATGATAACCCAGATTTCTTAAAATGCCTAAAGTATACACAAATACACTGATCTGCACAGAGAACATTTCTTTTCATTTGTATGAACTTGTCCTGAGATATCTCACAATGCATGAGTGACCTTTGCAGACAGTGTTTCTGATCACCCAGGTTACTTTATGCGTGTTTCCAACAATAAAATACATAAGACCACAAATGCACTCAGACAAAAGGGGGGGAAAAAAAAGTACAAGCACAAAGCATTTTACTAATTACTAAACATGAAAATAACATTTTAGTCACAGCTGCATTTCAATACCTACCCTTCTTCAACATTCAGAGAGCCACTCCAGCCAACAGCATATTGCATTTCCTCTTTCCCCTTGTCACTGTGCTTCCATTTAGCTGCCATTAAGAATAAAGACACCATCTATAGAACTGTAATGTTTTGCACCTCACAGTCCTTATCTTCTGTACAATACATCCTACCACACTTAGATTAAGTACCAATTACAAACCCTGAAAATCAANATCTTCTGTACAATACATCCTACCACACTTAGTACCAACTACAAACCCTGAAAATCATAAAAGTAATAAGACATTCTTAGTGACTTTTCTAACGTACTAATGTTTTCTTATAAATTTACATGGAACAGCCCACCGCTAAAATTTTGAAATGCCTAGTTCTGTTTAAAGATATTTATACAGTAACATGTCCATCAAATTTTATATGATTCAATTCCTGAAATAGGGATCTTTAGGGAAGAAGTACTAAGCAAGGACAAGCTCCTGGGAACGTGACTGAAGATGAGCTTAAACAAATACAAAATTTTAATCTAATTGTCAAGAAGGACTTAAGAATCCCACATTAAATCTGACAATACTTAATCATTGCATCATAATTCAAGGTTAGAAAACCCTTTGTTATTCACAGGGTGCTACTACAGCTGACAATTGATTGTTGAATCATCTCCCAGATGCCAATGGATAGCCAAAATCACATTGGTGTTGTGTGTCATTTGTCTGACACTTAAAACCTGACACACGGGGACACTTCTGCCACTGTGTGGTACAGCTGCCACTGTGCAGTTCAGCAGAGGCAGTTCTCCAGCAGAGTGCACTAAATCACTTCTTTGTGCTTGATGCAATAAGAACTTTTTAAGTAGTACTGCTACCTTTTCATTTTTGCTGACAAATTAGCAACTTGTCTACACTGGGCTTGGAACACACAACGTTGCAGGGAATGACAACGCAGGATGACAACTCCATGCAATCTGCCCAGTTATGCAACTCTGAGCTTCAACAGCCAATTTTTGGTCTAATATTGCCCTTACAAGGAGGTTTCTCTTCATCATGCTCAGGTGCCACCAAATGCAGCAGTTAATAGCACCAGCACCCCAGACAATAGCACATGTAAACAGCAGCTGGGGGTCCCTTTAAAAGTTCCCAGAGCCCTACTTTGGAGTAAAATATAAAGCCACCCATTGTTCAAGATGGAGAAGAATTTTCTATCAGAGGTGGAACTCTCAAAAGCAAGTCACAGTAATACTCCCTCCTCCAAGTGACAATGGCTCGGGTGGGTCATTTTGTCCAAGGGAAAATTAAAATAAGGTCAAGTATTTCTTAATGGCTAAAACTAACACAAAAGCTTTGTTTTACTTATTGAGCAAAATTAATGCCTGAGATGCTTAAAGATATTGACAACTGGGTAGTTATAGTACAAACGAATTATACATGGTAAAAAATTTCTCTGTCAAAATATAGCTGAGAAGCAGAGACAAAACAACTTACTTGCCAAACAATAGCTAGAAAATGCATGGTGTGTACTACAGCTCTCCAAAGTTACTGAAGTCATGACTTGGGGGATAAGTAGATGGGGGTGGGGGAAACAAATCTTGCCCTGGTTACTGTAAAGTGTACTAGCACACCTACTTAGCAGCAGGTATACTTACGCACTAGAAAGACTGCTTTCTGTTCATTAGCTATTACCATCAGGTCATTTGTTGGTGACAAGGATAACACACAGTCCTGAAGCCAATAATTTCTCTGGTTCTTGGAATTAGATTCCTCTTCTTCCTACAGGTAAAGCTTTAGTCAATGTATGCAGTAATTTTTAAATGCAGCAGAACTTGCAAAATTCACAACAATAATTTGGCTTGGCCTCCATACCAGCACTAAATGGACTAATACTTACCATGTCACACAACTACACCTTGCATGAGAAGTCATGAGAAAAGCACTGACCCTGCACTAATTCTGTGTGTTTACAAAACAGGAAAAAAAAGAAGTATTCATCACTAGCTCTACTCCTCAAAATCTTCTCCTTTCAAAGAGACACTAGGAGAATGAGATTTAAAGTTTTACAGTTATTGATTAAAGACTGGAGAGAATCTCTTGACTTGTTCTCATTACAGTCCATACCCAAAATTAACAATTTATCCAACCTCACACACTGACCAGCCTAAATTAAATACATGCATATAGGAAGAAGGTAATTAAGCTGATATTCATACTAAGGCCTCACGATAACATGCAACAGGTATCAGGTCCCATCCACACAGAACTTCACAATGAAACAAATCCCAACTAAGTGGTGTCAAGTTTTAAGGGTATAACGATGGCTAAGTAAAAACTTAGATACCATCCTCACGCATGAAAGCAAAAAAATTGCATCTTTTTACCTGGGAGCAACAAGCCAAATATTTGCTTGTGGAACACAGTAGCTCCTGCTACCCACAGTTCAAAGGCAGGCAATAGTATGTTTTGAGTGAAGTGCTACATCGGAGTTGATCCTTACATCCATCCTTCTACCCTGATCACAGAAACACACATTCCCCTTGTCCACAGACTCATAGCCACATATTCAATCCTATGTCCTATCTCTCCAAAACACTACTCCATCCTCTAGAATCTCAAAGCAGCTATGCACAAATAAAAAACCCAACAACTTCAGTGAGATCATTTTCTGATCCACACTATTTATTCTGTTATAATAAAGTTGCACCTGCTTGAAAATACACAAATTTGCTCCCAGCAGAAAAATAAACACCAAACTGTAAGAAGAATTTGCATATCATGCTCTTAATCAGCTATTCATTGTATTTAGTTCCTTTCATAAGGTTGTACCATAAAAATGGTCACTGTGCACAGAGGAATACCCTGTATATGAATCATAAAGTCTACATTAGTACACTTCAAACATTCTGCTAACTACCTTTGTTTACACTCTCAATTTGTGCAAGAGGAGAAGCTATTTTCATGTCATTTTTGTCTGCTGATGGGTGTCAAGTTCCATAGCAACAGTTACTCCCTATTTACAGGTATTTTTCAAGACTTTCCAAAAAGACAGTGAAGGTGTCTCAGATATTCATGACAACTTTAACTCCTTCTGACAGAGATAAATGCATTATGTGCAAACACACACAAACAAAACCCAAACAAAAGCCTTGTTCTAATTTTTAATGGCATGATTTTCAAACTGAGGAAAAAGAAACAGAAATGAAAGGCTTGTTTCAAGATTAAAAGGAATTAAAATTGTATTTATGACAGAAAATTTCAAGTTCTCTGTAAACATAAAGAACTTGAAATCCAAAGACATAAAATATGACCATCTTATATTAGTAACAAAAATAAGCTGAGGGTTAAAACAGGAAAAGCACTGAGCTTGTCAAAACAAATTACTTAAAGGTGAAAAACAGAATTATTACAATCAGCATTTAAGAAAAGACATCAGCAGCATCATTCCTACAACACAGCTAATCAGTTCCACAAAAGGACAGCTTATGAAAAAAACCCAAACCTTTTTTCCACTTTCAACTCAGAAGTTGCTATTTTCCATGAAATAGATACTTGTCCAAGGGACAAGTAGTTCCACGAAACAATTACTTTTTTTGCCTACTATAATACAAATCAGGAGTTAAAAGCCTTATCAAGGGAATTTATTGTTACATTATACTAATAATTCTCAACTCTGTGCTAGACTCACGCTCTCATTTTGCTGTGTGTTCAGACACACAGACTGACATATTTACATGCACCCAGAACAACCTGTTTGTTGGGTGAGTTTGACCTGGAATCACCAGTGACTTTAGAGAAAAACATGCAAGTAGAGGATGCAATGTTTAATAAGTGTGTGAATTACCTGGCAGAAGAGTGTGACAATTTAGGAGTGGAAATTTAAACAATTTCAATTTAGCAACACCTGCTGCTTCTATCAAATCACAGCATAAAGTAAAAAAACAAGCATTTGTTCTCCTCATTCAGGAAATGATACACATTACAGCACATCTAGCAAAGATGTGGCCTGAGAAACACACTCATTTCATGGCAATTACAGAGGAGTTGAGTATCAATCCTATTTAAAAGTTTTTATACTCCTGTCATTCTCGACATCAGTGTCAGTGATTCATCCCTGGGAGACACCATGCTCATTTCAACTTGTCACCTCAGCTGAAATATCTGTTTCCCTGCCGAAATAAGTAGTCACAAGGATACTGCCCAACTCCTTGGGCATAATTCCTGCCCACTGACACGATGAGAGCAGATAAGAGCATTTTGTTAGCACGGTGAGGTCTGGATTCCTCATTCTACCCCATGAGCTCTTAGAGGGATTTAATCAAGCAATTCTGTTGAGATGACTCATTCAGCTGCAAAGGATTTCTACACAGACAGCTTCCCTAACATCTCAAGTCAGCAGGTAGCTAGAAGTCTCAGCCTTACAAACCATCAACAGACCAGCCATGCTGCTGGTAGCTGAACTAGTTGGGCAGAGGAATGTTTTTCCCCTTTAAAGAGCAACTATGCTGTTCCATCCCACATCTGTAGCTTAGTCCCTCCTATAACACCATCCACATATGACAACATAAAAACAGCACTACATGATCTTTAGGAAGATGTCTGTGCCAGTGGTTCCTGATTGAGTAGCTTTTGATTTTTATTAATTCATGAGAGATTATTATAACTTCACTGCCATGCCCCACTGTCTCTGGCTAGCTATAGGACAAAAGAGATGCCTCCAGCTCCAGCAGCACAGAAAGATGTAGTGTTTCTCACTCTAGTGAGAAAAAAGCCTACAAAATACAAGAATACCACAATAGGTAACATCCAAGCTATATTTAGAAACAATTACAGGAGCAAGGGACAAAAAGAGCAATCACACATAAAACACAGGTCAAGATGCTTCTTGCCTAGGTGATTGCTATACAGGAGGGAAAAAAAAACCATCACACACACAAACCTCTGGAAAAGTTTCTAGAATGGGCAAGTTAGCAATGAAAACTCATTCATATGAACTTACAGGTTCTTGCAATTCTGCTTCATCCCAGGCTCCCCAGCCACCATCTTCCCAGCTTGTTGATTTGCCTGCTTAAATTGGAAAAAAGACTTGTAACATGAATACAGCATAGGCAACAACAACAACAAAAATAATCACAATTAAGAGGACTGCTGGTGGTCATTTTTCTTTCCCCAACAATGCATTATAGCTTTGTTTATAGCAGATACTGCTATAAACTGCCAGAAAGAACCCTGAAGTTATACAAAAGGCTGTTTTATTTCTCTGTATTTTATTTACTTCCATTTCTGACACTTACAGCAAACAGTGCTTGGTACAACACATCACTAATCTTTCAACAGGGCCTTTCTGCACTTAATTAGAAAAAATTATTCAATTAAATTTGCGTTGTCTCAGTTTTCGGACATTTCAAGAGGGCCAAGATCTATTTGTAGTTTTATATTGTAAGCTGAAGTGAAGAGTGAGTGCAAAGGGAAGCCTATGTGTCCACTTGACAAAAACCCTCTCCAGCAGGTACAGAGAGCTAAAGCCTCACTGAAAAATCTAAGCTTTAGCTTGATTTATCTAATTCCTACTACTCCAAAGACAAGAAGAGCCCCATCTTGTACATATTACACAGCCACAGAGGGAAAAGGGTCAACAGACTCCCTCCAGCCCCTTGGAAGTTTATGTATATGCCCCCAGACACTTTACTAAGAGAACCTATAACACACCACAAGAACCACATACGCGCCATTTTATGAGACAGTATTTCTATACATATCTTCCTTTTCATAATGTAGCTTTTCATTTGGTTTAAGCCAATTACAGGTCCAGCCAATAGCAACATAAGTTCATTTTACAAGGGAATGACAGTACATGGAAATTCATCTGTGACCACAAAACATCTGAGCCCAGAATAATGCAGACTCCATCACCAAAGCAAAGAAAAAGCTCAAGGTATGGCCTCTGAGGAGAAAATGAGCACAAGTTCCTTGGCTATTCAAGTCTTAGCAAGACAAGACAGAGGAAAATTAATGAGACACTGATCAGTTTCAATTATGTCATTCAGAAACCTCAGAGAAATGACAACCTTACAAAATACCTCCAACACGTGAGAAAAGAGATTCATAGAGACAGACCTCCTTCTCAGATGTCTTACAAGAGTGAATGCAGAAGCCTTATTAAAAATCTGAAATATTTTCACCTAAAGATACAGAATTTGATGTGAATTTAACAGCCACTGGCATTTAGTAGTAGCCGATATACAAGTCTCAAACACCACCATTATTGGGACCCTCAATAAATCAATGAGTGCCACTGCAGTCTAGCAGGAAGGCCATGCTGGACTTCCATCCAGCATGCACTACTGTGAAATCTGAAGCAGTAACACCAGTAAGACTTCAAGAGTTTTTCCATTATCTAATGTCGTGGTTAATTTGATCTTAAGAAGTTTAAATATGTCTCAAATTAGTTTAAATTTAGTTTTAAGCAAGGAAGATTTTACCATTTTGGATGGTCAAACAGTACAGACAAAAAGGTTTGTATCAAGGCCACTCCAATTTTATTTGGTTTCAAAACTCTAGCTCCTTTACCACCAAGGAGGGAGAAGCAAAAGTGTACAGTACAATGAAACAGAAATGTGTTTTTTGTCTTTTTAGGTAGATTTTAAAACTTCTATATGACTGATGAAGACAAAAATCTTTGAAAAAAATCCTTGGAAAAAATATTTTAGCGTAAGAAACAAAACTTTCTACCAATGCTGTTGAGAACAGCACGACAGTATTTCACAAGACTGTAGAAGACAAAATGCCCACTCCATGAATAACCTTTGTAAAATTGAAAGGTCTGTAGCATTTACAAACTGGGTGANACTACATGATCTTTAGGAAGATGTCTGTGCCAGTGGTTCCTGATTGAGTAGCTTTTGATTTTTATTAATTCATGAGAGATTATTATAACTTCATTGCCATGCCCCACTGTCTCTGGCTAGCTATAGGACAAAAGAGATGCCTCCAGCTCCAGCAGCACAGAAAGATGTAGTGTTTCTCACTCTAGTGAGAAAAAAGCCTACAAAATACAAGAATACCACAATAGGTAACATCCAAGCTATATTTAGAAACAATTACAGGAGCAAGGGACAAAAAGAGCAATCACACATAAAACACAGGTCAAGATGCTTCTTGCCTAGGTGATTGCTATATAGGAGGGAAAAAAAAACATTACACACACAAACCTGTGGAAAAGTTTCTAGAATAGGCAAGTTAGCAATGAAAACTCATTTATATGAACTTACAGGTTCTTGCAATTCTGCTTCATCCCAGGCTCCCCAGCCACCATCTTCCCAGCTTGTTGATTTGCCTGCTTAAATTGGAAAAAAGACTTGTAACATGAATACAGCATAGGCAACAACAACAACAAAAATAATCACAATTAAGAGGACTGCTGGTGGTCATTTTTCTTTCCCCAACAATGCATTATAGCTTTGTTTATAGCAGATACTGCTATAAACTGCTTTATTTCTCTGTATTTTATTTACTTCCATTTCTGACACTTAGAGCAAACAGTGCTTGGTACAACACATCACTAATCTTTCAACAGGGCCTTTCTGCACTTAATTAGAAAAAATTATTCAATTAAATTTGCGTTGTCTCAGTTTTCGGACATTTCAAGAGGGCCAAGATCTATTTGTAGTTTTATATTGTAAGCTGAAGTGAAGAGTGAGTGCAAAGGGAAGCCTATGTGTCCACTTGACAAAAACCCTCTCCAGAAGGTACAGAGATCTAAAGCCTCACTGCAAAACATAAGCTTTAGCTTGATTTATCTAATTCTTACTACTCCAAAGACAAGAAGAGCCCCATCTTGTACATATTACACAGCCACAGAGGGAAAAGGGACAACACGCTCCCTCCAGCCCCTCAGAAGTTTATGTATATGCCCCCAGACACTTTACTAAGAGAACCTATAACACACCACAAGAACCACATACGCGCCATTTTATGAGACAGTATTTCTATACATATCTTCCTTTTCATAATGTAGCTTTTCATTTGGTTTAAGCCAATTACAGGTCCAGCCAATAGCAACATAAGTTCATTTTACAAGGGAATGACAGTACATGGAAATTCATCTGTGACCACAAAACATCTGAGCCCAGAATAATGCAGACTCCATCACCAAAGCAAAGAAAAAGCTCAAGGTATGGCCTCTGAGGAGAAAATGAGCACAAGTTCCTTGGCTATTCAAGTCTTAGCAAGACAAGACAGACGAAAATTAATGAGACAATGATCAGTTTCAATTATGTCATTCAGAAACCTCAGAGAAATGACAACCTTACAAAATACCTCCAACACGTGAGAAAAGAGATTCATAGAGACAGACCTCCTTCTCAGATGTCTTACAAGAGTGAATGCAGAAGCCTTATTAAAAATCTGAAATATTTTCACCTAAAGATACAGAATTTGATGTGAATTTAACAGCCACTGGCATTTAGTAGTAGCCGATATACAAGTCTCAAACACCACCATTATTGGGACCCTCAATAAATCAATGAGTGCCACTGCAGTCTAGCAGGAAGGCCATGCTGGACTTCCATCCAGCATGCACTACTGTGAAATCTGAAGCAGTAACACCAGTAAGACTTCAAGAGTTTTTCATTATCTAATGTCATGGCTAATTTGACCTTAAGAAGTTTAAATATGTCTCAAATTAGTTTAAATTTAGTTTTAAGCAAGGAAGATTTTACCATTTTGGATGGTCAAACAGTACAGACAAAAAGGTTTGTATCAAGGCCACTCCAATTTTATTTGGTTTCAAAACTCTAGTTCCTTTACCACCAAGCAAGGAGAAGCAAAACAGTGTACAGTACAACAAAACAGAAATGTGGTTTTTGTCTTTTTAGGCAGATTTTAAAACTTCTATATGACTGATGAAGACAAAAATCTTTGAAAAAAATCCTTGGAAAAAATATTTTAGCGTAAGAAACAAAACTTTCTACCAATGCTGTTGAGAACAGCACGACAGTATTTCACAAGACTGTAGAAGACAAAATGCCCACTCCATGAATAACCTTTGTAAAATTGAAAGGTCTGTAGCATTTACAAACTGGGTGAGTCAGACAGTTTTACTGCATCATCATCAATACAGATGTAACCGCACGGTTATTTCAGGCATAACTATATCAGCAACAAGCTTCCAAGGGTCACAGTCTCATCCTGTATTTGAGGTTGAAAATTTTCCAGTGTAAAAATATAAACATATAAAGGAGAATTATGGTAAATACTGTTGAATATAAACCACAAGAAGAAAACTGTAGCTAACTTCAATGTTCAGTTTAAGACACCTAATAAAACTCTATTTCTGTTTGCATTTTATTATCTCAAAAGGCAACAAAATCTCCTTCCTATAAAGCTCACGAAGGAAAGAGATCTGTCAGCAAGCCACAGTCCAGAGAGAAACATAACCATATCCAAGGAATACAGCCAGGTGCCAATGCCAGCCCTAGGGCACCGAGCAGACCAACGTGCCCAAGAAACATCAGCCACTTCAGTTCTGAGACTGAACACCCACAACATCAAACTTCACCTGTGAGGATTCTCACTGCCTCTTTGAGAACAGCTGCACTTTCATGGTGGTTGTCATCTTCCTTGGGTGATACTAAGTCAGCCGAAAAAGATGGGAAAATTACGCAACGGTGAGTCACCATTCCACTGACAAAACTGCAGAGAGCTTTTGGAGCTGTGACCTGCTCTGCAAAGCCAGCACCTCCTCCAGCTTACCAGGGTTCACAAGCTTGCTCCTTCATGTCCATCCTCCACATCCTACAGAACTGTCCCTGCATGTGCTATCATATGTATTTCTCAAGTCTCTGCATCCATTCTTTCCTTTCTTCCATACATTGTTTCCCTTTTTTAAGAAGAAATGAAATTACAACTGATTTCTTACTCATAGTATTTTGATACTTCACCTACGCAATGGCTACTGAAGCAAGGTATTAAGCAACAGACAACTATCTCTGGAACAATGGACAGAGAAGGCACAGGAACTCAAAGCACACAGTTATTCACCTGTGCCAAGGAATTACAAAATATTCCGTGGACACTGTCAGCTTGCAGAGACTTTCCCATTCACCAGCACTTGATAAGGTCAGTCAAGTGAGAGATGGTACAGGGTCCAAGTTCTGATACAATGAAGACTAAGAAATACCCCACAATTACCTTTAGTAACATTACAGATCTGAACTAGCAATTGTAGAATGTAACATATTATCTAGAAATCAATACCTAAACAAGCCCTAAAAAATTCTTCACTTGCAGCATGCCCATTTTTCCAGTCCCCCTTTTGGGGGGTAAAAAAAAAACCAAACTAAAAAAAATTAAATTTTCCTACACAAATCTATTTGTATTTCATCTCTACCTCTGACTAGTAGTAAATGTCTTACAAACAGTTCTCCCTACTGGGATAAAGCAGCAGCTTTATCTGCTTAAAGGTGAAAACCAGAATGATTAAAACCAGCATTTAAGAAAGACATATTCCAGATTTTGCTTTACTGCAGCAATTGCAAAAATAAAAGTCCATTCTACTGGGTCTACAAGAACCACTTAATCCTTTAATTTGAAGCACACAGCACTAAACCTACATCAGCACATTTGAAACTTTTAAACATTGCACATGTGCAACACTTGTGTTAAAACAGAAGAAAATTCATTTCAAGCATGTTTATCAAAAACTTAGTACTCACAAGAACAATTTCTACTGATAAGCATGTTTTGTTTAAAAGACGAGGACAGAGGAGAGAGAAACAATAGCAACTGATCTAAACCAATGAGGTCCAACTGGCATTTTACAGGTCAAACTCACAATGAAAGATGATTTTACTCAGTCTAATATTTTCTCCCCAGGTTACAGAATATAAATCTGAGCACAGAAAATTGCCACTGTCCTCCCTTCCAAAGCAGAAAGGGATCTGGGGCAGGCAGCAGAAGCCTTTTCCTCCTGCCCTCACATCTATGTTCCAGCTGTACAGAGCAGGTTACCAGAGGACATGCTTGGACACGTGCAATTAAAAGTGTGTAGATATTGGATTTATGATCTTCCAGTTTGTTTTCCATCCATGGTTTAAGAATGTAAAAGAAAATCAATAGGTAGTAGTGCAAGAAAAGATTGCTTAAGTGCAAGAGTTGAAGATTTTTTTGTTCTATGCACATTTACAACAATTCTGATACCACTGGATTGCATAATTGCTGAAGAAATAGAAGCAGTTTCTTGCCTTTTTAGACCAAGGAAACAGGTAGAAACAGTGCAGAATCTTCTTGCTGTTCAGTAATCACAGGCTGTTTATTCCCAAACCTCCTCCAGCATGGGGACAGACAAACATATTAGGCTATTTTGCCTCTTTTGAGACTAGTATTACATTTGTTTTATCACTTCAGACACCCATAAGGGGGAAAAAAAAAAAAAATCTCCAAACCCCTCAAACTAAGTTAGCTTTCTAATCTCAAAAAGAACCACTTGAGTATTTTTTCCTCTTTCAGGTGGTTACAACTGCTTTCAACAGAATAAAAGATGACAAATTTAAAAATAATCCAGGTACTACATAGATTTCTCAAATAAATGCTGCAAAGTTCCATGGCTTACAATTGTAACTTAACTCCAACAAAGTTCAACATACCATAGAGGGGGGGAAAAAAAAGCACACAGGAAATAAATGGAACAGATCACATACACAGTATTGCAGCTTTTTTTCAGATGCAAGTGACACCTGAAGTTACAACAAGAAAGAAGGAAGTCTATCCAGTAAAAGAGGTGTCCAAGAATCAAAAAACTTAGGTGAGAAGATAATTTGGATGAAGCACTCTGACACCATTCTGTCATCTATACTGAGAGCATGTCATTTAGTCTTCCCCATATCTGAGAATGTATTAACAAATACAGATGTAACATAGTTCAGGCAGAGTACATAATTTTATGATATTTTTCATGAAAACTGAAAGAAAGGAATCTTAAATGTATATAATACCATCTGGAGAGGGAGGATCTGATTAATGAGGCAATAGAAAAGATCTTGTCGCAACAGTCTAATATGTGAATATACCAAATTCAATAACATTGATATAGAAACAGTTAAGAACAACTCTATTGCTAAATGCAATCTTGAATTTGATTTTGTAATGCATTTTTTATTTTGTAATCTCGTTGGCAACACAGAAAATAAAAAGCCTGTCCTTCTGTATTTCTGAATTAAATTAGCTGATCCAGATAAGGCCAAGCATACAAGCACAACTCCAAACATGTCGTTTAGAGGAACTGGGCTGAAGAGCACTTCCCAGGATGGTGTCAACGTAACAGGGCAGGATTTTGGAGAAGAATTTCTCTGACAGGCTTAAATCATCATTTCTACCATAAAAAGAGGCAGCAAAGTGACACCTCATAGCTCTGAGCAACTCCCCAAATCAGGGGGCCATTTTTTTTTCTTCCCCAGAATAAGCACAAACTCGCTATCCTAGATGCAAGTATCATTGCTTAGGAATCCCCAAGGTCAAGTTTGCTTTTGTTGGCTTTTTATTAATTTCATTTAGGTAATGGGAGATTAAAAATACCTGGGAACTAAAAACCTCTGCACACCAAGAAAGTACTGGGTTTTTTCTGTTTCATCTTAACACCTCCAAATCATATCTAGCAGCAGTCCTACCTGGCTATGTCACTGAGTTGCTGTCATCAAGCCTATCAAATGTTCTGAAACACAGTTCAAGCTAAGAGTCTACTGGAGGAACACAGACACATATCACTCCAAATAAATTGCAGTTAAATTCCTCAATTTATAAAGATTATAGAAAATGTTATGTGTCTTTATTGCTCTGTTTTCCGGTCTTTTCAGTTAAATATCCATTAATTTCTAAATGCTAAAACTGTTATCCTCACAAAGCTCTATTACATCTTGCAAATAAGATGGATTTTTTTGTTCATGTGTATGCCTTATTACAGACAGTGTATAATGGATCTAACTGTTACAGGTGTTTTCTGATCCAGCCAACAGGCATCCCAAAACATCTTCAACCCAGTGAACTGTCAAATTAAATGTGATGCAAATACTTCCTACTCCCAGTATTTGTATATTTTAAGCAGCAGTTTTCAAAGCCACTTAGGTACCACCAGGCTCAGGATCCACAGAGGATTTGTGCCTCATTAGCAGCATTTACTTTTCCCAAGAATCTTAAATTCTCATGCTTTTTTAGTCCTGTTCACTAAAACATGAAAAAGCATTCAAAGCAATTTTTTTTCCTAGAGAATAAAGATATGGTAAATCCATATGAAGCACCTTTAACCAACTTACTCTGTATTACTGGGTTTATTTATTTAAGCCACGTGAGGTAAGATCCACCCCAGCACCTGTTATTCACGTGCTGTGAAGCAGAATAAAACTACTTTTTTATTGTACGTGAATGGTCACCTCACACAGCCTAAAAACATTTCTTAGGTGATTCCAGCATTGCATGACTAACACTTTTAACACATGATTGAATCAGAAGCACGTCAGTGTTTACTGATCGAGCAAGGAACAGACACCTGCAGAACTGACTTTACATGAGGTTCAAAGGAGGAGGGCACCTTTTGTTTTCCTCCCCAGTTTAGCAGATAAGTATATCCTTTACACAAATTAGACAAACTGTGTGGCCATGGGAAAAGATTCAGTGAAGCTGTAGTTGATAGGATGCTTTCCATTATCTTTTTCTACTGTTGAACATGTTTAATGTTTACGTGTTCAAAGGGACGGAAAAAAACCTCAAGTTCCCTTAGAATAAAAATACAGATTTTTTTTTTTCAGTTACCTACATCTGGATTTTTAATATATGTGGCACTTTAATAAGACTTCTCAAATTAAATGTGATACTGACAACTTAGATTAACTTATAAATAAATGAATTATGCTGCTATGTTAAATACAACTAGGTGAGAAGGTACAGCTCTTTTATTCATACTAAAGACATCTAAATTCAAAATTTGATTAAACAGATTTTGGTTTAGAAATGGATACTACTTCCATTTTCAGAAGCAAGTTGTCTTCATTTAAAATGTTACTGCAAAAATGCTTTTACATTAATCAGTTGGGGTTTTTTTGTAGCACATACAATCACATAAAATATTGTAGTTAGTTCTGTCAGAATGAAAAAAATGGATGAAGTTAAAACAGCATAAAAAACCTCTATGATCTACAACCAAGAAACCAAAAGAGACAAGGCCCATAGTTCCCAGTAAAAACCCTAAACGCAACACACTGAAGATCCCAGAGGCACCTTTTCAAAAGCATTTGCAGGTGCCTTTGAAAGACCTAAAACATTTAGTTATGACTCAAAAAAAAGTGTTAATTGAAATGCATTTTGTTAAATGAAAATATTTAATGTACATTTATTTCCCTAAGGTAGCCGGCATATTTCATTTAAATTACAACTTTTAAATTCCATCAAGAGTTTCCATACAAACGTAGTGTAACTTCAATAAAAAAAAAAACAAAAAACAACAACAACAAAAAAAAAAAACACTTGGAACTTTGGCATGTGTTTACTGATATTTATATAATTAGTTTTGTGCAAATAAACACAGTTTAGGACAAAAGTTGCATTTCATAGCAAATGAACGTATTTTCTTTGTTGAACTCACCAGTAAAAACAAACTACTCTTTAGGTTTTCCTCCTTGAGAGTAAAAATATAAAATGAGATGAAAATTCAAGTTTTTAAACATACAACTTTAAACCATTGGTTTAAAACAGTACATTCTGTCAATGGAACAGTTTTAACTGAAGCATTCCCTAATAAAAACTATTTATTTATATCTTGCTTAAATATATTAAAAATATTTGCCTTAGGTCTTTCTGCCATAGAAGTGAAATATGCACTTAAACACAAACAAAACCAAGAAGAATTTGCTTGGATGAAATTGATTTCTTTTCTTGGTGCACAACATGAGAAGCAGAGATTTGTTGCATGTTCTCACACTTTCTCACTTAAACTATATTTACAGCAAAGAGCCTTCCTTGTGAACAATAAACAGTTAAGGTACACAACAATCATCCAAGAGAAAAGGGAGCAGTTGTGGACTGCCATGCAAGTCGACACTTGCTTAGAAAGAAAAACGAACAGATTAGTAGGGGGGGGGGAGGAAAGGTAAAGAAAGAGGGAATGAAAAAAGGAATTAAGTATTTCTAACCAGAGCAAGAACTGAGGGTGCAAGATCACGAGACAGGCGGTAACTGCAGGATCCAGACCCTCCCATCTCAGCCCGAGTCACAAAGCAACACTTTAGCTCAGCTGCTCAGCTGGTTGAGACACAAAGCACCGGGAAAGCAGAACCGAAGAAACGAGCCTAATGGGAAAACGATATCCAGTTCCATACAGCCAAACTCAGCTTTTTCTAACTTAGGATACCTCCACAATTTACTTACTTCTAGGCTAAAATACCCTGCAAGCTGTAGCAGCACTTCTCCCTGTCACAGACGAATGCACTAAGAATTTCTGCTTCAAAATCACTAAGTTATAATCTTATGTCTAAGCCACCCTGGGAACTCTCGCTTGCTGATATTTATGCTCCTTTATCCTGAACCATGAAAACGGCTGTGGTATCAAAAAATCACAGGCACAAATCCAAAAGACGTCAATGAAACTAAATGAGCCATGTTTTGAAGAACACTCACTTCTGACACTCTGCCTCAATGACTGAATGAGCAAATATAAAAATAGTCCAGAATACAGCCCACTCATTAAAATATCTGAATAGCACATTTTGGAACATTCATCTTTGCTTCTATCGTTTTGGCAGTTTTACAACACACTAAATATTTTCCCCCTTTACAGCTGCCATTTGACAAACCCAATCCAACAGAAGTATCCAAAAGATATTTTATAAAAATGTCTTTCAAATATCACCAAATATGAAAGATATATTTTAATTTCTTTCAGCACATGCTTTTAGAAACACAAACCCGTAACAATCCCTTGCTTTTATCTCCAGAATTTGAGACACTAATAAGAACCTTCCAGTTCCAGAATCCCTTCTTTAGATACAGATACTAAAAGAAAAGCCATATGGAACCTGTATGGATTTTTCAGAGCAGTATCAGGATAAATGAACAAGCACAAGTATCAGCAGAAAACTGTTTTCTACCAAAACTTTTGCACACAGAAGTTTTAGTGGAAAAATTAAGTAGCTGAACATACAGTATCCTTTCAAATGTTTTTTACAATTGCTGTATCATCTTTTTGAGAGGACAGGGGCCAACAGTATTAAACTGGAGGAGAGTGGATTTAGCTTGCATATTAGGAAGAAATTTTGTAATGAAGAAGATAAGGCACTGGAACAGGTTGCCCTGAGAAGCTGTGGATGTCCCATCCCTGGAAGTGTTCAAGGCCAGGTTGAATGGGGCTTTGAGCAACCTGGTCTAGTGGAAGGTGTCCCTGCCCATGGCAGGGGGATTGGACTAGATTAAAGGTCACTTCCAACAAATGCCATCCTATGATCTCCCCCTCTTAATTTCCCCATAGACATTTTAAGCTTTTTCTATAAGCACCTTGCTGTTTTCTCTCAAAGCTGTTTACAGCTGTGAGGACTTTTACAAGCATCCTCATTAACTGCTTCAAACATGTCCATAGAAACATAGAATCGATTGGGTTGGAAAAGACCTCAGAGATCATCAAGTCCAACCCTTGGTCCAACTCCAGTCTGTTTACTAGATCATGGCACCAAGTGCCATGTCCAATCTCAGTTTAAAAACCTCCAGGGACGGTGAATCCACCACCTCCCTGGGCAGGCCATTCCAATGCCTGACCACTCTGTCTGTAAAGAATTTCTTTCTAATATCCAGCCTAAATTTCCCCTGGCAGAGCTTAAGCCCGTGCCCCCTTGCCCTATTGCTAACTGCCTGGGAGAAGAGACCAATCCCCACCTGGCTATAACTTCCCTTTCTTTCCATACTGTTTCCAGAAACAGTTTGCATATACAGTTTTTACATATACATGTGTACAGTTAACACAGTATGGCAGTAACAACGTACATGAAACACATTCCCTGTGCCGTCTGTCCTGGGCATGGATCTGCTGAGAACACACAGCTTCTGTGCCGGGCAGCTCAGCCTTCGCTGTGCCCTGCCTCACACGACAGAAACAGCTGGTCCACAGCTCCAGACTGTAGTTGCTATAAGATTTGCTCCCTTTAAAGTTAAGCTGCCAAACTAAATCTTTAGCATACTTTAAGCGTATTAGGCATTATTAGACAACCTTGTGTGCACAACGTGTGGCTCCGGGATTCTTTACAGGGGCATCTTCAGACAACTGCAACTTTCACCTCGCACTTGCAAGTTTTTTGGCACCCGGGGTCAGTAGTCAGAGAACTTCACCTCCACACCACAGGGTAAGGACTGACACCTGAAACTTCCAGACACCAGGAAAACCTGACCTTGCAGGTGAAGATGTGGCAGCTGTGGCACGAGAGCCACCCTTTAAGGCCCTTTACCAGGGTAACGACCCGGAGGACTCGGGGCTACCGCGGTCACACGGGAGCGGGCGGGCGGTTCGGGGAGCGGGGACGAGGGGGCGCAGCCGGCACCGGCCTCGCCGTCAGATACCCCCGGCCGCGGCCGGCGCGGGGGCAGTCCCGTGGGAGGGCCGACCCTGCCCCGCCGCCCCGAGCCCCACGGGGGCGGCTCCGCACCTCGGGGCGCACTCACCGCTCTCCTTGCCGACCGCGGCGCTGCCCGGGCGGCGGTGCGGGCACAGGAAGTCGCGGGCCGCCTCCAGGTCCTGGAAGTGGCCGAAGGGGACGAGGGCGCAGGACATGATCCCTAATCCTGGTCCCGATCCCGGTGCCACCGCCCAACCCGGAAACCCTCCGCAACTTCCCTCAGGCCCCGCGTGGCCTCACGCACGGCGCATGCGCCGCGGGAGTTGTCACGTGGCGCCGGCAGCTGAGGGCAGGAGGGGTGGTCACTGAGGGGCGGGGGCGGGGCCGGGAGGCGCTGTGGGATTTAAAGGGAAGCGCTGTGGAATTTAGAGGAGAGAGCTGTGGCATTTAAAGGGAAAGGCTGATGGGGTTTCAGGAGTCAATTAGGTTGCAAAAGACCTCTGAGATAATCGAGTCTAACCTCCGACCCAACATTGCCATGTCAACTAGACCACGACACCAAGTGCCACGTCCAGTCTTTTCTTAGGCAACTCCAGGGACGTGACTCCAGCACCGCCCCGGGCAGTTCAATCCAATGTCTAATCACCCTTTCTTGTGAAGGAGTTCCTCCTCATGTCCAACCTAAACCTCCTCTGGCACAGTTTCGGACTATATCCTCTCATTCTGTCACTACTTCCCTGGGAGAAGAGACCGATCCCCACCTGGCGACACCCTCCTCTCAGGCACTTGTAGAGAGCAATAAGATCACCCCTGAGCCTCCTCGTCAGGGTAAACAACCCCAGCTCCCTCAGCCGGATTTCACCATCCAGGTCTAATAGTGAACCAGCAGGGCTCCAAACACACATGTTACTGTGAAGAATAGGTAACACCTCCAGTGGGTAGTGAGAACAGAGTTCTTAATTGCTCTTGCAAATACAAAGAGGTTTTTTGGTTTTATTGCCAACCAATTCCTATTTCTCCTCTCGATGCTGAGGCATCTGAGAGCACCATTTATGATGAGTGAGATTTGCTGTGGAGTGACATCAGTACAGTGCTGACAGCTGATCCACAGCTTCAAAAACCTACCCTTAGGACAAGGAGAAAAAAAAAACATGTGTGGGAAGAACACCAAGGAATGTTTTCTGGGCCCCAACGAAACACAAATTGCCCTGTAAAAACAAAACTTGACAAATTTTTAAATGGATCCTATTCGACCATGAAATCTCATATATATATTTATATATATGTATTTATTTTTGTTATATATAGTTTTATTATATAGCTATAAATATAAAAATTCCATTTCTTGTTTTCACACAGGTTTCTTTTATTTCATAGATAACAATGTGTGTCTTGAACAGTTAAAAGCAGAAATGATTAAGCAAGTAGTTCACGTCCTTCTGTGAGTTTGGTTTGTGGTCTAGGTCTTCTGAATGGTCTTTAAACACCTTCTAAGACTGAACAGATTTTTAATAAGAGAAGTTTCATGCCAAAGTGGGTTCTCAGGCAATACACAGGTTAGACTTGAATTTAAGCAGATGAATAATCCTGTGGCTATTCAATATGGAGTTGTTGAATTCTGTTTTTCTGAATGGGCATAAAATTACAAGCTATGAAGCAATGGGAATGATGTTATTTGAAAACAAGGTCACAGTGTATGAAAGGTTGAGACACTGTTATAAGGAATGGATAATGACATTGAAGATTTGAACATGTAAAGCCTGTGAGGAAAAACACATTTCATGCCATTTTAAGTCTGTAACATGCACAGTCACTAGTAATCTCAAGTGAATAAATAAAGAATATGCAAGAAATTAAATTAACAACCAGTTTTATCATTCTTTAGTGAAGCTTTCATCGCATTATGAAAATTTTCTTCTTTAGAGACTAGTACATATCCCTGCCTGCTTTGCAGTACACAAAGAAGTCAAGTTACAAAACTGCCAAGATACCCATTAAAGCATAAAATAAGACAATGGGTAATTTAGCCAGTAAGTTGATATTTCAAGACCTTGAGCCCTGATAAACTGGTAAGTTTGATTACTGAATTGTGTCCTGTGTGTTTGTTACACCTTCTTCAATAGTTACTAATTTTTAAATGTTCATTCCATATATATGGAAGACTATTGAAAAAAAAATCACTTTGAAAAACCTCTCACTTTGAAAAAATCTGACAAAAATATTTAAAATATTAATATATTAAAAATATCAAAAAAGTACTTGACATTCAGATAAGTGCTTAATACACAAAATTAACAACACATTTACAGTAGCAAAAATAACCTCCATTGACATAAGTCTTGTCACTGAGAGGCCTTAATGTGTTTACAGAAACACATAATTAGTGTAGATAGAAACTTTCCCTTCAGGAGATGAAGGTAGTTATTTACTCTGGAATGGCTTCAAAATGACAAAGGGTGGATTTAGATTAGATATTAGGAAGAAATTCTTGACTGTGAGGATGGTGAGGCACTGATACAAGCTGCCCAGAGCAGCTGTGGGTGTCCCCTCCCTGGAAGGCTTCAGGAACAGTTTTGGAGCCAGACATGGAGGAAGCTGGTCTATTATCCAAGGTGTCCCTGCCCATGAAAGTGGGGGGTAAGAAGTAGATGATCCTTAAGGTGTCTTCCAGCCCAAACTATTCTGTGTTGCTCCTCCTTCCACCCCTGTGCCAGAGGCCCCAGTGCCCAGAACACAGAACCCACCACCCTGTGACATCAGCCTTGGGGACAAGGCCTTCGCGGGCAACACGGCTGCTGCAGGCACTGTGTCTGTGGCTGTGCTGGTGCAAGGAACCCTCAGTTCTTGCAGCTGACACGTGCCTCTGGCAACCATGAATTGGCTCTGCCTCCTCATCCTGCTGGCCATGTGTGGGCTTGCGCACAGCTCATGGGAAAACTGTGGGTAAGTGGCCCCAGGCTCTGGGAAGGAGCTTGGGCAATGCTTAGGGGGGTCCCTGGATGGGGCTGGGCCCGCTTGTCCCCCATGGCTGTACCACAGCTTCCCAAATCCCATGGGGGAGCCTCAGTTCCTTGTCAGTAGCCAGGTGCTGACACGAACAGACACACACCCCATGGGGTCCCCGGGCCTGCTGTCCATGCAACAGCTGGTGGGGAGAGCAGACGGCTCAGCTTCAGCCTGAGCAGCAGCACAGAGCAGGACAGTAATGACTTTCTGCTTACAGAGCGATCTGTGGGCTCCGACCGGCAGTGTATGACTATGAGCACTTGGTTGATAATTTTGAAAATACACGTGTTGTGGGTGGCACAGGTGCCCAGGAAGGGGCCTGGCCCTGGCTCGTCAGCATCAAGCATCCCTGGATACCAGGCACGAGGCATCTGTGTGGAGGGTCCCTCATCAGCGCAGAGTGGGTCCTCACAGCAGCCCACTGCTTTGACGATATCAGGTGAGGAGGAGCAGAGAATGGGCATATCTTCACAGCATCAGCAGGTGCCCTGTCACCAGCACCAGGTGTTACTCCCATCCCCTTTCCTTGCAATATGCCCATTGCCTGGACCCTACAGAGCCCAACTGAGGTGCTGCTCAGGAGAAGGCTGGTCTCATGCCACTGCTTCCTAGATGCCCCCAGCTCACCATTCCCACAGCCTAAGGCATGCTAGGGCAGTTCACCCTCCGTAACACTGAAGGCTGGAAAGTGCTGGGCTGCTGCAGCACCTGGATCTACTCCCTCTCACCTCTTTCTCCACCTATTTTCCAGAAATATAAGCATGTTGTACTTGGTGATTGGGGCCACCCAGCTGACTAAGCCAGGCCGATGGGCAGTATTGCGCCGGATTAAGCACCTGCGGGTTCATGAATCTTATAATAAACATGACCACAGCAATGACATTGCCTTGCTGGAACTGAACAGGCCTGTCCAGTGCAACCGCTACATTCAGATGGCCTGTGTGCCTGACCCCACACAGAGAGTGTCAGAGATGGGAAACTGCTATGTCGCTGGCTGGGGTGCCACAGCTGCAAGAGGTGAGTTCCCAAGAAGGACTCATACCCTTAGGGCAAGCTCAGCACTCTGGGGAGACTGATAGCAGAGTCAGGCTGCAGGACGTATGCCTCTGAAGAGATGGGCCCGGCCTACAAGTCAGACAGCAGGGACGCAGCACTTCAGAGGCAAAACCAAGCCCTAGTGATGGGAAGAAACCACAGGCAGGGTAGGAGAACTGCTAAGGAGCTGGTGAGTGCTTATTCCTTTCTGTGCCCACAGCTTCAAAATCAAGTGATCTCCTGCAGGAGGCCAAGGTCCACCTCATCGATCTCAAGCTCTGCAACAGCAGCCGGTGGTACGCAGGGGAAATCCACACCCACAACTTGTGTGCTGGTTACCCAGAGGGCAAGATTGACACCTGCCAGGTAGGAAGGAGTGTGTTATGAGCCCCTCAGCCCGCAGCAGCACAAGGAGCCATGTCAGCACTGCCCAGACACAGCCCCATGCAGGCCTTGCCCAGCCAGTCAGTCACCTTCCAAGCCCTGCATCCACACTGCTGTTGGGGCTGCCCTCCCATTCTCCATCCACATATCTTCACCCAGTACTGCCATTTTCCAAGAAAGTCCATTGAGTGCTCTTGGCAGCTCAGAGTCCAGATGGAACCTCTGTCCTCTGCACATCCAGAATCACTCTGCAGAGATGAGAGAGCCCCACGTTGCAGGACCCCAACCCACTCACAGCCAAGGTTCTGGGTGCTCCAGCACCTTGCTTTACTGGGACTATAGCTCTGGCAGGGGCTGTAAAAGAAGAGACAGCCCCAGTACTGACCGGGGCCACCCAACATGACCTTAATTTCTCTGCTCCACTGCAGGGGGACAGCGGTGGTCCTCTCATGTGCCAAGACAGCATCGCTGACTATTTCTGGGTTATTGGAGTGACCAGCTGGGGAAGAGGCTGTGCGAGAGTAAGGAGGCCTGGAATCTACACATCCACTCAGTACTTCTACGACTGGATCCTGGTCCAGTTGGGCCTGAACCCATATGGAGGCGCTTCTTGAACAGGAGGACACATGGGATCCACTGCAGGCTGCAGCGCACCACAAACATTTCCTTCTGGGGCAATGCCTGCTGATCCCAAGGCAGCCTCAGTATCAAAAACCTGCTCTGTTCTGCCCACACCCTTCTTCTGTGTGCAGGCAAACAGTGAAGTTGACATAGTTGTTGAAATAAAGTTCCCTGTGTTCACAGTTAACCATGTTTTTCCTCCTCTTCCGCCTACTGGGCAAGGGAAAGACTTTCACTCCGAGCATCTAAAAAATGAACCACTTGGGCACAAAGGGACCGAGTTTCTCCAAAGGGCTGCAACTGGGCCTGACCAGAGAGGAGAGTGCTCTGAGCCACCATGGGATGGAGGAAAGCGGCACAGTAAGCAAGGATAGGAAGAGGATAGGGAAAAAAATCAACAGCACATGCGGACAACTTTGGGGGGTGATGCAGCATTAGGGTACACGAGCTGGGGATTTGGGTGTGGTGTAAGCCTTGGCTCATGGGACAGACGTGCAAAACCGCTGGGCATGACAACCAAAATTCCTGACTCCAGACAGGAGTCACAGTGCCCTAAGGAAGAGCCACATGTCAGCTGTAGCAAAAGGGCATGATGTGCAAGGTGGTCACACTTCACAGGTGCTCCAAGACAGAGCTGGGATATTTTGGGGAGAGGAACCTGGCAGGAACAGCAGGAGCCAGGAAATCACATCAGTAATGTCACAGAAGGCCCACGGTGAGCCAGCTCTCAGCACCTGCAACAACAAGCCTCTTGACAGGTGGACCAACCCTGGGAGCCAGGGAGAAAAATTCACTGGGGTTGGCTCCTTATTTGGGAGGAGATAAGGGCAGAGAAAGGGAGGACTCAAGGAAGATGAGAGGGGTGTATAAGCATGGCAAATGGAGAGAAAGGGGAACCAAGGAGCCAGTTGCACAGACAACAAACTGCTGGTTGGTGCTCTGGTTTGACTGAGTGCTGCACCTAATCCCCACAGGATGGGAAAGAAACCTCTTATTGCAACTTGATAATTAAGAAATTATCTACTTACTCTACAAATTTGCCCTGTAATTTTAGACCATTTAAATCAATACCCAATATTTTATATTAAAAAAAGTGGAATTGGTAGTGAATCCAGTAAAGCCTTGGGGAAGACATGTCCAAGGCAGTTGCTGTCTTTTCCAGGTGATAAGCAAGCAAAGGTTGACTTTCTTCATCTAATGGAATGCTTCCAAATCCCCTGGGCCAGGTACTGGTCCCTCTGCTTCTGGATACTCTTCTTGGCTCCCAGGGCAATAGGGTCCTGTCTCACAGTGGGTGGCACTCTTCCCTCATGTTCATGTTAATGAACATGAGCTGTACTGAGACCAACTGTGCCACACCTCCGCTGGTCCCTACCACCCTGGCATATGCTTCTTAAAGAATTTCCTGATGTTGGGGGCTGCCTGCTCTACAGAGACACTGACTGCAGGTGTGTCATGAAAGTTTGCTGATGGCCATTGCTCTCGCTGAGCTAGCAGACCAGGTTCTAGCTGGCCGATCCCCCTGGCACATCGTCATTGCACAGTCTTTCCAAAATTCTGCCGGAAATAACAACTTCTCCCAGTTTTGCACAACCGTGGCCAAGGACATCCCCTTATCTATTGCGGGGATATTTCCCATCATGTCAGACATGACGAGGGACTTGAAACCCCTTTTTACATGTTAAAAGGCACTTCAGCTCCCTTTTGTGTGTGCCGAGGGGCCCTACCACCCCTTGCATGGTACGGGAGACTCCACACGCCCTGCTCAGCATGAGGGACACACGCCTCTCCCCGTGCAGGTCTCCACAACCCTTCTGTGTTACAGGAGAGACTCGAGCCCCATCACCTCATGCCTTACGGGGGCTTCCACAGCTCCTCCATGGGTGCCTTAGTCTGACCAAGCTGCACACCCATTCCTGACCTAACTTCACCAAATCTGCACAAAATGCCACACCAACGGAGAGACTTGAATGCACTCTTATTATGTATTTAGAATCTGCTCAGGGAATTTGAACACTCACCCTTTGGCTCCTCCCTGCTCCAAAGATCCCAGCTGAACTCACCTGCTGCCTGCAGCTGCATATTTGGAGAAGGGAGGCTCCCATGTGTCGTGGGTTTACTCAGGACCAGTTTTTTTCAGACTCCCCACACACACAATTGCTCCAAGTTGAGAGAGGTTTTATACAGACAAAACAGAGGCTTGATGTGGGGAAAATACTAAGATTTCTTACTAGTAAGATAAAGACTAAAGAATACTATATATACAATAATTCTAACTAGGCCTTTATCTTATGAGGAAAATGTTAGGTATTTACAAAAGCATCTCCCCCCTTTATCAGTCCAGGAGGAAAAAGTCTCTTCTTTTCTGAAGCAATTCTGCAGCACTGTAAAGTCTCTATTATCTTTAAGGCAATGGCTCAAATTTTTTATAGGTGCAAATCTCTTTCTCTCTCTCGGCCACATTCCTACTTCGGGACTGGACCTGCCCCTCCTCCATTGCGGACAGGACCAGAGCCAGGAGGGCACACCTGGACTCCTGGAGTCTCCCATGGACTTTAAGGGGATACTTGTTACACCATGGTCTGCACCACAGGCTACAGGGAATGGCTTTGAGTCCTTTCCCCTGTTCCTGTGGGATCTCTTCTACGGATTGCAATAGGACACTTGCTTTACCATAGTCTTCAGCCAAGACTACAGAGAATGGCTTTGAGTCCTTCCTCTGCTGTGTGGAGGTCCCTTCCCACAGGAGACAGTCTTTAATAGACCTCTCCTTGTGGGTCCACCCAGGACAACAGCTCTTCCGTAACTCTACTGTCCTTTAGGGTCACAACTGAGCTGCACCAGATCCCTCACTGGGACTACAAGGTCTTACCCAGAACAACTTGCTCCAGTA